>CAIGQW010031024.1:8072469-8090969 GCA_903798125.1 Danio choprae
GGAGGTGGTGGACAGATCTTACCTAAACAAATGATTGTACCAGACACATTTTTGTTCATTTTGCAACATCTTGTAGACTTCATCAATGTGTGCATTTATTCACAACACTTTCAAACAAGTCAAGTTTTATTGGCATTCTAGCTAACATAGCTAAATTTAAATGCAGAAAAATATATGAAATATTAAAAACAATTATAGAGCTATACAACAGTTCACTATCTGATTATACAACTATTATAAATACTATAGCTACTGTAAAGAGTTAACCATTCAGTAATAATGTACATCCACAGTTTAGGTTTGAATCATTAAAGATTTAGTGAGAATTATTACTGGGTAATTAAATGCGAATGTAAGACTTTGTAGCAACTCACTTCTGCAGTCAAACGTTTCATTCCATTGTCCATTTTGACACATCAAAGCTCCTTCCGGAATTTCATTGTATGGTTCATTACATGTGTATCTCAGAATCTCCAGGTTACTGTACATAGTTTTCATGTCTAACACTGTCACGTATTGCAAGTTTTTTGTTGGTTGGGAACATTGAACCTTCCCTAGGGGAACAATTAAATGCAAAACATCATGGCAAATGTTGATAATGCAGAAAATCATTACAATTAATGAATGTTTATAGAAATGTTTATACAGTAAATAGCACATAATCCTGCAGGTGGAACATGTCTGTACCTCCACATTGTGGATATGGGTAATTCCACCTCCCATCTGACTGGCATTCAATCGCATGATGACCGTAAAACCTCATGTTGTCATCTGTGCATTGAAAAACTAAAACATGTCCAGGTTTATAAGGAGAAGTGAAGGTGGGATATCCAAACAAAATTTTTATTTTTTTGAGTTCTTGCTCCTGACAGGTACCATCTGGGTATAAAAATAGAATATTTATTTTTTAATGCCATACATATATAAAGTTTTGAGTTAAGACGTATCACATATGTGTCAACTTTCCACTGCATTGCTGTATGCCTGTCCATTGGCCCTGGGAATCACAGGTGATTCGGACAAGCTCCTCTGGTTCAAATCCAGGACGACATTTATACTCGATTGTTGAAGAGATTCTGTAGTTTCGTTTCTGGCCTCCCACAATATCTGCATTTGGGAGTCTTGGTGGGTCACACATAATTTCTAGAAAACAACAATACACTTAATCATTGAATGTATTTTGATGTGATTTAGATTCATGTTATGGTGAAAAGGATGATTTTAACAGCAGAAGATACCAGCACACAGTGGTTTTGGTGACCATCCATCTCGTGTGCATGTTGCTTCTTCTGACATTTTACGATATCCAGAATCACAACTGTAAGATCTTTTTGCTCCAAACAATAGATCTTCAGTGAAATAGAATTTCGGGAGATACACGTTCTGGCCATGTGGAACTTCACATTTAATCTCTGAAACAAGATTGATATGTTTTTGGTAATATACAATGAATTCAACAATAAAACCTGAAGTGTTTCTCCACAATCTAACCTTTACAGGTTGGTTTATAATCCCACATCCCATTATTTGTGCATGTAAATGTTTCCTGTCTGAAAAAATGTGAGTTTATGTCAGAGCAGATAAGTCCCACAGTTTCTCCAGCTCTGAAAACTGTTTTCCCCTCTGGAATGGGTTTTATTGCTCCAGTTTCAGTTACATCAAACTGACAGGATACTGTGAAGACAAAATAGTGCATAATTAAGTTAAGATTAAGATAAAATGTTGGCAAATACTAAATAAGATATTTTATTAATGCCGCATATTAAGACTGAAATACTATATTTACACACATGCATGAAATCAGAAAATGGTCAGAAATAGAAAATGGACTAATGTTCAAAAAAGATATACTTGTCATTAAGCACCTGCTTTGCTCTCAAATTAAAACTAACAGAGGCTACATTTAGAATAGTCTGTGCATCGTACTGCAAGCATGTCTGTGCTGTATGATTGTTTGCTATTCCAAACTCAGGTATGTATGCTCACTAGCCACTTTATTAGGTACCCCTGTTCAACAACTTGTTGCCATAAGTATCTAATCAGCCAATCACATAGCTGTGGCTCATTGTCAAGATGATACATATAGTCAAGATGATTTGCTGAAGTTCACACAGAGCAAGAAAATAATTAAATAAAATGGTTTTGCATATGCTTTGGTTGTTGGTAGCAAGTGGACTTGTCTGAGGATTGCAGAACTGCAGAACACTAGGCTTTTGAACTATTAGGAAAAAGAGAAAATATCCAGTGAGCATCCGTTCTTGGGCAAAAATACTTCCTTAATGCCAGGGGTCAGTGAAAAATGGCAAGAGTAGTTCATCTGATAGAAAGACAGCAACTCAAATAACCATCACAACCAAGGAATTTATGAATGAACAACCCAGCTAGAATTTACACAGGTTCACAAAAACTGGGCAGCAGAATGTTGGAAAAAGTTGCTTGGTCTGATGAGACTTAACTTCTGATGGACATTGGGATGGTAGAGTCAGAATTTGGTGTAAGCAAAAACAATGCATGGGTCCCTCTAGCCAGACTGATGGTGGCAGTGTAATGCTGTGGGAAACCTTTTCTTGGCACACATGGAGCACCTTAGTAACAACTATACTTTTTTTAAGAAATTGCCTAACTGAGTATTGTTGCTGACCATCCCTTTAAGATCTCAGTGTACCTTCTTGTGATGGCGACTTCCAGCAGGATAATGCACCATATCACAAAGTTCAAATAATCTCAAACTAGTTTCTTGCACATCCCAGTGAGTTCACTATCCTCATATGGCCTCAGATCTCAGCAACTGTGTGAAGCTCTTTTGCCAAAGTGGATGAAAATGTTAGAGGGAAGTTTTTTAGCACCTATTTGAATCTATGAAATGAAGAATTAAGGCCGTATTAAAAGCAACAGTGGGTGTGCCTAATAAAGTTACTGCTGAATTTAGAATTTAGTGTAAAATGAATCTCTTCATGAAATGTGATTTGAATAAAGCAAGATATTACTGTGATATAAACCTATGCATTGTGGTACAGGCCCGCTCCAGTTGCCATTCTCCATACAATGAATGATGTTACTTCCATATAGACTTTTGTCAGAAGATACACACTGAAAGTGAATAACATCACCATAAGCTCCTTCAACTGTGTTGCCCAGTGCAGTCACAGTCCCGTCAGTGTGAATCACAGGGCATCTCACTTCTAGGAAATAAATAAACTGATTTAGACTGGGTTTCCTGATTTGTCCCTTTACATCAAACAATATTTTAAAATTGGAGCAATGCCTGTTTCCCAAACCAGCATGTTGACCACTCACTACAAAATGGAACTTGTGTATCATTAACGAGAGCTGTCTGGTTCACTGATGTCCTTTGATGTCCTTTTTTTTTAAACTAATTCTCTCTCCAGTGTGCTATTATCAATATATGACTGCATGCAAGACCCCGGGTAGGAGATTTGAAACTGCTATTGGAAGAATTAGACTAAGGATGACTTATGTAGCAAACTTATGTAGCAAACTAATTTCAATTTGATCAGGTTAAATACAACCGGCATGCTGCTAATGTTCTACATTGTCTAATGGGAAACCTGGCATCCCCTGTGGTGCTGTAAGTGACCTTTAGATTTCGTAGTGACATTAGAACTTTGGTCAGTGTCAAAGACCCACTATAAAATGCAATAGAAGATTAACCCCCTTTTTCTACAACCCCAATGTTTGCTGGAAGCAAGGCTATAAACACCATACCTAGATGTTGGTTACACAATTTAAACCTCTGTCCAAACCATTTCCATCCAAATCCTCCCTAAGGCTCCACTCCAGTCATAATTCAAATTGTTTTAAGCACTGAGGATAAGGTACATCAACAAAGACACCAACTAACTAGGTCCTACTAGCTGGCCTCTGTTATACTCACCCCACCTAAACCTCACATCCTTCTATATAACACTCAATCTACTAGCTCCACTGCATTCAGAGTTTAATATGTAATATTTGGCATAGGAGGCAGGACACATCAACAATGCCACTAAAGAATGCAGCCTCTGTTGTCCGTCACTACTAAACCTTTGAGGCCAGGGAAGTAATGTTTGCCTTCACAGATCCTACTAATTGACCTCTGTTACACTAAACCTACCTAAATCTCTCATATCTGCGTCACGGCACTAATAATAATAGTGTTTGCTTACTAACTAGAAACTTTTAACTGGCCCTCTCTCACCGCATCTAAACCTCATTTCCATCTGGGTCACGGCACCAATATAACCCTCGTTCATCTTGCTCCACAGATATCAGAATTCAGCATGTCACTTTTTCTTGGCATAGGAAGCATGACACATCACTAAAGCATCACACAATGACACTAAAGAATGTAGCCTCTGTTGTCCGTCACTAGGATACCTTTGAGGCTAGGGAAGTGATGTTTACTTGCCAGGATCCTACTAATTGACCTCTGTTACACTCAATCTACATAAATCTCTCTCTTGTCCAGGTCACGACACCAACAAAAATAGTGTTTACTTACTAACTACAACCTACTATGCGACCTCTGTTACTCTCACCCCTTCTAAACCTCCTTTCCATCCGGGTCACGACACCAATATAACCCTCGTTCTTCTTGCTCCACAGATATCAGAATTCAGCATGTCACTTTTTTGGCATAGGAGGCAGGGCACATCAACAAGAACACTAAAAAACGCTGCCTCTGTTGTCTGTCACTAATATACATTTGAGGTCAGGGAAGTGATGTTTACCTGTACAGATACGAATAATTGACCTCTATTACTCTCACCCCTTCTGAACCTCACTTCCATCCACATCACGACACCAATATATAACCTTCTTTCCACTAGCTACTGATATCAGAATTCAACATGGCACTACAGAACACTAAAGACTGCAGCCTCTGTTGTCTGTCACTAATACACATTGGAGGTCAGGACAGTGATGTTTACCTGCACAGAACCTACTAATCGACCTGTTACATTCACCATATGTTGACTATATTTACGTCAAGCTAAACAGGAGCAAATTAAGCTCTGCATCTGGTTCCAAACCCTTTGGATTTTGCAGTTGCATCCAAACTCACTGCAAGTTCAGCTATCACGCTCTCGTCATCCAGTTTCCCATAGGATATAAAGTGCCTGCTGTGAATGTGCGCAATGATTGACAGCCAGAAAGTGCCTCAGAAAGCCTTGTGGTTGACTAGACAACAGTTCTGGCAGCGGTCTGCAGACAGTTTACATAGTCTAGGTCTGTCACAGAGATCATGTAGTTTCTCAGAACAGTTACTTAAATGATACCTTACAGAGAGTAAAGATGTTTTATTGTGTACCACAGCATAAAAATCGCTTACAGCACCTTTAGTAATCAAATGGAAACAGACTTTCAAGAAGCCTACCCTCACAGACAGGGATGGAATTATCCCATCCTTTAATTCTACAATGACGACGATTGTTTCTGCTTGCCATTTCATACCTATGAACACAGAGAATTTTTTAAACACTTTAAGTAGAGTACAAGTAGCATCCACTCGATCAGGATAGATTTGTACTTTATTAATTACCAAAGACACTGTTGTTCATTTACCCTTTCTTGCAAGTATACTCCACTGTTGCTCCGTAAGCAAAATCTCTCCCCTCCATTAGTTTAAAATAACCATTTGGTGTTTCCCCAGGGTGACCACATATTTTCTCTGCAGTAATCAAACTAGTTTTACACTCAAAGAAAATAAAAAATAAAAAAAGTTCAAAATTGAAGTATTATACTTATTAAAGATAAAGTTCAAAGTTTAAAATTAATTCCAATGAATGTGGGAATTTTTCTTACTTGAGCAACTTCGTGCAATAAAGGTCTGCCATTGTCCATTGGTACACTTCAACTTATAAAAGCCAACATAACCTGTCATGCAGTTCAATTTCACTGTTTCGCCATCAGCGTATGATGCTTTCTCAACTGGTTTTATGTTTTCATATGTAATTTCCTCTCGAAGACATTCTGAGTCGCATACACACACAAATGTGCTAGTCAACACTCTTTAAAAACACTTCATAATTTTAAGCGTACATATAATACATAGTATGTGCAAATTTATTAACTCACCTTGACATTGTACGAAGGTAACAGAAAACAGCAAACTGAAAAAAATGTGGATTTGTACAGGAGCTTGCATTTTGATCTCATTTCACAAATGACGGTAAGTGTTGTTTTCTGGTGCTTGTTGATCAAATGGTTAAACATTAACAAATGTCAAAAAAGGTCTATTTTGTACCGGATCACTCTGCATGAGAATGTTTACCAAAAATACATTCCCTATGTATTTTTCATCCCTAGACCCTTAAAGAAAAGACAAAGCTCTTGATTCAACTTTATTACACAACAAGTGGTTTCCATTATTACTCAAATGAATTTTGGCTGTATACTTTTCCTTTTTTTGTCTTTTTGATATACAATATTTGCTACAGGCACCAAAATGTAATGCAAGGGCCACACAATTCATCCTTCCTTGCAAAAACTAAAAATAAATAAATAAATAAAAGAAATACATGTAAAACAAAAAACAAAATCTGTTTTGATAAATGGATAATCCTGCTTATCTTACACTGAATCAGTCAAGGAAATCAGGAAATCAGTCAGCTTGATGTTTATGGCCAAGGAAATCAGTCAGTTTGACGTTTATGGCCAAACAGCTTCAGCATGTGGTAATATGTATGTATGTATGTATGTATGTATGTATAATCATTATTATAATTAGTAGTAGTATTAGTGATATTAAAATATTTTTTGAAAAAAAAAAGTTTGCAAACGGTATATGCTTGTGTGTAAAATTACAATAGTGTGGCAAATATGAATAAAAAAGTGCATTGAGTACATAATTACCCACTACTTAGTCAGTATTCTTATTTAATTATTTATTTTCTTTCACAATGCCTGAGATCATAATTTGTAGCATGACTATCAAATCACAAAAACAACTAACTGTAATAATATTCATATGTAATCTGATGCACCTGGGTCAGTTGGCATTTCTGTGTGGAGTTTGCCTGTTCTCCCCATATTGGCGTGGGTTTCCTCCAGGTGCTCCGGTTTCCCCCAGAGTCCAAAGACATGCGGTACAGGTGAATTACATAAACTAAATTGGCCATAATGTATGTGTGTGAATGAGTGTGTATGGATATTTTCCAGTACTGGGTTGCAGCTGGAAGGGCATTTGTGTAAAACATATGCTGGATAAGTTTGCGGTTCATTTAGCTGTGGCGACCCCTGATGAATAAAGGGACTAAGCTGAAGGAAAATGAATAAATGAATGAATCTGATGCACACAAATGCACAAAATATCTGCTTTTAAGCATTTCAAAAGATACGTTTTACTTTTGGTTTTCTGCCAAAATAAAAACTATAGTTAAATGTTTCAAAAACAAAAATATAAAAAAGCTTAAATGTAAGTTTAGAATTGTTGTTGTAAAAAGAAAATAAATACATACATGCATACATAATCAGTGTTAGTTTTAGGCCCCTGCTTCATGTATTCAATGATGAACACATTAATCTCATTAAGGACCACAGTCTCACACTGTTATTGCAGTACTTTATATCTGCCACTAGAAGGCAGAAATGACCCTTGGAATCAGTTTTCAAGATGCCACAACATTATCTCTGCCACAGGAAGTAGCATGCCACAAAATATTTCACGTTTTTTTTCAAATTCATTATGTGTTTGTATTGTTTAGTTGATGTGCCAATGGCCTGAAATATCTCCCCCAAAAATATGTTACACACAAACTAACTGAAGACTTGATATTGTGTTTACTTTGAAAGTCTTTCTACTAAGTCTGACATCACATCTGGATCAGATGCCAAAAGTGAAAATCATTTACTGCTCACAGTCCACTGTAGTACTATTGAAAATCAGAATAGTAATGTTTATATCCATGCGTAATTACAGATGGTCCGTCTTCTATGTATGATGAAAGTATTCATGCAAGGGATTCAGCAGAGTCTACTGTATAGTGACACCTTGATTGTGTAAAAGATTCACTTTAATGTGTGAATTGACCAGTGGTGGGTAAAAAAAAGCTTAAAGTAATCATTTTAAGCTTACTCCTAAAAAAAGACAAACACACAAAACATAACACATACTTTTACATTACTTACCTTTAAAAGTCATTTTTTTGTTACTTAAAAAAAAAAAAGTAAAATACCCCCCCCCCCCCTCAGTTTTATTCTAAAATATACGTAAATATATGTAAAACAAATCATATTCTACAAACATTTACCATTTAAACATTTTTTCACTTAACCAAAAGCAAACAAAGAAAAAACATCAATATCAGAGAGATATAAAAATATATAATAATAAATTCATTAAAAATAAAAAACCCTTAAAGCAGGTGTGCCCAAACTTTTTTGTTTTGAAGGGCCAAAACCAAATATACCAAACTATATTACATTTAAAGTTATTTCAAAATAAATAGAAAACATTACTTTAAATCATATTAACTAATGCAGTATTTTCATTCATTCATTTTCTTTTCGGCTTAGTCCCTTTATTAATCTGGGGTCGCCACAGCAGAATAAACCGCCAACTTATCCAGCATATGTTTTATGCAGTGGATGCCCTTCCAGCTGCAACCCATCACTGGGAAACATCCATACACTCATTCACAAACATACACTACTGACAATTTAGCTTACCCAATCCACCTGTACCGCATGTCTTTGGACTTGTGGAGAACAACGGAGTACCCGGAGGAAACCCACATCAACATGCAAACTCCACACAGAAATGCCAACTGACCCTGCCAAGACTCGAACCAGTGACCTTCTTGCTGTAAGGCGATCGTGCTACCCACTGCACCACCGTGAGGCCCTAATGCAGTATAACTTTTTAAATTAGAACTTAATGCAAGAAAAGCAATCACATTTATAACACAGGGGAGTTTAATGCTGAATGCGCTAGTCTGCCTTTGACTTGATTGTTAGGTGACAGTATGTACATTTAAACAAAATCTGATTCATTTACACCATTTAATTGAAACATTTAATTTCAGTTAGCTTTTAACAATCAAACAAACAAAGGGCTACATTAAATTTGAATTACAAATCTCAAAACGGCCCTATCATTCTCCCTCTCTTCGCAGATGGGATGGCGGGCCAAATCAATGGCCAACTTTGGCCCGTGGACCGTAGTTTGGGCATCACTGCCTTAAAGAACTAAGAAAAGGAAGGTTGATACACCATAAAAGGCCCCCAAATATTTACACACATTACAACTTAACAAGTGAATTAAAGAAACTTTTCATTTTCAGTCAATAAATCCATTTTCGTCCTGCTCTTTTAAAATATTCTGTTTATGGTTCCAAACAACATTTGCCCCAACGTTTTGCATTTTCTCTGACTTCAGATCACTGCACTCAAAAACAGGCCGAGTAATGCACAGCGTGGCCAAATGCTAAATGCGTGGCAAGATTAATGACTCCATCAATGTCCAGACAAGCGTGGACGTGGGAGGTTTTTGCGCACTGTTTGGGCTACAGTGGTCCTCGGAGTCAGGCCCGGTCTAAAGGTTTCTTTTGGCTGGAGGCGAACTGAAAACTCCCACTTCACTCTCTGCCGTAAAGGTAACAGAGAATAATGGGTGGGTGGTTGACAGATGACCTACATTAGATGGCAGAGAGGAGAAGGAGAGAGAAAATGAAAGCCAGAAAGTGTTCGCTGAAGGACTTTAACAAAGCTTTTTGGTACACAGCTGCATTCATCAGCTGTTAATAAACAGCAAGAGAGAGGCAGGAATGCATATTCAGAGAGAGCGCGATGCATCCCCCGTTCATTTAGATAAATGAATAACACAGGCCCGGAGGCCATCTCTTAGTCACCCTTGCAGTCAAGAGCTCTCCAGCACTGTTGACATGGAAGCTTGTCATTAAAGTGATATCAGAACCCACTATGGGTCAGTGGTCTCTCTGTGCTGAGAGGCGCCTCGCTGCCGTCTGATTTTGCACATGGGATGAGCCCGTCCACTTCCACAGGAGTTATTTTTACATGCTGTGATTACTGCATAGGCGTTGAATGGAATGTTTTGGGGTAATAAGAGGAGATTTGAGGATGCGAGTCCATTGAGATACTGTTATTTATTAATGATTTACATTTTTGTCATCTTTATTTAGTTAAAGGTTTAATATTTTGGTGCTTTTTGTTGTTTTAATGGCAAATGTTTACATATTTTGGTTGCACTTTATGATAATTTCCTTATTAAATGTTAGTTAATGTATTGAACTAAGAATGAACAATACTTGAAGAGCATTTATTAACCATAGTTTAACATTTGCTAATGCATTATTCAAATCCAAATTCATGCTTGTTAGTATTAGTTAATGTACTGTGAGTTAACATGAACAACTTTATTTACATTAGCTAACAAATCTGAATACTGTAATAAATGTATTGTTCATTGTTTGTTCATGTTAGTAAATTCATTCATTTGTTTACATTATGACATGATTGTAAAGTGTAACCAGTTATATGTAACGCATGTCTATGATTTGAACTAATTAGCAGAAATAAGAGAAGTGAACAGAAAAGAATTTGATGGTTTTATTTTTAGTTAAATATAACAATAATACATTCATTCATTCATTTTCATTTTGGCTTAGTCCCTTTATCAATCTGGGGTTGCCACAGCGGAATGAACCGCCAACTTATCCAGCATATGTTCCACGCAGCGGATGCCCTTCCAGCTGCAACCCATCTCTGGGAAACATCCATACACACCCATTCACAATCATACACTACGGACAATTTAGTCTACCCAATTCACCTGTACCGCATGTCTTTGGACTTGTGGGGGAAACCGGAGCACCCGGAGGAAACCCACGCCAACACAGGGAGAACATGCAAACTCCACACAGAAACGCCAACTGACCCAGCCGAGGCTCGAACCAGCGACCTTCTTGCTGTGAGGCGATAGTGCTACCCACTGCGCCACTGTGAGGCACAATAATACATATAATATACAAATTATTAGCAGCAATGATCGTTAGGTGTGCTTTTATTTTTTGGTTTGATATTGGAAAAACAAGTTTATTTGTTTTGAAATAGCAGTTTGCTTTTGATTCATCGCATTTGTTCTGAAAAGTATGATTATAACATAAATCAGTATACTGCTGAAATCAGTAGGTTTAGATTTAAGCCTGTTTAATCTACATATAAAAACACACAGAAAGCTTTTAAAATAAATTTTAATTGAATTCAATTAAATGAATTATAAGTTTTTTTATTAAAATAAAAAAGGAAGAGACTATAATCAGCCATGTATGCACTCAAAAAATGACTTTTGCTGCTTGTTCAAACTACTTATTTAAAATGAGTTGAAACAACACATTTTTAAAGACAACTTAATTGTTTTATGTTCAGTCCACTTACATTTGTAAAAACGATTAAGTTAAGTTTTTAAATTGATTTGTGTTGGGACAGCTTGAATTGTGTGGAACCCGGCATTTTTTACAGTGCATATGCATGAAAATAAATGATATTCATATTACATATTAAATGCATATAAAGCATCTACTTGTGGAAAATGTCAAATTATAAGGAAAGCAATGTTGCAGCGAAAATCAACTGAACACATTCTAATGAACAGGGAAAAAAAATAAAGCAGTCTTGCTTTGATCATGTTAATGGCATAACCTAAAACTGATTGGGCTATCTTTCATTTTAGGTAGCCAAACAGTATTGAATTGAAAGCAATTATTTTCAACCTTTCTTTCATTTCAAACAGTCTTGGCCTGTTTTTCCCCCATATAATTTGAATCCTGATGGTTTCTATGCTCTTCATCATTAACTCAATCTAAGTTTATGATGAAGTCATATGAATCATGCGAAGCTAAACCCACTTAGATCTAACAAGGCGTTTTGCATCCGCTGCTGGAAATCATTGATTCTCCATGTCTCTTCCTCACCAAGAGCAATTAGTTCCAGATCGTTTTCTGATTGCCGGCCGTTTGATTTATCGAAGTGTCATCCGCATGTTGGCTAACTGTCTTCCTGCAGCCCTCCCCGCCAATACACCCTGATTGGGTCTAGTGCTAACTACCCGCTACCTACCCAATCACAATCACCATGGAAACAGCAGGTGCATGAGGAAAGCTGCTCGTAACCTGGCTGTTTTGCACAAACGTATCCTGATAGCTTTCTTATTGTTGTTGTTCTTCTTTTTTTTATTTCAAAACCCCGACCCAAACATGAAACATACAAATTGGGAATTCTATAAATTATTACACATGTCAGCATCTTCCCATGCCCTGTAAATTAGGATTCAAGGTGAATAAACTGAAGGAATTAAATATTCATATCCTGATTAGCCATTCTCCTCATTCAGAATGAGGACATGCATTAAATATGCAGCAAATGTCTTGGAAATAGAGATGAATCAAAATGAAAGATTGCTTCAAACTTGCGAGCGTGGCTTCTTTCAAATTCATATTTGATTGCTGATGCATAAGGTAATAATGAAATGTGATTTTTTTTTTTCTGTGCTATTAAACTCAATTATTGGGTCATGTTAAAAGGAAATTGTATTCATTTAGGTTTACTAAAACCTTCTCAGTCAACCTACTGAGCTTGATGTGATCAAATTGTTCTCATGAATGTGGAGTAATAAATCAGCCTGTCCTCTTATTTTTCCCTTTGCTGTGTGTCTAAAGCTTCGCCACATTTTTAGTTTTTCCTTTTAAAGCTCTAACCAACCATTAAAACAGCAGTTCAATTTGAAGTTCAATTCAGTCCATTTGCATTCCACAATTTTCCCATCACATCCTGCTATTGGGTTAAAAGTGCTTGACGGGTAAAAGAAAAGAGAAATACTGTGAAAATAGCCCAGTTTGATCCAGTTTCTGGGCATTGAAAGTGTATTTGGCTTAATTGAAACCATTTTCTGCTAATAATTCCAGTGACATTTGGGAACATAAGATCAACAGCACCTGTTAGCTGAACTGTATCCTTCTGTCTGGCAATGAAAGTTTCATTTATGTACATTTTTATGAGTAGTCATTTTAACATTTAATCTATAACCTGTCCCAATATCTATTTTTATTCTACAAGCACCTGATTTTTAGATACTATTGTATTTTTCTTTAAATACTACCTAGTTTTAGTTACTTCTGCTTATTCTTACTACTGCTTATTATTGCTTATTATTAGCTTTTTAACTATATACATTTTCATTAGATGATAGTACTTATTTCTGTAGTGACTAGTAAACATTTTACTGTTACTAGTAACACATTCAAGATTTTTTGCTATTGACTTCTATTGGGATTTGTCTTTGAGATATCAGCTGTTATGAATGTATCTATTGCATTTGTGACTGGTACATTCAGTAGTTATTCATTGGGTACTATGACTTATTTTCTGGATACTGGTAACTATAGATACTAGTACTAATTTATTAGATACCCTCACCTATTCATTAGTTTTAGTTCTTATTTATTACATACTAGGTCTTACAGTATTAGTGACAACTACTTACAACTAATGTTACAAATACAGTATGTTTTTATTGTTTTTCAAATGTTTTTTATTATTTAATATTTTTATAATAATATTTGGGCCTCACGGTGGCGCAGTGGATAGCACTTTCGCCTCACAGCAAGAAGGTCGCTGGTTCGAGCCTTGGCTGGGTCAGTTGGCGTTTCTGTGTGGAGTTTGCATGTTCTCCCCGTGTTGGCATGGGTTTCCTCCGGGTGCTCCGGTTTCCCCCACAAGTCCAAAGACATGCGGTACAGGTGAATTGGGTAAGCTAAATTGTCCGTAGTGTATGAGTGTGAATGGGTGTGTATGGATGTTTCCCAGTGATGGGTTGCAGCTGGAAGGGCATCCGCTGCGTAAAACAAATGCTGGATAAGTTGGCGGTTCATTCTGCTGTGGCGACCCCAGATTAATAAAGGGACTAAGCCGAAATGAAAATGAATGAATGAATGAATAATAATATTTTTAATTGAACTCTACTGTGGCCAGTCAAAGCATAAGACAAGTATAAAAAAAAAAGCTAAGTACTACAAAAGCAGTACTGACATAAATTACAGAAGATACTTATAAGTGCTATCTATATAGATGTTTATAAGTGCTATCTATAGGTACTATTGTCTAAAAATAAGTACTAGTACCTTTTCAATAACTACTAGTATAAAAATGTATAAAAATATGTACTAGCCACAACTGCAATACACACTTGTCAAAGGTGCATGTATATATTTTAATAACAGATTCCCATAGAAGTCAACTGCAAAACATTTCAGTTGGTCACTATCAACAATTTAATAGTTACTAGTCACTATTGAAATAATAACTAGTTCCCCTTCATATGGGAACTCCAACATGCATCTGTAAACAGACTATGGGAGATCGCTAGATGGCCAATCACTCTGAAAAGAAAGAAAAAGGGCCAATTAATGCCAAATGAGTTGGCAGAGCTTGGCTCCACAGGTGGGACTCATTAGTCATTAGTGGAGTATATCAGTGGTATCCGCGGAGCGAACATCAGATTCTTTGCTTCAGACCTTACACTGAGACTGAAGAGCGATCCTGATTTCCAAAAGAAGCCAGCTTTATCACCAGTGCGGGCGAAGATGTGACAGTGGCGGTCGAACTGGGCGCTTTTCCCGTCCCCTGGGCGTTTCACTGGTGTTTAATAAAAGAGCAGTTTTCTCAAAAAGAGCAGATCTCCTAAGAGAGCAACACGGCCGAGCAGCATGTCTATTTAAAGATGTCGTTCCGGCCGTGTGTTTCTGGATGTGGTGCTTTTCTAGCCCAGGATGACAGGCATGAGTATTGCATCACATGTCTGGGGGTCCAGCATGTGGAGGCAGTGCTCGCAGACAGTTCTTGCCCTCACTGCGAGGGCTTGACTGTTGTGCAGCTGAGGTCGCGGCATACTCTAGCATTAGGATGCGCCACCCCTGTTGCTTCCCGCAAGTCAGTTAGCACACGAACAGGCCTGAGGATTACAGTGGGGGCTTATCCGTCACCTTTGAGCTCGCAAACCCCTCACTCCTCATCAGTACACTCTGTCCAAGCTTCGAGTGAGGGCACCAGTCCATCCTCCGGGTTGGCCGCACTCTCACTGGATGACACCATGCAACTGCAACACCTGCTCTGCATCCGCTGCCCGTTCCACTGGCCAAGCGGCAGCGCCGAGGCACCCATCCGGAGGGGCCAAAGAAGATGGGCCATCCGGAGAAGATGGGACCTGCTATTTCCTTGGTGTGGGGCTGAGGACCGATTCAGTCCACAACAGCAACTTCAATTCTACAATCTTCGAGTGGAGTCTGTTTCCTCCCAATTGTTGGGTAACCCCGGTCAATAGGGAGGAAGTTAAGCTCAGTTTTAATAAACACTTGCTGCGCCATGCTCCCTAACCCGGAGATATGTGCACTTTTTCTATTCTGCTAGTAAGTTTCCCGCTTGGCGAACCCTAGAGAATTCCTCCCAGGCCCGCAGCACCCAATTCAGTGGAGGTGGTGCCTGGCTTAGTGTGATGTCCGGTATGCCCACTCTTGGTCTACCCACATGCTGAGGTTCGGTGCCAGCTATGCGCGGTCCCCTATGGTGACCCCATATGCTTATTTCAGCCACGGAGAGTTTCCCCTGACCAGGCGGACTCGTCTTCCCTACCCGCTAACCAACTTATCATATGTAGCACTCCCCCTCCAAAGGGCTAGTCCATATGTTCTTATTGCCATCAAGTCTCCCCTCTTGGGTAGCAGGTGGCCTCCGCAGCGTCCTCCCCTTTCGGGGACTGGCACGCTTTCCCAACGTACTGTCGTACTGCGGAGCCGAGCTCTGCCAACTCATTTGGCATTAATCAGCCCTTTTTCTTTCTCTTCAGAGTGATTGGTCGTCTAGTGATCTCCCGTAGTCTGTTTACAGACGCACGTCTCCGTTCCCTCCGTAGAACGTAGGTTACATATGTAACCAGGACGTTTCTAATTAATAAAAACGTAAGTACTCATTTCTAATGAGATGGTTTCTGTATCAGAAAGTGCGTATTTAATAGGTATTAGTATATAACAAAATACCTGTATCTAATAAGAAGAATCAATACCTAATAAATGAATAGTAGGTTTTCTTGAAAAAATAAAGAAAAGTTCCTATTATCTAAGGACTAAGTACTAGTATCTGATGTATAACTACTAGTAAAAAATGCTGTAAGTACTAGTACCTTATGTAAAAGATACGGGTATCTAAATCAGAAATGCTAGTATTTTATTATGTTTTATTGATTAATGTTAATTGGTTTGCCACACATTTTTTTATGCTAAAACTATTACCAGCACTGTATATCAGTTTATACAACACTTCTTTTTGGTTCTCGAAACGCTTATATATCAGAACTCTTCCAACTTCTTCACCCGTGTGTATCACTCCATCAGCATCGAGTGCCAAGAAGAGAACTAAACTCACTATAGTTTGACAAATACTAGGAATGTTTTATTACAAAATGTATTTTGACTCTGCATGTTTAAGGCAAGAATGTAGTTGTTAGTGCCTCTTTGAAATTGTTGACCATTCAGCCTCCCTCATTTCTTGCCAAGAGCCCTCCTCTAAAGGACACTTAGGCTCAATACCAGTTCAACCCCTTATCCCTTCCCCTTACCCCTTGTCCCAATTCTCTTTAGCTTGAAGGCGTAGGGCAAAGGGGAAGGAATAGATAGCCCTTGATACTGAGATTTTCAGAAAAGTCTAGTGGCTGGGAATTACTTTTATACAGTGTCTCTGGTGTAACATTAATGTTGATTTCTTGTGCATAGATGAATATGGCCATGGTGTAAATGCACAGTACAGTTACAAAAATAAAATTGGGGGCTTTATTCAGGAGTAGGTATCCACTGGACTGAATCAGCATATGAATTTCGGTGCCCAATTTCGACAAAACTGCGACAAAGACGTAAGAAGCACCAAGGCGTGCATCAAAGGCACACATAGGTTCACGTTGTGTCACACCATTTTCAAACATTTAATTCTAAACAACTTTTAGGGATTCGGACACCGTCGGGCGTCAGGCGTTTGTTCTTGTTGCTATAGAAGGCAAAGCGCGCAGTATGGTGCATCCAGTGAGCGACTCCCTTCATCAACATGCATGATCGCATTAATCTAAGCTGCTTAAACTAAGCGATCTAAAGTGTGGCTATATTTTACAAGCAAGGATTCTGACACAACAACGTGCAGAAGATGCTTTACAAAAGTTGCGTGTAAGGGCAAACACGTCAAACATAATGAAACATTTGAGGGCACATGGAATCAACTTAAAGGCAGAGGAATGCACTTTTTTGACAGCTTACAACATCATCTGGTACTTATATGGACACCCATCCTCTGATTTTAATATGATTAAGACAATACTCTGATTAAGAATCTACCATGTAAACTGATTACTGATTACCTTAAACGACCACAGACACCCGCGTCATAAAATGCAGAGTTTTTTTTCTTTTTTCATTCGGCGTGGGGTATCAAATTCCATTATTCCATTATTCCATTAACAACACTCTTCCATCAGACCTTACTTCATATTCTCATTCAATACCTCAGTTCGTCACGGGGGCTAACTTAAATGTTCCTGAATGAAAGTGAAACTGCCAAACTGCAGTTAAAGTAAAAAAATTACAATTAAAATTACACGAAACTGCGGAGGAAACGTGGATAGACTGGTGATGCAATGATGTAAATCAATCTATGTACTATAACTTGTAACAGGGAATCATTAAAGGAACATTCAAAAAGCAACTCATATAAACACCTTAATCATATTATTGTCTTATTTAGATTAAGGCAAACCATTCGATTGCTGATGTCCATGTAAACGTAGTCACAAGCCCCAACCCTAGAAAAAAGGTGTTCCCTGGTTTTGATGACAGCCTTTCCACAGGTTAGTAGTAAGCTAATGTAATGTTAATTGCATAATGTATATCTTACATTCATGCTAACAAACAAATGACCAAAAGAAATATATGAATGCAATTCAAATATATAAAATATGAATAGATGTATACTTTAAACTTATTATAAATATATAATTATATTGTTCAATTATAATGATAAATTTTTTTTTATGTCAAATTATTTTGTAGCTCAAAAGTATCGGTTCTGGCACCGTTTTGGCACCGGTACCATTTTAAAAGTATCAATTTAGCACCGGTATCGAAATAACCCCAAACAATACCCAACCCTAGTCAGGAGTATGGTGGATGGCTGTATGGGAGTCTATTGGGAAATGTAATTCTTTTAGGCTATATCTAACAACAATATTTGGTCACAGTCATCTGTTATTTCCTCTAGAGCTAATATATTTGACTGCAATGTTAAGTTTTACAGCTTAAGTATTATGCTGAATGCAAACTTGGCCATTATCCTTCTCACACAAAAGGTTGTTTTGAGACTCACCGTGGTTGATTTTATTTTTTTTTAATTAAATGATTTTTTCTTTGAACTGTTGTATCATTTCAAGTATCATATCATATAATTTTCCT
>CAIGQW010031024.1:8105992-8133626 GCA_903798125.1 Danio choprae
TTTTCCACAGTTAGATGAATGTTTTGCGCAGTGCACATATGACATCTAATATGAAATGCATGCTTTGGTTTTCTGCTTATTTAGCTTTAATACCTTGAAAAAGTATGTTTATTTATTTACTTTTGGTGGCATGCATGCGACATAATCTTGTGATTAATCCATAAATATGCAATGTTGCCCCTGGCAGAATTCTTGTGGTACACGAAAGCGTATCTGCCTGCCAGCAGCCGTTGATTGTTGAATGAATAATTTGATTATTCAGCATAATCAATGCATTATTGCCTTTCGTGGCAGAAAGGGTGACTGGTCCATCAGTCATAACTTTAGGCAGTCGAATGCATTACCGCAGGACAAACGACATATCATTTCAAACAGTTCACTGGTGCAAAAACCAACTCTTTAATACAGCCAATTTTGGTGCTGTTCTCTTACGTTTTATTAGTGTTTCTTCATTAAAGGGGACCTATTATGCAAAAATTACTTTTATAAGAGGTTTAAACACAGTTGTGTGGCAACAGTGTGTGAATATAGCGAGTCTCTTATGGTAAAAATTAATTCATTCTATTTTGTGTAATCACACATCATTAAAGCAGTCTGCAGAAACACTTTGACTTCACATACACACTCTAGGGACATCAGAGATTTATTTTACGTCTTGTAAAAAGGGGCATAATAGGTCCCCTTATAATATGTACTGTATATATAACAAACTGTAAGAACTCAAAGTTATGAATTATTTACAGTGCTGCAACAAACATCAGGTTTAATTTTCTTCAGGAATAAATAAAAAAAGGGTTTGACTGTGGTTTCAGCACTCAATTATGGTTTATGATGGGTAGAATTGTTGCTCAGTCATCTTGTGAGTGATATGTATATATCTGCTTTTCTTTAAAAAAAAAGAAAATGCAGTTTGAGGCCTCGATAATGGTCCGTCCTACTCCAAAATCTAACCATTATAAAATTATTCTAAATCATTTGTCTAAATCGAAAAAAAATGTTTTGTATTTGAAATAAATAATAATATCAGCTGCATGCATAACAACCTGTGAACTTGCAAGCACAATAACTTAAATATAGAATATTCTTTGCTATTAAAATAACTTAAAAACTTGCATTTTCTTTTCTAATGGGAAATTAACTAAGCAAACGAAAACATATTGTGTAACACAAATGGCAACAGTTAAAAGTAGTGTATAATACAACAAAATGTATTGTTGGAAAAAACATTGTAAATGAGTAAATGCAATTAACGCAAATTAGTTAATGTACTGTATTGACTAATATTTATTGCAGCATTTATTCATCTTTGTAATAAAAATACAATCACATTAACTAATGTTAAGAAGCACAATTTTAGATTTTAATAATGCATTTGTAGTATATTTAACTATAGTTAATAAATTCTAAACATGTATTAATCATTTTGAATTCATGTTAGTCAATAAATTATTCAACATTATTCACAATGGAGGCTTATTGTAAACCAAAATACAATACATAAAATGTACTATGGATTAAAAACATTAAAGGGATAGTTCACCCAAAATTTGAAATAACAAAAAGGTGACATTTTCAGATATTTTTATATTAATTTTTATAATTATTATTTATTAGGGGCCTTCACCTTCATTTCACAGCACGGTGTATGGACAGAAAAGCATGGCTAGCAGACAAAGGGAGGATCGACAAAGGTTATCGAGCCAGGAATCAAACTTGTGAGCACTATAGTGCTGTGTGTTGATGCACAAACCTCACGGCTATCGTTTATATTTATTTTTAGTCAACACAATACTATTTTTTATTTATTTTTTTTTACTTCAGAAGTTAAGAAATCTCTTAAAAACAAAATGAATGTCTATCATTTAATTTTATTTAATACATTTAGCAATTTTCCTCATAATGTTGTTTGTATACATACAATACATTGAACTTTTTTTGTGTGTGTGTGTGTGTGTGTGTGTGTGTGTGTTTACCTGTATTGTATAAAATACAGTTTATTCCCAGTAATTGGTAAGGACATGACCTTAATGAAATCTGCATTTGCGCTTTGAGAACCTCAGGGCAACTCTATCCACATGTACACAAGACCTGTAAAAAGTTCAGAAGCCGAGAGGTCGATTTGGAAAGCAATACAGCAAGTTTTCAGCTTTCCTGCGGCTCTTGAAATATGGATTTCTGGCTAGAATTCTGTGAAAGATATCTGAGATGTCTCTTTTTGCACCTTAAAAAATCAATTAGCCTGCTTTGAAATATGAAACAATATTTGAAAAGGCACAGAGGTCACCTATGATGATGTCGAAACCTTTGACTGTCCTATTATGTTAGGGTAATTAACCATCAGTGTTTGTGTAGTGACTACAGCTTTGAGATCTATTTAAACAGCCTGTGAGTCACTCTGAGAGATGCCGTTATAAATGCATGTCAATAAGTGTGCTTTGAGTGTGTGTTTGGGTTCAGAAATGCCTGTGTGTGTGTGTCCACGTGTCATAACATCCAAAAATAACCATGAAAATGTGTGACGGCGTGGCTGAGCTCACCTGTTACTCATTAGCAATAGACTTCCAGTGTTACACAAAAACACGCGCAACATCCCATCGCTGAATTCAAAATATGCCATCGCGGGGTTTGGTTCTCCCCTGAGGTCGCACATCAAAGAGAATATATGAATATCCACTTGCTTATTTTCACAATGCTTATCTGAAACATTCTCAGGAACTGACCTAATTGAGATCCGACCCTGTCCCTTCATGTCTGAGTGTTTGCCGGTTTTGGGTTTTACGGCAGTTCTGAAATAAAATACCTGATTTCCAAGATACATAATGCATGTGTCAGAAATTTGTCAAAGAGATAATGGGCAATGACTGGGGCAAACCAACTGTCAGTTTGCTTATACATTTGTTTTATTTGCACTTTTATGTTTGTTTTATTTGCTTTTTTGTTTATTAGCTTAATAATCTTTATTTTTTTTGCTGTTTTTATATTTTACTTGTTTATTTATTTGCTTATGTTTGCTCTATTTGCATATTTATTTATTTTGACAGCAATTCCTTATATTAATTTATTTGGTTTTTATATCTATATTTGTTTTATTTTGATTAGTTTTTTCTTGTTTATTTATTTGCACATTTGGTTATTTGTTTCTTGTGTCACTAATAACGGACAGTTATTAATATATACATTTTATTTTTACTGTTTTATTTTTAATTGCTGTTTATTTATTGTTTATTTCTACAAACTATTTGCTTTTGCTTTTTTCATATCTATTAGTTTTATTTGCTTTTTGTTCATTTATTTTCTTATAATTAAATATTAATAATAATTAATTATTTATTTGCATGTGTATTTATTGTTTGGTGTTATTTTATATTTATTTGTATTTGTTTAGCACATGAATTTGCTCATAATGGATTGTTTTATTTACTTTTTGTTTTTGTTTTTTGCATTGTGTGAAATTCATTTTGCATTTGTTTTTATTTTGCTTGATTTTGTTTTAACTTTTTTAAAGGGGTTAAAAATAATATCAAGAAGAATAATTTTTTTCTTTTTTGGTAACCGAGAAGGTGTATATATCACAAACAATATGTCTGCTGCATTTATTAATTTAGTTTTATTTGAAATAATAGTTATGTTTTTAACACATTTTTAATGATACATTTGTGCATGGTGCTATTATGTGGATACAAGAGTCTCTGTGTATTGGCTTGGATCCCTCTATCAGTGTAGGTCTATGAGATTTTGTTGGCATTTTAATGAACAACACGCAAAAAGTCTGATTGCTTATAAAGTACTAGATTAAGTCGTAAAATTTGAGGAATTGCCCAGATGCCGTGTTTAATATTTATAGGATCAAGAGTAACTCTGAGTCTAACAACAGTAATCGTGATGTTACTAAAAATGGCGCCAAAAAGCAATCAACCCATTCGGATCATTTAGTGAATTGCAATTTTCTGCTTTAGGGACAAAATTCATTTTGATAAGTTGCTTGGTCTCACTGTGATCCATCAAGTTTTCAGCTCTGTACACACATGCACAAAAAAACCCTCTGTTATAAGGCCTTTCGAGTTGCTTTTTCTGAATTATGTAGACAGGCCTGACTGTGCTGTCCCAGGAGGTCAAAAGGAGTAATGCAGAGAAAAAGGCATCAATAAAACACAAATATCATGTTCTGATATCAAAGCAGGAAAACAACGAAAGAGGAAAAGTGTTTGTATTTCAGCGTTGGGATCAAATGCCTTCAGCGATGACACACACACACAAACAAAGTCAATTTGTAACCTTTAGCCCTTCCCAGCCCCATTGTTTTCCTGACACACTTTCAGTCTCACTTCAGACGCTTCTCCTGCTCACAATTTCATCAAACCGAGCTTGCCTGTTTCACCGTCCTCAATATGCATCCTGCAGTTCTGCGGTGACCATTAGATCAAATGTAATATCACAGTGGGGGAATGGGTGTGAATATGTAGGGGAATAATCCAATTATGGAAATGCTCAGGCACATTTTGGCTCCATAAGTGAGGGGGCGAAAAAAAAAAAAATAAGAGGCAGAACGGGTGCTGGGCTTCTGTAATTTCATTTCTAAATGAATGACTGTACTCAGTCTTTCCACATGGCTCATCACCCTCTCCACCTCAGATGGGTTTTGGAAGCATATGCCCCATAAGTGGAGAGATGAGCCAGTCGGAGAGCGGAGGGAAGGATGGCATTGGCTCTTGACTGAATTTGATGGGGCCCAGAAACAGCATAATTACCTTCTCCAATGAGGCGACTGATATTTGGCCTTGGAACATTAAAGGAGCCATTGCCAGTCACTGATGGTGCTCTGATTAGAAGCATTTTGTAGATTTCAAAAGTAAACAAGAACATATTAATATGGTTCAGCTAGATTTGTATTGCATATGTGGTTTTAAGGTAACTTTGGTAAAACGATTTATTTGATGGATTTTGTAGCGTGCACTGGACTTTGTGTATGCCTGTGATGTACATTTTGTTGTCAGTATTTGTCTACCTGTACGTATAATGTACGTAGTTTACAAATGTGGTTTGAA
The DNA here is from genome assembly GCA_903798125.1 of Danio choprae. Classification (NCBI taxonomy): domain Eukaryota; kingdom Metazoa; phylum Chordata; class Actinopteri; order Cypriniformes; family Danionidae; genus Danio; species Danio choprae. Next base: position 8,111,038 of record CAIGQW010031024.1, read on the forward strand.
TTGTTTTTGTACTTCTTAGTTTGCCCACAATTTGTCAAAACTGAATTTTCAAGGCCAGAATAGAATCTGTATGGATGGAACGAGAAAACACAAAGAATTTTAAGGATATAAAGATTCCCACTACTCTAATTTAAATAAGTAATCCCATGTTAACGCTGATTGAACATATTCAGTCATGTGGAAGCAAACTCCGACCAACGGCGTCAGAAGGAGACATGGGTAACACTGATCCAACAAAATCTGACAGACTTGTTTGTTGGTGTTCGACTGTGTAGTGTGCATTGGCCTTAAAATGCAGTACATATTTTGACTTTATAATTCCGCAAAACTTTTTAAGTACATCTTAACATGTAATACTTTTGTAAAACTTACTGTAATTCTAAGCTGGTCTGATCATTTCCCCCATCTATGCATCAGTCTGTCACTAATCATGACTTGGCCATCAGAGTGATAATAGACAAAGGATAACCCCTAGTGCTCATCCATAATGGCACCAGCATATCGGATTCGGGATCTATCTATCTATCATAAAACCAGCGAGTGACCTTTCTTTGGCAACACCTTAGTGTGAAGTCATCTGTGAGAAGGGTGCAAATTTATGAGCTGACTCAAGGCTGTGGCCAGCCACAGCTGACTGGGAAGCCTTCACCTTTGGAGTGCTACTGCTGCAAGCTTGAAGATGGAAGGCAGTGACGGAGTCTTTTTTCTTTCTTTCTTTTGTGGTCTGCGTTCACCTTCAGGAGCTGATCTATCGCATGCATGCAAGCAGCAGTAATGCATGTCATTACTCTGTGTGTAGTTTTATTGGACTTTTGGCTTCCTGGGAAGGATGATCCCTGGGGCCTTTGTGAGAGGAATACATACATTTTAAATCCCAGCTTGAAACCAAGCACCATTCTGCACCTACTTGAATGATTAGCGAAAGGGTATTATCAGGTGGAGGAGATAAGAAGACACATAAAAGAGGTAAGCGAAGTCCCTTTAAAAGCCCAGGTATCTTCTTTTTTCGTGTTCCACTCCATCTTGCACACAGCTGTTTCTGTGAAGCAACCATGGATGATCATGAACAGACAAGTTTGACAAATGTGCACTACTACAGTGCTAAATGGAGCCATTTTGTTTAAATGAGCACCCTCCATGCCTGGGGTGTTACTCCATTTCTGGAGGGCCTCAGGGGTGGATCTAAACTGTGCAGGGTAGTGGCTCTGCAGGTTGACATCCATGCTCCATGCAGACAGAAAATCTGTGGCCAGTGTGCACACACATCCCTGAAAAAACAGCATGGGATGTGTTTCAGGAGTCTAGTGGTGAACAAATCACAGTAGCAATCCTCATTTTACTTATTCCCCTTGTTCCCCTTGATAAGGCACTGGTGCCATGAGTTCCATGTGTCTTCACCGATAGCTCAAGGCTGGATATATTTGTTCCTCTGTACTGCTGGTCTTAAACAAGGAACCACTAACATCACAGAACTGGGGGAAGGATAAGGTCCTCTTCAAATATGATTTTCAAACCATCAAGTCAGACAGTAATATTTGCTCTTAATAATATTTGCAGTTTACACTCCTGGTGATTTTTCCAGAGTGGTTAAAGTGATTCCACAAGTTTTACACTTGCTCTGATATAAGAATTAACAATGATTTGGTGGAAAATGGTTTATCTGTGATCTCGAAAGTTAAAATAAGCTATTTTGTAATTAAATGCGCTTTGCATAATTGATTAGCAAGGTACCTTTACAAATCTCCTTTGTGAGTTGTTTGCTCTGTTGGGACCCGAAGCAAGCATTTTGGGTGAATCAGTCTTGTTGCACCAATTCACAGAGGAACAATAGGTCCATTTAGCAAAATGCTGAGATGACTCTAGTGTCTCGTCTCCACTCCATAGGTTTTGCCCTCTCTGTGTTTTTTCCTCATCAATGCACATTTGATCAAGTTGCGTTTGCCCCTGCTAGTCGATTAATCTTTGCCACCTTTCCAAGTCTTCGCCTGCTGCCCACTACTGTCTGGGAATCCCTCTGCGGCAGCGCGCTCTGACAGCAACATAAGTCACAGGCTGCATTAAAAACACATTAGACTAGCGGATGGAATTAGGGAGGACTCTCTCCTTATCTGACGGCAAACCGCAGCACACACCCCCTGCCTGGAGCACCTTGCATCCCACCCCCGCTGCATGTATCACCATCTGCCTCTGACAGTTGCATGACTTATGGGTCTTGCTCTCCCATACACTTCGCCCATGCGAATGTTATGAATTTATGATATCTCAAAATGATCCCAGTGACGTTCCCACAACCCCTATTTCTCCAGGGACCTGCAGTGTCACTTTCCTCCAGTAGAGAATGGGAGAAGTTTTGCTTGCAGTAATTTAATTCGCCATAACTCGTAACGCTGCCATGCCCAGATGACTGCACTGAGAGAAATCAGTCAGAGCAGTCCATTAGTGGAGCAAACTGTGTCTCCCTTGATTGATAGTCAGAAATGAGACAGCAATTGCAATATTTTATGATTGAAGAAGGGCCGCGTATAAGCCAGACAGATAGATAATGAAGCACTACCCCACTCGTGCCCCTGCCTCCTGCATATTTACACTGGAGCTCTGCGGTAATAATCTTCGCTGTTGCATTTATTTTGACTCTGGGAGTGGGGGGTTTTGTGCACTTCATAAACAGCCATTTAAATAAAGAATTGCCATGCTAGCTCAGAAGCAGTGCAAATGATGCATAGTCACAATCAATAGCTTTGAAACATTTCGATTTTTGGGAAGCTATGTCAAAACATTATCCACATAGATGTTGATATAATTCAGTGAGATTTATGCACAATTCTGTTGTCAGTGTCGGCAAGCCAGTTAAATTCAAGACCAATTAAACTGGTTAAATGGCATAAAGGTGGAAGGTTCTGTCGCTAGGAGTCGCTCGGAGTTCTCTTTAACTGCAGATTTTCCTGTCGCTAACTCACAAATCCCTTAAGTATTACTTTCTGGGATATTAATCTCAGAGGTTCTTATTATTTGAGACATCATATCTGAGAGAAATTACGGATAACACTAATTAGGTCCATTGACTTTCTGTCAGTGAGGCTTAAGGCTTGTCAGACCTGCTAAAGCCACTGATAAATTGCTTTCTGAGATATCTTAAGGGTAAAGCAATATCTAGATCAATGACTAAATTAACTATCTTGTTTCCTTTCTGGGAATCTGAAGCCTTCAAATGTGCACAGCTAGTGGAGTGCTGGCACTCGCTAAATTACAGTCTGAGGGATGTTTGCATGACAAAGATGTACCAAAAATTGAAAATGCGGTCAAAATGATGCCCCTCTTACAAATCGAAAACCACCAGAAGTGCTGTATTATGCATGCCAGACCAGTAAGTGGCGATGTCAATGTGTAAAGAAACACAAAAAGAGTGCCACTGTTGTTTTGGCTGTACTAGTGCATGTGTATAGAGTGAATACATAATACTAGGGCAGCTGCAATTTGTCAGTAGAACCAACTGAGCCAATGCTGATAATTAATCGACATTAATATTTTTGATAATCAATATCTTAAGCCAAGATCAATGCTTTGTATATTTTTGTATGCTTTTCTTATCACTACAGACATTTGTTCTATATCAGCATCAAGTGCTCAGTGAAGTCACCTCGGGAGGAAGCGTATGTTTCAATCAAACTGCATTTTAGTGTGCAATATAAGAATTTAAATCTCATTAATTCAATCTCTAGTGAGTTTGTGAAGATGCTGCAAACTGTAGCATAGTCCAAATCCCTGAATGTGTGTTCTGAGGTAAAGTAAAGATTACCCATGCTGAGAAAGCAACAAACCGGACCCTGTCAATCAGAACACAGTTCATGCATGGTGCTCTCATCTAATGAGTGGGTAATCTCCATCGAGTGTGTTAAATACGAGAAATATGCAAAACATTCATTCTGGAATTGAGAACCACTGTTAGTTCGATTTGTGTCTGCCTTTGTTAATGTGCAGGTACGATGTAGCCTACTGTATTTAAATCATTTACAGTACCTCAGCCCATTTCATTGTGTGGCTAGCAGCATAAATGGCCTAATGAACATGTATATAGAGTACTGCCATTCAGATTAAAAAATATGCTTACTCTTATTTTAATTTTATTAGGTATGCTTACATTTTTCTCCTTTCCTCTTTTTCTTACTTGAAATGCTGACTGTTTTAGTTTTGCATTTTGTCAAGAGCTTGTTTACATTAGTGCTTTTTCATGGTACACTACTGAATGTCAAAGTTGCAAGTTAAATAAAAATGATAGATTTGTATGCAAAATTAATCATTTAGATTAGTTGGATAATCAATAAATGAATAGAGAGATTAATCAACACAAACAATCATTAGTGGGAGCATCTGTTTTCACATTTTTGTAGTTTATTTGATGATGATAACAGTATCATTTTCTAAAACTTGTACTTTTAAACTCATTATCAAAGCTTTAGTTTTCAGCAGTGTTGGGCACATTCCTTTAAAAGACTAATTAGTTATAGTTACTAGTTACTTCTCACAAATAGTAACAGAGTTAGATAATCATAAAAGTAACTAATTACCATGTAAAGTAACTATTGCGTTACTTAAAAGAAAATCGAAATAAATATAAAACATTGTACACATTTCTACACTATTTTAAGGTTGTTGTAGGACAATGTGAGAGACAACCATCAAATTCAACATATCATTATAAATATTATCATTACTATAGTTGCACAATAAAACACAATAGATGGTTTAGAACTTATAGATATTAGATATTATTTTGTTTAATTCTGTCTGAGTAATAAGTGTTTGCGGCGGAGAAAAATCAAGTTGCTTTGATGTCGTGGCTTCGGCTCCTCCTTTGGTAGCAGATCTCACGTTGTCACCTGCATAGCCACTAATTTTGTGGTGGCATGTGACAATGTGACGTGCTTCATTAGCTTGTCACTGACGCAGAGAGTCTCTTTTTTCTTGGGCATAAGTTGCACGATACATAAACATTTTTGCCTTTCACCTCAACGAGGGAAAAGTAGAGCTTATATTTCAAACGCTATCTTTGAACTTGTTGGATTTACCATTGTTCTGACTGAGCGTGTGCTTGTGTGAACAACCGCCCTACTCTGTCTCTGCTTGGCAAACGATGGAAATGCACTCTATCTAAGCCAATAATCATGTTCTCAGTTACACCACATTCACAGACACACCAATCATCATCACTGGTTGGTTATGTGTCCTGCCCCAGCCCCGAACACATGCATGCACGCACACACACACTCCAGAAAGAGAGGTCCTATGGCTGGCTGAGAGAGATGCTGCTCGCATGAAAACTGCTTCAGTGTTCTCAATTATAGTAACGCGCATGTTATTGTCAGTAGCGGTAACGGAGTTGTAACGGGGGAAACAATAATTCAATTGATTATTCGTTACTAAAAAAAGTATCGCCGTTAGTAACGCCGTTTATTTATAGCACCATTATTCCCATCACTGGTTTTCAGACCTCCAAAGTAGCATTTCTGTATATTTAGCTTTTTGTATGGCTGTCATTACACCAGAATTAACATTCTATAATGAAATCTGTGCATCACATCACAAACAAGATAAACGATTATCAATGCGCAAATCCAAGTACGCTGACAGTTTCTTCCACTGTTTTCCACAAATCATATTTATTATATTGCTCTTTGTGGACAGAGACAAATCCTACAGAATGCTGAAATCACTCACAGCAGCATTAACTTTTCCATCTTGCCTACATTCGGCTCCAGCATCTCGCAGGAGCCTGAGTCACCAGCTCTCATTGAAAATAAATGACTTCAGGATGTCACGTCCCTGCTGATTGCTGTCTTGTAACATTGAAAACCTTTACATTTATAAGAAAGTTTAACAGCTGTACTGCAAAAACACCTTGTGCTGGCTTCATAATTTTCAGGGAATCATCTACTGATTCGTGATTTGTTATTCAGCTGTCATCTTTATCACATTTTCTTCTTTTGTGTTCGGAGGGGAAATAATAACAGCATATGGGTTTTGAGCAACACAAGGCTGAATAAATGTTATCGCTTTAAGGCTCACAGGCGCTGTGCATGATCAGCTACCTGTCCTGGTGCTTGGCATTTAACGTGACTTGAGCACTTTATTGTAAGTCACTTTGGTAGGAAGGCATATGCGGAGAATATAAATGTAAATACAATATGCCAGTTGCACAGATCCTCTCTGCATATGTCAGACAGGAATATACCGCAAGGTCAGTTGAACCTGCTGGCCTCTAATTACGAACACAATGGTAGAAATGCATTACCGTTGCGCAAGATGTGCAAGCATTACCGTTGACTCTTTGATCATTTGTCACTAACTAAATCATAAGGAGATCAACTCTAAATAATTTCCCAAGAGAATGCTCTGTGATTTAAGTCAGACAAACTCAAAATCAGATTGAATTAATGTTCGTAGCAGGAGAATGAAGTTTATTGATAGTGTGTTTAAAGCTTGTTATATAAGCTTGTGAAAAAGAAGCACAAGTAATTGTACTGAATGTACTACAGCTGTTTATGCTATTTATTACTTTTTTATTAAGAAGTCAATATAATAAGAAAATAAAATGAAATTAAATACTTACAGATAAATCCAGATACATTTTATAAATACATTTGAAAACTGGAAATGCTAAAAACTGGAAATCATATAAAAAGCTCCATGTCCACCATATCATTTTCAATTCTTTCTGTCATCCACACTAAATCCACTGAAAATGATTTAGTTCATTTCTGCATCATATCCGCAGTGCCGGCCCATCCAACAGGCAATATAGGCAGTCGCTCAGGGCCCTGCATTTCTTGGAGGGCCCAACAAAAGCTGCACCTGAATATTTATTGTTAACGTAAGCGCGAGGACAAGCATGTACGTTTTAATCATGAACAATGCATATCGCGCAATGCACAAACCCCATTAAACGTGATACAATTCCCAATGACACATTTCATTAAAATAATAGCTCTGTATAATTCATACATGACAAATAGCTGAAAACGATAATAAATACATAACAACAGTATGAATAAAAACAGGAAATATTAGAAATATACCCAGCAGCACTACACTCTATTTTGCATAACACCACCCGCGATCGGCTATTAGGTGAACTAATGACGTAATGTATTCCTACAAGGGATGGGCGATAACACTTATATTTTATCCTATCCGATACCAAGTATTTCATGACAAGTATCATCAATACTGATACCGATACGTCAATCAACTTTTTTTAGTGCTTTTATACTGTTTTTATTAATCATCTTCACTATTATTATTAAATAAATAGAAACATAGGGAATTGAGATGTGTGTCTTCACTGCCACAGCAGCTGCGTCTCCAGCTGTTAGCTGAGTGATCGGCTCTTCAGCAGGCAAAAATTCTAATGCTCACTGCTCAGCTGCTGACTTTTATAGCCCACTAATGGCTAATCGCTGTCAGCTGTGGAGCTGAGCTCTACCAATTCATTTGGCATTCATTGGCCCGTTTTCTTACTCTTCAGAGTGATCAGTTGTCTGGCAAACTCCCATATGTCTGTTTCCAGACACACGTTGGAGTTCCCTATTCGGGGGATGTGGGTTATGTATGTAACCAGCACCTAAGTGGATTATGCAGACAACATAATTTAGTGCCAGAAAAAAAGAAATCCACTATGATTACAAAATATTAAATAAAAAAAGAAACTAAAATATAGTATATCAATTAATTGAAATGAAACAGGCCATTTTTCACTGTCATGCGAGGAACACCAGAAGATTGAACTCTAATATATTTTCATTTAATGGCAATGAAGCTATCCAAAAATGGTCAGAAATCATTACACTCAGTTTGCACTCTGCTTTTTACAAAAGAACTAATGAAGTGCATATTAAGTACAGTTGCAAAATAAACATTGACATTAAATCTTATTTGCATGCTCCTGAAGGAGTTTATTCTGCAATAATGACTTGTTTATTGTAAACGGTCCTGCTTAAAGCACAGTTAAGTAAATAAATGCTCATTTGAGTTGTGATTACTTTATTATTTTATAAGGAAATCCACAAAGTGCCAGAAACGACATGAAGCAAGCACAGTGTTGGAGACTGGTTACCAAGGTGACGGCTAAATGTACAGGTTAGTGAGCCTTGTTAAATATTTGATCGCAGAATGAAGACAGCCGTGTAATAAATGAATAAATATGCTCAGATGTTTCTTACAATATATCTTATGTATAAATATCATTTTCTACTTCATTTAGCTCATTAATGTGCTTTATTTTATGCAGTAAAAGCTAACAGTAAAAAAGACGCTCTATTTACATTAGTGCAGACTGGAGAATATTGGTATTAAACGCTTATAGTGTATTTTATGAGGGTAAATTGATGCGTATAATTTAATCATGTTCTTGGGCAGCTTGTTTTGCATAATTTCTGTAATCCTTAGAGTCATTTATTATAGCTGATAATTTAATGTCTGCACATGCTAATGTATGTTATGCACTTTTCTTTGACTTTACTTATGAATAGTTGTGTCTGTAGGAACGGTTAATGCCTCTAGAAGCAAAACGTGAACATGACAAATACTAATAATAATAAAATGAGCCACTGAATCATATTTGGCTTTGAAAGCAATATTCCAGCAGATAATGGTAAAATGCATAAATGCATTTTCGGAACAGCAGTAATTGCCCAAATGTGAGAGTTGTTCTTTAAAAACATTCCAGTAACTTACATTTAAACAGGGAGTCAAATTTAACAAAGATGTGAAGAAAATGTTGTTGGTTTTATTTTAAAGCCCTTCCTTTCAATAGAAAGGTCTGGTATTAGTCCATTCATGTCAATGCTAGTTGTTTCAATCTGTGCTATCAAAAATGCAGATATGAGGCATGCAATGCGTACTAAAGGTAATTTTTTCTGATTTAAAACGTTTTGCACAAAGAATTAAATTGTGTTTTGGGAAAAACAGTACTAGATTTTAACAAACAGGACAAATGAGCATAAAATCACCTCTAGGCAAAGGTCCAAGGCAAGGGAAGGTGTCATAACGCTCACAGATCACAAGACTCAACAAAGATGTACGTGTTTGTGCTGTGTTTATAGTCTAGGTAATCAGTCCTCACAAGCTTCAGCTGTGTGTTTGCAATCAAGGGCAATCTGGACCAGGTGTGTGAGTGTAGGGAATGATGGGAGTTGTAGTTCATTTCAGTGGCAGAATTGTAGTCTGGGTGATAGTGCATGTTTTCTAGTGATCTGCAAGGCCTAGATTGCTGGTGATCGTGACAACAGTCCTTTTTTTCATGGAAACACAACTAAACTACTTCCAGACAGGTTTTTGACTACAGTACACTTCATATCAATATGTCAAATTATTTAATTTGTTTGAAAGGTTCTTACAGCTGACAAAAGCAAAATACCCCAAACCCACAAAGACACTGAGCAAGTAAATAAAGATGAGAAAACAATAGCAACAAATGTTTTTGTCCCTCAAAATGGACAACTATGGGAAGCACATGCTCTCATTGTTTAACTCTTTCTCTCTCATCCAAATGCACACACATTCAAGGACGCATACATGCAAACACACAAAAATGTCAGCACCGCTCTTTGACTGTTGATAAAAGTTTTGTAATTAAAAAGCTACAGGCAATTTTTCAGTAGCAAGGTAACACTGCTTTACTGTCACAGTTAGACTAAATCAGTTAATCAACCGTACTCTCTGTAATAACTGCACGTCTGAAATCATGTTTTGCAAATGAGCAAAAGAGGTCTGGAGTGGCATTTTACAGAAATTTCTGTAAAAATGTGTTTCTGTTTTTTTTTTTTTTTTTTTTTTTTTTTGACAACCTGACAGATGTCTTGACATTTAAATAAAACAACAACATCCCATCATACTGTGCATAATATTTGTCAAAACATTTGTACGTTAGCCCAGCTTGTTTTTTCTGAAATCTTGCTAATTATTTCTATGCTAGCTTCTGCATATATGAATCAAATGAAACAATGTGGGAAAAGTATATGGGCTTGAATTAAAGAACGCCCATTTAATTGAACTGTCTCATGATGAACAAAAAAAAAAACAAAACAAAAAGGTAAACCGCTCCAGTGTAAGTTGGCAACAGTTAATAAAGTTTGTGCTTCCATTGCAATATGTGTCACTATAACGTCTTAAGTCCACTGGGATGGAGAAGAGCCAGTGAAACAAACAAAAGCCTACTGAGTGTTTTCCCTGAGCAGATTTTATTGTGGACAACTCTTGTTTTCTGAGACGAGCATTATTTGATTTGAGCAAACAAGAAAAGCAGGCCTGTGTTTGGAGAGCGCTAGAGTCTCCTCCAATATTTCAAGTGCTGCGGATGCATTATATGTTGATCTTGACCACATTTCGTTATTTTCAACAGTTTTCAAATGGCATTTTCTCATTTAGACAATCATCAGAACTATCAAGAGTTGCCATCTACCTTTTCATGGTCTTTGACATTCACATACAGTTAAAGTCATACAACAATCTGCAAAATGTTCATAATTATATTATCAAAATAGGAAGCATCACATAAAATGCAGGTTATTTTTTATTTAGTGCTGACTAAATAAGATATTTCCAAAGACTACAGAATACACAAGACATGTCACTTGTATAGTTTTGAATGGGGAAAAGTATAGGAGCCAATCCAAAGCCTGTTGAAGGCAAGTCTGAAATGATTAGCCTAAAACGCATAACGGCTAATGCTAACGCTGACTCTACGGCAGTGTGCAGGGAAGGAGACTAAAAGCCACTATAAAATTGGCTAAGACATGCTGAGACCAATATGAGACCAAGTTAGCCTTTAGGGTTTTCCAGTGGTAGGTCAGTCTATAGTGATCAATTATTGGCCAGAGATTTTCACCTCCCTTATAGTAATAAAATCTCTGGCCAATTATCTGTAGCTATAAACTGATGATTCTCTGGGGAAGGGGCTTCATCCAGATGTGTGTTCCAGATCTGTGTTTCTGCAGTTTAATTTGCAGTTTCATTCGTGCTGCAATCTTATCGAATACAATCTATAGATATATTCATATATTCATATTCATATATATATATATATATATATATATATATATATATATAGATAGATAGATAGATAGATATATTCAGTCCTGTGTTTCATTGCCTGCTGTTCCTCAGAAGAATTCTTCAGGTCCCACATGTTGTTTGGTTTTTCAGCGGGGTGTGAAAACTTATTGAAATTAACATTATTAACATACATTAACAAGATACACACTCACACACATATAGCCAAAATAAGATTTTTTTTCATTCTGTTCAAAAGTTTACAACTAATGTTCCATTCAAGAGTTCACACTTGGATATTGCTTGATAATAATAGCAGGTTTGGCATGCTGTCCCGGGAGAGAACCCTGAGCTCGGAAATAATTGAGCCCAGGGCTCCCGTCTAGTAAATAAGCATATAAGGGGGTTCGAGATTAGATAGTTCTCAAGAGCTCCCCCTGGTAAATAAGCATATAAGGGAGTACAAGATCAGATAGTTCTCGAGAGCTCTCCCTGGTAAAGGAGGAGATGGGGTGGATGGGGGGTTTCTTCGAAAACGAAGATAAGAGAGTAGTTTTTTGACAGGCTACTTATAGGGAGTTTTTATTAATCTGATTGGCTTACTAGTGATTACTGATGAGAGACCGGCTGCGATCAATCATATCACGTGCTCCTCTTAATATTAGTTTGTGAAACTTCACTTAGTGGACGTTAGTTAATTTACTACATTAAGGATAAATAATCTTGTAAAGCATTTATTAAATGTATGTAATAAGAAATAAAATGGAAATAATTACTGATTTCTTGTGCGGCCCAGTACCAATTGATCCACGGATGGGTGGATCAATTGGTACTAATGGACCATTATTGGACCATTATGGACCATTATTTTAAAGTATTACCCATTTTTTTAATTGAAGTCACTTCATTATAATATATCATTATCTTTACAAACATTTTTTTTGTAAGCCACTTCGTTATTGATTTTCTCTAGCTCAACAATCCAGCACACAGTCAACACATGGTTAACATGACACAGCAATGTTTAGGTATCATGTTTAAATAATTTTTTTTTTTTAAATGTGACATTTTGTATAAAATACTTACAGTGCCATAATTTTGTGTTTTCTCATGAGATCCAGTTCTTATATTTCTAACTCTCTCACCACATCAGCCATCTTAAAGTTTTCTACTTGAAAAGCATGAGATGTGGTTCTGCCTTATTATTTAGTGTGCACTTATGACCCCTACGAGTCTTCTCACTAGTTTTTGCAACAAAAAGCGTGCCTGCATTATAATAGGCAGGATGATGCACTGTCTGTACATATATATTTTTTGGTGAATGAAGGCCAAAGATGATCAGTCAGCCCAGCCTACAGCTTCACTGAGCCCCAAAAGAAGAAAGAGAGTTGCCTTGAGGTAGCCATCTTGAGATGTACTTTTGTGCCTGCTTCAAAAGATGAAGAAAGCAGCACTCAGCAAAATCCATCTTAAAGGGATGAAAGCAGTAAAAATATATAGGCAAACTTTTTGTGCAAGACTCCATATTTCAGTTTCTGTTGTTGAAGGCAAAATTATTGGCTATAGAACAAACCACTGTTATCAATGTATAACTTGCCTAGTTAACATAAATATAACTTGACCTATTAAGGTACTTAAGTCTTTAAATGGCCATTTTAAGCAGAATACTATCTTATAAAATAATACATTTTAAATACTGTCATCATGGCAAAGACAAAAGAAATTAGATCAATTCATCTTTATGTAGCTTAACATGGAAGCAGAAAAGAGAATAAAAACCATAGTTATTAGAAATGAGTTATTAAAACTATTATGTTAAAAAAATTGCTGGGGAAAATTTTCTTTGTTAAACAGCACTTATATATATATATATATAGGATTTTTTAAATATATATATTTTAAATAAATAACATTTCCAATCATATTGCCTTTAACTGTGTTTGGAGAGAAAGCATTATGAATGTGAAATTAGTATATCATTGAATAATAACTAATACACATGTTAAATATTTAACAGTTTATTAAGATAAATAGAAAGCGATCAACATTATAGAATTAGAAGATCAAAATAGTGTTATTGTATAGTTAATAAATGCTAAATAATTTAATACAACAATAATAAATGAGTAAATATTGATATTGCCTGATATTGAAAAAAACATTAGTGTTACAGAAGGACTCTGGAACCAGACGCAAGTTGGATAACAGTTTATTGAAAAGTTGGCAGATGGAAAACAATGCTCAATGACGATGGATATTGCAGAATGATGTAGATGACTGGATGATACTGGAATGGACCGGAGGAGATATGGGGAACCAGGAACACATACAGACCAACTCAGGGATAATGACGACAACCAGAGGAGGTACCAGGAGAAACCACACTAGGAAGGAGAGACGCAGACACAAAAGATCATAGGAGACGAGAGAGGCATTCATGCATTAATTTTCTTTTCGGCTTAGGCCCTTTATTAATCTGGGGTCGCCACAGCGGAATGAACCGCCAACTTATCCAGCATATGTTTTAAGCAGCGGATGCCCTTCCAGCCACAACCCATCCATATACACTCATTCACACACATACACTACGGCCAATTTAGCTTACCCAATTCACCTATACCGCATGTCTTTGGGTTTTGTGGGGGAAACCGGAGCACCCGGAGGAAACCCTCGCGAACACGGGGAGAACATGCAAACTCCACACAGAAATGCCAACTGACCCAGCCGAGGCTCGAACCAGTGACCTTCTTGCTGTGAGGCGATTGTGCTACCCACTGTGCCACCGCGTCACCCACGAGAGAGGCAAGTAAACTTAAAATATAGTAATTTACACTGACCGTGAGGAGAGTGTTGTCCTTCAAGTGACAACAAGGCTGGACCCTGAGTGGAGTAAGGTGCTGGATTATATGGGGCTGAGGTGATGGCTTGGGATGACCTGCAGGTGCGAGGCTAATCAATATGCAGGTGGCTGTGATCGGAGTCATTGCGGTGACTGTGAGTGGGGAGAACCTGGCCTGACTGTTACAATTAGTATTGTTCAATACACATTTCGTTGTAGGACAACCTTCATGAATGTTTTTTATCCACATCAAATGTTGAATGAAGTGAAAAGAAACAAATGAAAGAAGTGAAAGAAACAAATAAATAGAAATGGATTAAAAAAAGTCAAGTAGTGATATTTATAAAGAAAACAAATGAAATGATAAAGCAAGTAAATTAATTAGCCACATTGTGGTTGTAGTAATAATAATAATAATAATAATAATAATAATAATAATATAACACTATTGTATAATAATAAACACATAATAATAAAACACAAATAAAAACAAATAATTAAACAATAATACATTTATAGATATTGCACTGTAACAAAGTAGAAAAAATATAGCAATGAGCGCATTAATATTATTTTTTCACTATTAATTAGGTTTTACTTTTGTACAATGCATCATATATCAATATATCATCATATATCATAATGTCATTTTAACAATCACAAGTTAAGATACGGGCTGCATGGTGGCACAGTGGGTAGCACGATCGCCTCACACAAGAAGGTCGCTGGTTTGAGCCTCGGCTGGGTCAGTTGGCATTTTTGTGTAGAGTTTGCATGTTCTCCCGGGTTTGCGTAGGTTTCCTCCGGGTGCTCCGGTTTCCCCCACAAGTCCAAAGACATGCGGTATAGGTGAATTGGGTTGGCTAAATTGTCCGTAGTGTATGTGTGTGAATGAGTGTGTGTGGATGTTTCCCTGTGATGGGTTGCAGCTGTAAGGGCATCCGCTGCGTAAAACATATGCTGGATAAGTTGGCGGTTCATTCCGCTGTGGCGACCCCAGATTAATAAAGGGACTACGCCGAAATGAAAATGAATGAATGAATGAACTTAAGTTACACTGTTATTGTATAGTGTATTTACACCCATCCCGAAATCCCAGCAGTCATGTTAGTGCTGTTCACAATTACATCTGCAGTCCTGTGGAGAGCGAATGACACCAATGCTTTATTTTTTTCCCCTCGTCGTTTTTTGCCCATTAGGATTCTGGAGGTACATTTTGAAGTCTGCCAGTAACGTGAAACAATGCATCCATAATCAAGGACATGCGACTTGAATGGACGCCATTCAAAAGAGCTCTCCCGCATTGTATCACTGCTGATTAGAAGACGCCACAGCCGAATTCAATTTGAGTTTCTTTCCTGCAGTATGTGACACTTCTTCTGGAGATAAAAATGACTGCGCTTTGTGTATTCCCTGGATCCGCTAATTGCAGACTGGAGACGGCCGAGCAATTAAAAGTTTATCGCTGAGTAATCGTTTTGTGGGCCTCAGCTTTAATGACATTGGATGTTAAAAGGCAGTACAACGGTGTAAAATCATTCAAAGCAGACCCTCATGCTAATTACCTCAGAAATTACTTTAATTTTTTTTTTAAAACATGCCACAAGTACCTACACCTCTGACTTACATGCAGTGGAACTTGGACTATTGGACTATTGACTTTTTTATTTTGTACTTTTAGATGTTTTTTATGTTCTATATTTCTTTATCATAGAAAAATGAGGTTAAAATTCACTATATTTATATGCATAGCTTGCAATTTGCAATCTTGTAGCCTCTAATAGAGTCAACCAAACATGGAAAAAAATAATTGTAATAAACATGGTACTAAAAATAGTTAACAATAATCTGTGAATAATGCAGGATTGCTATACAATTCTGTAATATAGTGCCAAAAACAAAATGTATCTGATTCAGAAGTTGGGTACTTTACTACTTTGATTCACTACACTTCTCAAAATAGTAGGAAGAGTTAATTGAGATTAATTGTTTTATTTCAGGAATGTAAATATTTAATTTATTATACTAGGGGTTTTCAAAGGAAGAATAAAGAAAATGAATATATAATTAATAAATAAACATAATATTTATTTAATATATTTAGTTTATTTTATAGAAATTAATATAAGGTAAATAAAGAGAAAAAAAGAAGAATTGAACAATTATTAAAATAATATACTAATTATAATATGACAAGCAAAAAATAATAATAATAAGTGAGATTGATGTGAATAAATTATCCAAACATTAATCAAAATAGATACAGTTAAATAAGCAACAATTTACAAATATTTTATATTTTAAAATATTTTTCATTATAGATAATAGATTATAATGTAACTTATAGAAACTTATATCAGAATAATATATACAACCTATTTATAACATACATTTCACCATATTAGGTTTTTATAAAAGAAAATATATACAGATATATATACAGTAGATGAGTTTTAAAGTTTAAGATGATCATATTTATGGATTGATAGCAATAGATGCACTAGAAAAATGTTCAGCTATCATGTCAATTGAACAAAATAATTTTGAATGTTCAGCTTTCATTTTTCAGCTGAAAAATGTGTACTCATTTAAAAAAACACACACAATGGCACTAGTTTGCATTAATACTAATTACTAATTAGCATATTTAAAGTGAAACAGAAGCTATATATTATCCTGGTAATAGTACCCTCAATAATAGTGCACTTTATATTGATTAGTTTTTTCACCAAGCGTCAGGACTTCTTTACAGCTCGCTACATTTGTCTTCTCCATAGCTGTCTCGCAGTGAATATAAGCTGGAAACGCTCATGTATATAAATCAGTGAGTTCTAAAGATTCATTATATGACTGGTGTGTTTTAACCAGCCTGTGGCTTTATTTTGAGCAGATAAAACTAGTACTCAGGGCTGAATACCAAACACTCGAGTCAATAATAGACAGAGCTTCTTTTTTTTCCCCACCACTGTCAGAAGGAGAGTGATAATAACTATGAAATGGGAGCTGGGATGAAAGTACTCCTAACGAGGGAGTGCGGATTGGACTCTGGGTTCTGACTTCAAACAGCGGCAGATTGATTTTTCTGCAAGTGTGTTCAATTACAGTATGGCCGCTTTCACCGGGCTCCTAGTAGGCACCATGGAAACCAATGAAGAACTGCACATGAGAGGAGTCCCGCTAGCTTTACCTTTATTGTACTAAAACTGTTATTATCTCAAGACTCCCTGAGACAAGTGTTATGAATATAGCGGTGGCAATATATATATAATAATATACACTGCTGGACAGCTGTCATTTGTACAGATAATACAGAAGAACGTAATATTTAAAATATTCATACACATGTACAGTACACTAAAATTTGAAAGGAAATAGCTATGAGAAGAAGTGCGGAAAACGCAATTGAGGGGAATTTTCCGTTTGAGTTGCATTATTTGAACTTGCACTCTTTGAATACCACTCTTTTGCGGCAAATGTGTCGCACATTCTGCATCATCCATGCCACCCAGTGGAAATTCAGCTATATTTGTGCATTTGGATTGGCTTTATATGTAATCTACTTGCGCGAATACTTTATTTCACTTTTGGTGTGCAACCAGAATAAATCCCATTGTAAATTTCTGCATATTTGAACAATGTTCGTTTAAGGTAGGTTTTGTGCTCTGGGATTTAAACCCACAATCTTCCCCTATAAATTTCATTTTTCATTCTGCGTATATAAACCTGCACACAAACAAGAGCCAATGCAGTTCATTTTGGCACATTTTGGTGAATTGGATCATTCAAATAATTATATGGTCAAAGGCACAGTTGAGGATCTTGCAATGTAAAAAAAAAAGAAAAAAAAGAAAAGAAGCTGAACTGTAGTTATACAAAATAAAAAAATTACTGACTCTGTGTTTAAGATTCTTATATGTGCTCTGGGAATAGAACCCATAACTAGGGCCAGACAGAATCTGCGGACATTTCTTGCTATTTCTGCAGAGAATTTAGTAAAAAAATAAATAAATATGCGGATTTATGCCGAATGATTTTAGGGGTATCATAACTAAAAACTTAATATACAAAATAAAAAAATGAAAAATACCTTTTTTACTTTTATTGAATGTTTACAATGCAAATCCAATTAGATCCACTTATTTGGTAAACAAGACAATTCTCTTATATATCTACTAAAAGACAGAAAATATTACTTTACAAACTGTGTTGTAAATAAATCATATGGACATTTTCATATTAGTCAATAGTACTACTGAAATGAATTTATAAAACTGAATAAATATAAAATTACACAAGTAAATAAATAGATTCAAAGATGGGCTAAAAATCTGCGGAAATCTGCAGATTTCTGTCCGCGCCCCTGTGCGGGCCTACCCATAAGTCTATATCTCACTATCCAATATGTATTTTCAAACTTGCACCACACTTGGATTGATTTTTCACAATAAAATTTGATTTGTATGTGTAATTCATATTGTAAAATAGCATTTTATTATTTATTTTTCTTTCTATTTTAATATTTAAAATGTTCATACACATGTGCAGTTTGAAAGGAAATAGTGCTGATGAAAGCTGAATTGTAAAATGAGGAAAAATACAGTGAATTTTAGAGTTTTATGTGTTAAAAATGATTTATTTCTGAGGCATAGCTAAATGATCAGCATTATTACCCCCGTATTAAGAGTCACACAATCCTTTAGAAGTTATTTGTATATGCTGATTTTTATTTTTATTTTTTTACTTTTATTATCTCCATCAATGTTGAAAAATCCTGCACATTAATGTTTTTGTGGAAATTGTAAATAAATTTTCCTTAGGATTCTCTGACTAATTGAAAGTTCAAAATAATAATTTATCTGATATTACTGTCACTTCAATGCATCCTTGCTGAACAGAAGCATTAATTTATTTCTTTTAAATCATATTCATCCTTCTTACTAATCCTTTGATGGCTGTTTAAAGTAGGATTGGAATCGCATAGCAGGTTTCGTCTTTATCATGAAAGGCGAGGAAACTGTCAGCAAAAATCCTTTTTAATCTAAAAAGGCACATTTATTTAGAAACTAAATCGAGATGAACCTTAATATTAATTTGCACTCTTTGTATGAGTTTAATTATAATCAACACGCAACAAGTGCCAAGCAGTCTTTAAATATCAGCCTATATTTATAATCCCAACACTTAGGTGTTTAATATGGTAGGTGTGTTTAATATGGTGTTAAACTGAATTTCAAATTCAACAACATGTTCTGTGAACCTCCAAGGATTCGCAAACATGTGTACGCTTTCTAAAGTTGTCGAGGTTGCTAAATGCAACACAAATGCAAAAGTTGACTTCTGAGCGCTAACACAGCTGATGTAAACAGACAAGTGTGTGTTTTTGATTTCCCTGAACTGTCAATCTTGTGCCAAGTTTAGTCTGAACCCGCTCAGCCTCTGTTTGCCTCTGCAGAAAAGACAGAGGTGTTAAATGATCGATGTAGGGCGAAGGCTTTCTACAAACAGATCTCTGAGCGAAGCTTTTGGATGTTTAGGCAGTAGATCTGATAGATGGACTCAGCTGTAATCGCGACTTTGTGGGACGAGAGGTCGGGATTAGTCAGATTTTGCGAGAAGTCGGTAAATCATCAAATGTTCTTCAAGGATGTGGCCCAGACAGATGGCTTTTCTCAGAAACGACACCCTGTCAGAGCTGCGAAACATGTACTGCTGATTGAAAATTGCCTTTTTGTCACATTTTAAGAAGTCACTGCATTTATTCACCAGAGTATGTTGCCGTGTTACATGTGCGAGATGATTTTTATTGAGAGCAACGAACAGTCGGGTTCCCTCAGGGCGACTCAGGGATAGGCGTCTCGCTCAAGGGCATGGTTGAGGTAGGGGAACTCAAAATGTGTGAAAAAAAACAGCATCCATTTTTTATGCTTCTACAATGTGTTTGAGGTCCATTTTGTGCTATGGGAATAAAACCCACAACCTTCCCCTGTTATTCTCATTCTCCATTCTGCATATTCATGAATCTGCCCAACATTTGTTAAATGAACAAGAGTGAATGCAATTAATTTTGTTAATTTGAACAGTTATTGGGCGGCACGGTGGCTCAGTGGTTAGCACTGTTGCCTCACAGCAAGTAGTTCACTGGTTTGAGTCCCGTCTGGGCAAGTTGGCATTTCTGTGTGGAGTTTGCATGTTTGCATGTTTGAATTGGATAAATTAAATTGGCCGTAGTGTATGAGTGTGTGTGAACGTGAGAGTGTATGTGTGTTTCCCAGTACTGGGTTGCGGCTAAAAGGGTATCCACTGCATAAAACATATTCTAAAATAGTTGGCAGTTCATTCCATTGTGGTAAGCCCTGATAAATAAGGGACTAAGCTAAGGGAAAATTAATGAATGAATTAATAGTTATTTGTTCATTGGAATAGGTGAGGTATGTGTAACATTAAAAAAAACACATCCATTTTGCAGAACTTTGTGTTTTCAAACTTGCACCAGATTTGGTTTTACAAACAAGATCCAGGCAGGCAGTTGAGGCATTGGATCTCACTATGTACGAAAAAAAAGAAGTCTTTTACAAACTGCAAACTTAACCCATAGTCTTCAAAACATATTTCCTACTTGAACTTTACTTTACCCACTATCTTTCTACACAACAAAAATAGCAGTAAATTCAAGTGGAAATACACATAATGAACAATCACCAAAATGATAATATAGCAGTCTGACACCCATCAAAGAAAAACACCCTCAGGAATTATGTCTTCATTTCGGCCTATATAAAATATGCAACCCATTAAAACTATAATAGGCTCATTTTATAGAATTAATGCCAAGCTATATTTTCACCATGAAGAAGAAAAGTAAGAGCTGTCAAGAGTGTGTTGAACAAGTGCGAATGTTTCTTTAGATTATGGAATTGCGTTTGACGCAGTAGATTTTCTCCTGAGGGAGTGCCGGAGTAGCCATCTACAAACACAGTGAGACAAGAAAGAAGTTAAAGGAGTAGGGTACAAAAAATGAAAAAAATGTTATTATTTTCTTGCCCTCATGTTGTTCCATATGATGTGAAGCTCTATGTAGCTTTTTATTTTCTCACAAAATGGTTTACAGTCTATTCAAATATGTCTCCTTTCTACATATTCAAACCACATTTGAGTCATTTTTGTTCATTGATTGCCTTAAATTCTGTGTTTGAACTAATGTGTTTAAAAACTGGTTTTGGGGTTTGTTTTAGTAACCACGATTTAGCTCATAAAAACAAAATAATAGTTTGTATTAAGTTTTTTGTTCTTATATATGCTTTTTTATGTGCGAGACATGTTTTTTATTTGTTCTGATTTTGGTTTGTTTTTTGTTTTGTTTATGTATGTTTTGTTTTTATACTTTTGTTTTGTTTTGTCAAACTAAATAATCAGTACAATATACACTAAAAAATATTCTTGCTGCTTCTTCAAACTACTTATTTACATTGAGCTGAATCAGCACAATACTTGAGGTTGTTTTGGGGGACAACTTGCCCCAATCCACTTAAATTTGTAAAAACCATTAAGTTAACTTAATCGATTTGTGTTAGAACAACAAGAAGGAATTGTGTGGAACCCAGCGTTTTTTACAGCGCACGTCTAAGTTCATGTTTAAAAACGAACCGAAATGCTTACCAAAAGAAGAGAACATTTTTTTTGTCTTGCTCTCTTTATGTTAAGAATCGTCTTAACTCCTTTTTACGCCAACGAACTGCATGCCATAGATTATGAGCCGACACACTCATTTCTCTGTCCTGTGCAAAAGCAGCTAAAAGCAGGCCGTGAACTCCTTCCCAGGGTGCTCTGCACGGCTCGATGGTGTGTTGCCATCATGTCAGAAAAATTACAGATGTGTCAGAGATGGCTGACTCACAGTTCAGTGCTGCGAAAAGTCTTTTAGAGCACTTGACGTACTTTGGCTGTTTTAAAATGGAGGGATATTGGACACAGAGAGAGAGAGAGAGAGAGAAAAGAAGTGCAAGAGCTATTTATATGCACCCTGTCGCGGTCTGCTCTTCCTTCCCTGTCTTTAAAGGTCAGACTCATTAAAGATGCGCTCCATGTATTGGATCCGCAGTGCCGAAGTATTGCAGCCACTCAAAAAAGAGTGTTTATTGATATAGTACAGTGTGTAATGGACGAAATTCTCGGTATCGCCGTCCTTGCTCATTCACACTGATGATATGCATGGCATGAGTTTGTCGCCTCGGATTATGTCTGTTTGAAAACATTATTTTTTGCTAATGGAATGAACTGGGATAATCCTTTTACACTGATTCACTGTCATTCCAGCTGATTTCCTACAGCATATAATCTATTTAACAGGATTTAATGACCCTCAAAATGGGGTTCATTGACCATTTCTTGGAATACTTAGGGAATAGATGGTAGTAATCCTTAACAGTCTTAACAAAATCCATTTTGAATAGTTTAACAAACCAATTTGGGACACAACTTATAATTTTTTTAGGTATTATTTAAATCTTCAGTCTCTTATAAGATGTATTTTGTGAAATACTTTTGTGATTTGAAGCTTATTTGGTATTTAGCTGTAGTTTATTCACTATAAATACAGTATATACCACAATAATTATGTTTATTTGATAGATAGATAGATAGATAGATAGATAGATAGATAGATAGATAGATAGATAGATAGATAGATAGATAGATAGATAGATAG
>CAIGQW010031024.1:8133636-8144479 GCA_903798125.1 Danio choprae
TAGATAGATAGATAGATAGATAGATAGATAGATAGATAGATAGATAGTGAAATATGTTTAATATAATTTTGTAGGTAAAATATCTAAAAATTATTGAAATAAGATACAATTACTTAAAAAGCTCTCCAAAAATGTTATTTTTTATGAATGTTTCCATTTTAAATAATCTTAAAACAAACTATATGTACTTGAAAATCAACACAATTTTTACAAATGTTAAGTATAAACATTAATATTAAAAATAAAAATGAAAAATCTTTATTTCTGTAGTGATGGAGTTGGGGATCAATGGAGTTGAGGATCCAAATGCAGCTTTATTTGAGAATTGTCAGACAGGCAAAGGTAAAAACAGGGACAGACAGGAGCATGTAGGTAATCCAAAGTGTAGTCGAAGTCACAGGTGGATGGTCGGGACAGGCAGAAAAACAACATAAACAATGAAACAAACAAAGGTCAAGACAGACTAGAGCTCTCATGAGCTTCAAGCTGTTTGTGTGTGTAATCAGGGGGAATCAGGAACTGGTGTGTGAGGTGCATGATGGGAGTTGTAGTTCATGAAATTGGCAGAGGCTAGATCGTTGGTGATCGTGACAGTATTTATTTTATATCTATCTATTGTTGCTTTTTAGATAAACTTTATTGTAGGAATCTCACTTTTACTGGAAAACAACATTTTAAAACTGCTGCCTTATTATTTAAATGGTCAAGTTTGAGAAGCTAGCACTTTTCTGAAAGTTTGCAACACATGCTGTAATTACAAGTTTGACAAGGATATGAACAATTTGAAGCTCATAATTATGGTAATTGTGACAAGATGTGAACACACCAGTATTCACCACACTGTTACCTGCTAATAACTCAGCTTCACAGCCAGTACTGTGGCTGAGGTGTCAATGGAGGCTGTTTCTCCTCGCCTCTCATTCCTCAACATCATTTACTCCTGAACGTTCCAGTTGCCTGATCTGTACCTGCCTCGTCCCCCTTCCACTGGAGCGGTGCTATATCATTCTGTCGTTTCAATAAATAAATTAGTTCCAGCCAAATTATTCTCTAACTTAACCACATAAGAGCTTTTGTACTCTGCAGGTGCTTCAGTGCATCACAGAAAACGGGATAATATTTCAAGAGCCCTGTACCTGATCTAATGATGTCGCTTTCCTTTCTTTTGTCTGTGAAAAAATTATGTAAATAAAGGCTTTAGGCAATGTGCTATTACAATATACATCACAGCACAAATATATAACTGGCACAAGTTACTTTATTGTCCCATATGCACTCATATCATTTATATAAAAGAATGTACACTTTCAGTCAATAGATGCCAGCAACTTAAGTTATGTTGACACATGTTAAAATATGGGGGCAGTACAGTGGCGCAGTAGGTAGCACAATCGCCTCACAGCAAGAAGGTTGCTGGTTCGAGCCCCGGCTGGGTCAGTTGGCGTTTTTGTGTGGAGTTTGCATGTTCTCCCCGTGTTTGCGTGGGTTTCCTCCAGGTGTTCCAGTTTCCCCCACAATTCCAAAGACTGTTGTGGAACTGACATTGATGAGCTGCTCTGTGTGTAAAAGTTGAAGTTCTTTCAGCTTGACACAGTGTCTAAGATGCAAGGTGCTCATGTGACACGAGATGGGAGCATAATGGTCAAACACGTCCGTCAAGTGTGTGTTTACATTGAAAAACAACAGAAAAGTAGAAAAGTAGTCAAATGTAAAACTATGTTAGATGATTAAAACATGTGAGTAACCTTTGTAACATGCTAAAACATGTAAGTGCTTAATATACTAGCAACATACTAGAACACGCTATGGATGTGTTAAGTAAGGGATAGAAGTGTCAAGGTTGTGGGTTAGGGAAAGGAGCGAGGACTCAATTGCAGGAAAATGGTGGATTAATTAATGAAAAATTGCACAAAAAGGGAACAAAAACAACCCAGAGAGGAAAAACATAAACAAACTTGGCTGGGCTGGCAGGAAGGATCAGGACAAGACAGGGCAAGAACATGAAGAGTGACGTACGACAACGAACAGGCAAAGCAGACATGAGGAAGCTATAAGGAGGACAAATTAACAAACAGACAGGTGAACTGAATAAACTAATAATGGGTTAACAAGATGGGAGGTACTAGACATTAGACAGGAGAGCGCGTGGCAACACACAAGCCATGTGCTCACATGAAACAAGACTAGAACATGCAGCCAGTGAGAAAACTCAGTTACTGCTGGTTCACATGAAACAACAGCAGGTGGCTGAGTATGCAATAAATAAAAAGGCACGAGTACACGATATATAAAACACCTATCGTGCATGCACACATAGGGCATGCGTGTTCTGATCCCAGCGGCAACCGAAACAGAAACCAACTTAACTGAAGTGATGTGAATGAAATAGCACGCCATGAAAAAACAACAATCACAAGGACGAGAGCGCGTATCTATTTTTGCAGAATAAAGCCAGACAACCACCTGGATGTACTTTATTCCACTTACAACATGGATACTTGCCAAAAAACGTAAAAATCAGAAACAAAAAATTTCTAAGCCATAATAGTTAATTAATTCTTTAATTAAACAAAAAAAACAGACAAAAACAAATGTGACTGAATGCAGCCTATACTAACCTGCTTATTCAGCAAAATGGCGGCAAACACTCAAAAAGAACGACGTGACAGAGAAGTATATATATGAGCAATATCACAGGAGTAGAAGTGCGATATGGCTGTATTGGTGGAAGGCGTGCGTTGGCTCGAGGCCACAGGCTGAATGCCTTAGTGTCCCACCAGTGACAATATATAGCCATATTGCACTGCTACTGCATAGCTGCAATCTAAACAACTACATTCTCACCCAAAAAAGCCTCAAAAGTACATTATGTTGTCCAACAGCTGCAATATTTGTCAAACTGTAGTCCTCTGCGTGCCACTCATGTGGGCGGAGTAATACACAAGGGTGAAGAGGCTGTAAGAGTGCTGATATTACTTTAATATCTCACTGATATTAGCCAATCAGATTTGAGAACCAGACAGAACTGTTGTGTGTGTGTATATTTATACATATACATACATACACACATGTATATATATGTATATATATATATATATATATATATATATAGATAGAAGTACTCAGATGACCTTGTGAAAAATGCTAAATTGTATTAGCTAAGATATTCGCCAAATACCTTCTGACATTACCTTGAGCAATGGAATAATGGCGGATGAAACACTTTAAAACTCAATACGCATATATGACATATATTTTATTGAAAAATGTGGACTGCCGGTTTATATATATTAAGACGTTTTCCTTTCTGCTTATGCAAACTCATGCAATGGAAACTACGTGGAAAAACAATGGTTTGTTGCAGAAAAGCAACTCTATTCTGAAAATGTCCAAGCTTCTGTCTTTTGATGGACAAAAGTAGTTTTGTTTTATTATTATACCTCAAAGGCTGCTATTTATTGCTAGCTGGATTCCTTGCGATTAATACCAAACAAAACCAGCTAATCACTGGTTATCGCTGTTGTCAGTGGTAAAATACTACCTAATTTCTTTCATAAAGGGAAAGTAAGCCATTTTATGGACTAAAGCTTATGCCGACTGAGCACACATGAGTGATCAAAGTGTTTTAGTTTCAAATTAAGCTCTGCTCCTATCAGGACCAAACAGAGTGTCTTCTCAAAAGAAGAAATGCTCCATTCAAAGCCTCTTTGAAAGTAATTACATTTTTTGATTTGCAAAGGAGCCTATTTTTTTCCTTACAAAATACGGTTAGTTTTAATTATGAATAAACTTTTCAAAAAGGGTTTCGGGAATGCTGAGTGAATTGCGACTGGAATAACCTGTGAACATGCTGTAAAAGTAGAGTTATTGCTAAAGTTTATCCCTGAATATATACTGTATGTCTTTAGTACTATATTTAGCTCAACAAGTGAATTCTTCACAGTTCTTAAGCTTTGGCTCTCTTCAATCGATTGCTCTGACCTTTATGTCAAAGCATGGATCTATTGTGCTGTTACTCCTCTATGTTCAGTTGCTTTTGTTAGCTTGTAGGAGGTAATAATGAATCCCTTAAAGAATTGTAAAACCTTAAAAACACACAGGAGTCACCTATATATTTATTTGTTTGTTTGCATGCATGTGTATGTATGCATGTATGTATAATTATTCAAATTTTAATGAATTAATGCTTATTTTTATTTAAAAAGGAGAATTAACAATTTATTTATTTTAGAAAATTAATTAATTACTTGTGCAGGCGACGAGACAGCGCAGTGGGTAGCACGATCGTCTCACAGCAAGAAGGTCGCTGGTTCAGCTGGGTCAGTTGGCATTTCTGTGTGGAGTTTGCATGTTCTACCCGTGTTGGCGTGGATTCCCCCACAAGTCCAAAGACATGTGGTATGGGTTCATTGGGTAGGCTAAATTATGAGTGTGTACGTATTTTCATTTAAATATGTATTTGTTAAAATATATTCAGATGAATTAAGTTGTAAATAAATACCTTTATTTGAATATTTCAGTTAATGTAATAGACATATAATAATAATTATATATCATCATATATGTATCATATCATATGGCAAAATATATACAATGAAAATTGTTTATTATTTTAAATAAGTATTGTACATGTTTTTATTTCTGTATTTATTTTAAGTAATAATTAATTTGTACAATAACTTTATTCATAGATGTGCATGTATTCAAAATATTATATTTAAATGTATTTATTTGGACATTATTTTATTAGATTTTTCATTTTAATAATGTATTTTCTTTTATCTTTATTTAAATGTTTTACAATAGCACTTTTATTTGCATTGTTTGCCTCTTTTTAATTTATAACACCCCCCCCACCCCTATAATTTAAGTTTAATTGTATTGTATAGGAACGGCAATATAATGTCAAAGTCAAAAGGGCCACCACTGAAACAGGCATTATTTACATAGTCTCTGTGAAGGTTTTTCTCTTCTGCTGATAAACTATTTGCAATAACTTCCTCTGTGCAACAAGCAGATTTCACCAGCTCAGGTACAACATCCCACAATGCAATTCCTTTATCACTTCCATTGCAGCTTGCAGTCAATGGCAGTCGTCCAGAAGAGCTAGCAGGTGATTTACTACACCAGAATTCAGCATGTGTTACAGCCAGTTGCCTGAGGGGGAGGGAGGTAAGGGATAAATGTTGTAAATAAAGAGAATAACAAATGATTTTTTATGTTTTAATGTGTTGTTTTCAATATATAAAACAATTAACCCCAAGTTGGAGCGTTCCCTTCGGCTCGAGACAGTTACAGGAAAACAAAATTCAATGTCTGTACAAAACACACATTGTCAGTGAAGCAGAGGCTAATGATGTGCAGTGCTTTTGAAGAGATTACACTCTCCGTCTGAGAAAAAAAAACAGCACATTCTTATTCACCGAGTCTGTGGTAATTGTGCTCTTAATAAGCAGATCAGAGAGAGTTAGACGGTGAAATATTGAAGATGGTTAGCATTCATATTCTAGCTTGTTTCGTTCATATCTTTGACGCTTTCGAAAAGAAGATGCCTTGGCTCAGAGTCTCATTAAAGCAGTGGCAGAACAGGTTGTCATCTTTCCACTCATAGAGATGTCTTTTTCATAAATAAACAACATTTAGGAGTCCACCGGAGCTTTCTGCACTCACATTACGCCGCCGCCGTGTTGTTCGGCATCTTTGCGGAGAAAGCGAAGTTTAACAAGCCTTTAAATAATGGAGGGTGCTCCGCAGATCAAACGCGTTCGAGGCTACTTCAAAGACTTGTTTCAGATGATTATTGTAAATGCGGCATGGAAGACATGAAAGACATGAAAGGTTGTATATACTGTCAGACTTATTTAAGCTTTCATCAGCCATCTTCATGACCCTTGGACGGTACCTGACGGTCTATATTTCTGGAACAGATTTAACATTTAACGTTTTCTTTTATAAACGAAAACATTGACGCTGCTATGAGACCAATTGTGAGTTTGTGTTTTTGGAACTAGGTATTTTCAATCATATCCTATAGAGTGTTTATGTGTAATGTTAAGCTGTGCATTAGCATTGTCATTCATCTCATTGGCTGTTTCCATCGACCTATTTTTATACGCATTTTGGAAAACCGCTGTAATGGGTTGGGGTACAACGGAGATGAGGATCCAAATGCAGTTTATTTAAGAGAATCGTCAGACAGGCAAAGGTCAAAACAGGGACACACAGGAGCATGCAGATAATCCAAAAGCGTAGTCATTGTAGAGGCGAATGGTCAGGACAGGCGGCAAAATAACATAAAACAATAAACACTTACAGCTTACAAGACTCAGCAGTGTGTGCGTGCGTGTGTGCGTGTGTGTGTATGTGTGTGTGTTTATAATCCATCTAATTAGTCCTGAACAGCTTCAGCTGTGTGTTTGCAATCAAGGGGAATCTGGAATCAGGTGTGTGAGTAAAGTGCATGATGGGATCTGTAGTTCATTAAAATTACAGATTTGTAGTTCTCCAGCGATCTACAAATGTTAGATTGCTGGTGATCGTGACAGAGCTCCCCGTCTAGGAGCGGCTTACAGAGTCATTAAAGTGCTGGATTTGTAGTTCTTCAGCAATCTGCTAATGCTAGATTTTTTATAGATCACAGCATGTGTGTGGGAAGTGGCATATGTACATTTCTGTCACCTTTTTTTTGATGTACGCCCTGTTTATAGATGAGACTCCAGAACTGTCTTGAGCGTCTGGGCTCCAAAGAGCGTCTCATACCTCCAAAAGCCACACCGTGTGTTCATAGCGCCAAATTCGCCAGAGGTAACGATTAAAAGATCCAGTATCTGCCAAATAATCTTAAATTGTTGTTAAAGTGATGTATGAAGCACGAACTCCAGGATGGGTTGCGTTACTTTATTGTTTTGTTTTTGGGGTTGGTTTGGTTAATTTTGTGTTTGGCTCGTCGGTTAGACTTGCTTGTGTTATTATTTACAACTTTATTAGTTTGGTTGCTTTTTGGTTTTATGATAGTGTTAGTTTCTTTAGGGTTTGGCTTAGATATGTGTAATTGTGTTGGTTAGCATTGGGTTGGATTTGGCTGCTTTCCCTTTCTGTTTTGCCGGGGGTTTTGTAAATTGTGATTTCTAATAATAATAATAATAAGAAAAAGATAAACATTTTGCTAGTGTGCACAATCCTAGCAGAAAGTACAGTTTTTTTTAGAAAGATTCCCATTGTTTAATATGTTATTATAAGCAACACAGTAAGCTTGCCCTCCAGACTGGACAAAAGGTAATAACATTGTAAATAAAGGTACATTTCATTCACAAACTAATTATTTCACTTTAGAATAGCACAGTATATCGAAAGAGAGGCACAGTATTTCATTTAGTTCTGTTTATATGTTTTTGAGTGTTAAATAGCCTGTAGCAGTTGACTATTTTATGAATCACCAAGGACCAAGGTTTCAGCAAAAAATCGTCTTTAATGTTCTTCAAGAGAAAAAAAAGGTCACCTACATGTTGGATGGCCTGAGGGTGAGTAAACTTACAGCTCATTTTCATTTTTGAGAGAACTATCATGTTAACCTAGAGTAATTTGTTCTGTTTGAGTTTATAAAACATCTTTGGCTAACCAGTGTTAGGATGTCCAGTCTAGTAATCAAACTCAGCAGGCACATTGGTCAAAACGATATAAAAAAAAAAACCCTGTCAAAAATGCAAACCGATTTGATGTCAAAACCTTGACATCTATTAGACATCCACACATTGATGCCTTTTTGACCACCAAAATAATGACCCAAAAGGTATATTATATAAAAATGGTGTTATTCATCTGAAAGGTTTTAATTAATTAAGGTTTTAATCAACTCCAAATTTACACAATGTAAATTACCTTGATTTAAAAAAAAAAACAACAATATCAAATTGACTCTAACACTGCCATCAAAGGACTGTCCTGTAATCACTTTTTGACATGTTTTTTGATGTTGTTTTGATATCAAGATGCAAGCTGATGCCTGATTCATATACAAATGCTGATATTTTGCCCCATACAGCATAACCCTATGGGACCCATCAAATCCAATCAAGCAGAAAAGTAGTAGCACACTTCTTCTCAACAAAATCTACACAATCTGTAGAGTAATTCATGTCTCAGGCAAAGCGAGATGAGCAATGTGCTGAAGTTTAATACTCAACATCCAGGGTTAATTCAAGCGCTCTAAGTGTGAGCAATAGTAATAGTGATGCTTGCCTCAGCAGGCTGCACTAATTAAAATGTCTATGAGCTATAGTCTCACCCCCGGTGCTCTTCGCGTATATATGGAGTGTGTCTGCTTGGGTTCGAGGTTGGGGTTAGTATCTCACTGTAGAAACGTGCTGTCGGTACGAATTACGCTGGGCTCAGAGCTGCCTGTCAGTGTTAACCCATGGCTTTCTCATAATTAATCACAGAGCGGGACAGATCCATACCTCTGTTTAAATGGCAGGACTGGAGCAGATGTCAGAAGACATTATTCAAAAATAGACATTGTAATAAATCACCCTGGCACTAGATTGGGAGCATGGATGTATAGCCTTGTTCTGCACCCCAGGAAGCCAGGGTGTATTCTGAATATGGATCATCTGTATTGATATAGTATGTGCATTCCTGTTCTTTAGTGTTACATGGCAAGGGTGGCAATCTGTATTGCCATCATACTTCAGTTTGTTTTGATTAGATTCTGATTAATTTCACTTGTAACCTGGTCAGTTCTTCAAACATAGTTATTTTAAATTAAAAAGAACATCTAATACACAGGTATTTAGCAGATATAATGAGAGAAGTGAGAAAACTTCTCTGTGAAATCACTTGAAAGAAAAGCTTCAGTTAAGGATCCTTAATCCTGATTAAAATGATAGATTCTGGGTTTGTGGATCTTTTTAAAAGATTAATTTGAAGAACTGACTCATAAGAGTCATTTGTTTGTGAATCTGACTATATTGATCTGTTTCAGAGTTTTCTCTTTTGAATGATTCATTAGAAAAATCGACTCACTTTAAATTGAACCTTGAATTCAATCCTGACCCAGCTCAAACCAGCAACCTTCTTGCTGTGAGGCGACAGTGCTAACCACTGAGCCACCATGTTACCCCCTGAACCTTGAATTGAACATTTTAATTCACTAGTTAAAAAGGATATTTTGATTTTGATTAAAACATTACCTTTTTTAGTTTGGATTGTTAATATTGCTACATTTATTTATTTATTGCAATGAAGTAAAATACATGGTATTGTCCTTGTTTCAGTGAAAGAAAATAATGTTTTACTCCATCTCTATGCTGTTACTCTTAGTTCAGACTGAAAAAAAAAAGAAAATTGGAAGAAAAGAGAAATTATGTAATCCTATCAATTTGGTCATTTAGACATGCAGACTTGGCAGATTCTAAATGTGAAGAGACACCTGGCATCCTGGGAAAAATCCTGCCACACACTTGAGTCTTTTCTCATGTCACTTAGCACTTGTTTGCTGGTGTCATCACACAGTCAAAATGCAAAATATCTGATAAGTGAGAATGCGGCGAGATCATCCAAAAAAGAGAAACATTTCACTTCTGCAGCAGGAAGACTTACTCTCTTGCTATTAAAAAATCATGGCTCATGTCAGCGGAGACTCTTTCAAAGGCCTTATTCAGCATAGCATGAATAATTCATCACAAGACAGAGACACAGATTTCTCAAAACAGTGAAGACAGGATTTAATACCCCATGATTTTGCAAACTCAAAGCATCACTTTGACCGTGGCATAATGAGGGTAACCTCTAAAAATAACTGCTGAAGTCTAACTACTGGAAGAGGGGTCGTGACGTCAAAATATGGAGATGAAATAGCACGCGTTTGCTTCAAGTCATTCTAAAGAGGCATTGACAGAATATATTAAATATAATATGTATTGTAATATTGTTAAATGGCCTTTTTTGAGCTAGTGCCTCCTTTAACATTTGCTGTAGTTCTCAGTTAAATTAATTGTTGCTTCAGAAAATGTATTTTTTTTTGTCACACTTTATTTTCTGTATGCTTCTTGTGTTGATAAAGTTTGGTGATCTCTGCAGGGAAAAAGGAGCTTTTGTTTCATTGTCTCTACAAATGTGGAAAATAAATGGGTGAAACTCTAAAACATCAACAGTAAAAACATAGACTTTGATCATCTCTGTACAGTACATACTATATTTTGTACTCAGGTAATTATGTACTCCGTAGCAGAGAAAACATTTTGTGTATTGTAATTTATGGTGTTATGCTACAGTTCAACAAAGACTGATCAATTTCTTGTAAATAGACAATGCAAAAACTATTGTTAATTTATTAAAAACCTTAGGTTGCAGCAGTATTTGTCTCTGAATTATTTATATGACTGATTACAGCAAAAGTTGAATCACTGACTCATTTGATTCATTTATGCTTGTACACAGCTATTTATTCCACATCAACCTGATATATTATTGTAAAATGACTCTTTAATAACTTGGTTGGCATTAAAACCAAGAAATTGTTATTGATTTAGTATTTTCCTGATAGTGAAGGTTGATTAATTAATAAAAATATATAATAAATAATAATGAAAAATTATAGAATAAGAATAAAATGTGGGCCTTACGGTGGCGCAGTGGATAGCACATTCGCCTCACAGCAAGAAGGTTGCTGGTTCGAGCCTCGGCTGGGTCAGTTGGCGTTTCTGTGAAGAGCTTGCATGTTCTCCCCGTGTTGGCGTGGGTTTCCTCTGGGTGCTTCGGTTTCCCCCACAAGTCCAAAGACATGCGGTATAGGTGAATTGGGTAAGCTAAATTGTCCATAGTGTATGTGTGTGAATAGGTGTGT
>CAIGQW010031024.1:8144579-8158648 GCA_903798125.1 Danio choprae
CTTTATTAATCTGGGGTCGCCAGATTAATAAAGGGACTAAGCCGAAATGAAAATGAATGAATGAATAAAATGTATTCGTATGCAAGAGTGTCACGGTGGCTCAGTGGTTAGCACTGTCACTTCACAGCAAGAAGATTGCTGGTTCGAGCCTCGGCAGGGTCAGTTGGTCATTTCTGTGTGGAGTTTGCATGTTCTCCCCGTGTTCGTGTGGGTTTTTCTCCGGGTGCTCCGGTTTCCCCCACAAGTCCAAAGACATGCTATAGGTGAATTGGATAGGCTAAATTGTCCATAGTATATGTGTGTGAATGTGATTGTATGGGTGTTTCCCAGTGATGGGTTGCAGCTGGAAGGGCATGCTGGATAAGTTGGCGGTTCATTCCGCTGTGGTGACCCCAGATTAATAAAGGGACTAAGCCGAAAAGAAAATGAATAAATGATTATTTTTTTAGTCAGTACCTCTTTCAGGTTTAGTGTTTATGTGTTCATGTTTAGTGATATGCTATTTTCAAAGCATAAATCTCATTCATGCATCTCATTTGATTTCCAAACGGCCGTGATATGTGTATAAACCAATGTTATTACTCTAGAAAACTGAACATACATTTTAGTGCCACTTGCTGAACATTTCAACAACATGATATCATTTTTACAAAAAAAAAACCCATCACCACAGGCACATATTTTTCATGAGTCTGGGTCACTTAAATGCCCTGCTTTAGATCTGATTTCTGAAAAACGGTTTCCTCTCCAGTTGTCATAGCAAGGTGTAATTTTTGGGAACTCAGAAAGGAAATCAAATGGGGCTCGTTTTGATCTTTGTATCCCTGCCTGTTATTTCTCTCTGACTGTGACATCTTTTGCTAACTTTTTGCAGGCTGGAGAGCTTCAGGATTGATTTATTAGGAAACGAGAGGTTGCAGGATAAGCCATCTGCCCCGTGGAGTGAGCATTTTGGCCCTGCTGCCATTCATCACTTTCAGACAGATTACAGATGTTGAGAGCAGAGGAGGTCTAGAGCTCAATAAACCTAGAGAGTGAGGTGTGGAGCTCTGAATTGCACTTTTTCAGAGCATAACTGTATATATCTGCTCCTCTGTGGCATATATTTCCACACAAGCATTTTATGAATTAACCAAATCAAGTGTAAATGTAAAATCAATTTGTTTTGTTTTCACTAAATCATGCTTCTATTCTTGCTACTTTCTAGGACAGGAGCTGTCACTCAGAAATTCACTAACCAATGGGAATATTTTGCTGTAAGACCCAACCACTTAGTTTGTGCCACAATTACAAACAAAACTGCATTTGTTTTTTTTAAATAGGCAAGGCAAGGCAAGTTTTTTTATATAGCACATTTCATACACAATGATAATTCAAAGTGCTTTACATAAACAAGAATAAAATTAAATAAAAATACGAGTATAAGAAAAATAAAAATAGAAAATAAAAACGATTAAAAACAGATTAAAATGTGTTACAACAGGTTTTAAAGGAATGAAAAAGAAAAGAAAGACATAATTGAGCATTGTGCTACCTCTGACACATCGCACTTTCAGTAAAGGCACAGCTAAACAGACATGTTTTAAGTCTTGATTTGAATGTGCCTAATGTTGGAGCACATCTGATCATTTCTGGAAGCTGATTCCAGCAGTAGGGGGCGTAGTAGTTGAAGGCCAATTCACCGTGCTTTGACTGAACACTTGGAATTTCTAATTTACTTGATTCTAATGATCTGAGTGACCTGTTAGTTGTGTATTCAGTGAGCATATCTGTAATGTATTGAGGTCCTAGGCCATTTAGTGATTTATAGACAAGTAATAATAAAAAAGTAAAAAATAGTCGCTTATTGATTGTAGCTTGTCAGATTGTACGAGCATGATGAAAATGTCAAACTGTAAGATCTCAGTCGTCATAATGTCAGTGTCAGTGTTCTGTCCTGTCCATGTGTCATTTGTTTTCGTCATGTGATTCCTTTGTCCTGTTCCCGCCACCGTCAGTGTTCATTTGTCCCACCTGTGTTCATCCCTTGTGTGTCATTAGTTTAATCATCCCCTTATCCATTTATACCCTTTCGTCTGTGTCCATTGTCGTCCGGTATTTTGATTCCTTTGGTTACTTTGGTTGTCTCGTCCTGTCGTCCTCGTCCCGTCTACCTGTATCCAGTGTTTGTATCCCCAGTAAGTGTTTTGTTAATAAATCCGTTTTTGCTACTATATCCCGTGTTCGTCTCATCATGTCTTCCGTCATCAACAAAGGAGCGTTACATAATACCGGAACCAAAGTTAGCGGCGTGTTTTCCCCCGATTTTCTTTTTACAGTCCTTTTGCCCCTCAGTGTTTTATTTTTTTTCCTTCGTGTTTCCCTGGACCCCACCCACCTTCCTGTTTGTCATCACCGCCTGCTGGAGCAGGGGGAGAGCAGCCCTGAGGACCATATCCGAGCGACTGCCAACAGCTTTCCGGGCGACGTGCTCTGCACGCCCATCATCTCTAGCAGAGCACGATCGCCCGAAGATGGTCCTCGGGGCAACATGGCCGCAAGAATGGAGTGGACACTGAATGGAGTGGACACTGGCAAGTAAAAGATTTCTACTCACCGCCTTCCTGGAGGAAGATCTCGCCAGTGCCACTCCCGACCCAGTGACCAGCCAAGCAACATCATCCACCTGCAGGGAGCGCTTGCCAGAGCCCACCGCAGACGGAGAGCCACCCCCAGCCGATGAGCTATCGCCCCCTAGAGCGACAGAGTGGAATCGCGCTGAGATGGAGGAGCTTAAAACCCCGTCTGACCAGGTGGGCGAGCCGGCAACACCGCCAAAAGGGGGAGTCCTGGCGGATACCCGCGAGACCAGCGAGAGTCCCGCCCACCCCCCCTATGCAGATGGACAGCGGCTGGACACTGGGAGGCTACTCATTGGCTTCTGGGGCTACAATTTTATCCTTCCGCTGTTTTCAGGCAGCAATTACCATCCGCTGTTTTCAGACAGCAACCAACTGTTTCCGCACAGTTTTTTAATCTTCCTTCTGGAAAAAAGCCTTAGCTCCAGGGTCATGAGTAGCTTCCCACGGTCCCCCAGAACTGCAGCCAGTCATCCAGCTCCAGCACTGCTGCAGTCAGCCAGCCCCCCAGCTCGCCCTCTAGCTCCGGAAATGGAGCTCGCTTGTGGGTGCTACCTGCCTGCGTCGCCCTCTGGAGGGTGTCGCCCAGCGTCAGTTCCTGCAACCTCCGAGCTGCGGACTCAACCTCGGCCCTTCGATCCTAGGGCTCTGCGTTGGCTCACTCCTCCATCGTTGTGGGCTGTCCGCCCACCAGCTCCGCCAGGCTCCCTCGTCCCTCCGGCTCCATCTTGGTCAGTCGTCGCCCTTCCTTCGCCTCTGGACTCCACTCCTCCGGCTGCACCTCGTCGCACTGTCCTACCGGCTGCATTAAGCTCCTCCTTCCCTCCAGCTATGCCTTGGTCCTCTGTCGCTTTGCGTCTCCGTCCCTTCCTTGGGCTCCACCGCCATCAGCGGCGTCTCCCTCGGTCGCCCCCCTGGAGTCGGCAGCCACTCCTCCTCCATGGTCCCTCCCTTCCTCGACTCCGCCCGGGGCCGTCCTTCTGGCTGTGTCCTGGGTCCTCCTGCTCCAGTTCCCTTCCTGCTTCTCCCATAGACTCCTCCCTTGTACCCTCCCCTTCTACCCTCCATTTTGTTGTTTCCTGTTGAAGGCGCGAGCAGAGGGGGGTACTGTCAGTGTTCTGTCCTTTCCATGTGTCATTTGTTTTCGTCTTGTGATTCCTTTGTCCTGTTCCCGCCAGGACAAAGTCCTCGTCCCGTCTACCTGTATCCAGTGTTTGTATCCCCAGTAAGTGTTTTGTTAATAAATCCGTTTTTGTTACTATATCCCGTGTTCGTCTCATCATGTCTTCCATCATCAACAAAGGAGCGTTACAGTCAGACTGTACAACAAGCAAACGGCCAAATTTGGATGAACACAAGAGCTTTACATAATAAATCGAAACAAAAAGAAAGACATACTAAAAACATTAATATTTAATATTTTATAGGGCACTCGTTGAAATACTCATCAGAAAATCCCTGGAGCGTTACTGGGGATTATTACATGAACTTTTATGATGAAGTATTAGCAAACATTTGAGCAGCCACAACAATTCCACCTACTCCTGCATTGCTGTGGATGTTTGTTTGTGCTAGCCATTAATCTACATCTCCCTAATGACATACTATGCATGTGCATGATGTCATCGTTTTCCCAAACCCTCATTTTTGGGTGTTTACATGAACACAATGGTACAATTTTCAAAAACATCTATGTTAAAAACCTGTCTCTCATTCTGGCGTTGTTATCGCTGGTTCAGGGTCCGCTCTTCGGCAAAGTTTTTTCTATTTGATCCTGTCTAAGACATCTTTTGCCGATGCATTGATGATCTTCAAGTCTTACTTAATTCTGTCCATCCATTGTTTCTTCGGTCTACTGCGTGGCATCCGTCTGGAGCAATACTCATGACTATTCTTCTTACAGACTTCTCATGGGGGCTACTCCCAGTTGCTTCCATATGTTATCGTGCATATTATGATCCCATCTTGTGATTCCTAGTGATTCCTAGGTCTGTTCATGTGTGGTAGAGGCGGGCCAACATTCGGAGCCATACAAGGCTATTGGGTGGACGATGTTTTGTACATTTGTCCCTTAAGTCGGTCCGGTATCCTGTTGTTGCAAAGGACACCAGCAACCTGTCACCATTTCAGTCAACCTGTATTAATTCTTGCTCGGACATCGGAGGTGATGCTCCCATCTCTTCTTCAGCTTTTCATTGTCAATTGTAATGCTGCCATCCATTTAGGGACCACCTTTCAGATATTCGGTCTTCTTGATGTTGAGCCTCAGACCATACTCGCCAAGCTTTGTTTTCCACAGCTGGGTGTTCATTTGGGTCTCTACCCGGTCTTTGCTGGCAAGGAACACATCACTGACAAAAATGAGTGACCAAGGGTGGGGCAGCTGGAGGTCGGCCGTATAGTGTCCATGCATAGAATGAAGAGTAGTGGTGACAGGGCTAATACTTGGTGTACTTTGACGCTGATTGGGAAAGGAGGATTTCTATGTTGAAACCCATTTTCAGATATATGCATTTTCAGTTCTAAATATGCTGTTGTCGTGTAAATGAACAGACAAAATGCATAAAAAGATTCCCGTTTTTGGCTTAAAATGTTGTCCTGTAAATTGTCCCTTAGGTTTGTATTTACAGAGCTCTCTGTCTACATCCCTGCTTCCTTTTTTTGTGTTCCTATTGGTTCTTGGTGTTATGGTCACACTGCAGGAAAGTGTCTCACATCTTCTGACACAATGGCCATTAACCAGCTGTTGGTGAGCATGTCTAACCTATAATCAAAGGCTACAGATTTTGTTGTAGGATTATAGCAATCTTTTGGAATTTAAAAAAAATTGTCTCAAATGACCAAATTATGGCCAGTATCACACAGTGTTAGCCTGACTTTAATGAATAGAAAATTATGATTGCTTTCGGTTTGTTCAGTAGTTGAAAAGTAACACTTCTGATACCACATCAAATAAAATCCCTATGTAATTCCATACTGACAAACCGCACGCAGTGCATATTATCAGAAAGCCATGAAAAATATTCCATGTCAGAAGCACACAGTGGTATTTTCTTAGAAATCTGTGTAAGCTGACAGGCCACATGTGTGTAAATGCTGTACCCCGTGTGCTTACAACCACTCATTACAGTCTTTTACTCGGTGACATGAGATATGTGGGTGAACAGAGCTATTAGAGAAAAATACTAGCCATGAAACTCTGCAGCCGAACAAAGTTTTGCGGAAATATTGTGGAACGAAACTTAATAGCTGTATTTCCTGGTATCAAATGGTGCAGTGCTACTGCAAATAACACACAGAAAAAGGAATCGACTGCATTGTCTTTGTATATGGATGGAGAGACAAATAGACAGATAGATTGAAAACAAAGATGATGGATGGAGGGATTTATGACAGCATAGTTAGATAAATAGACAGAGACAGATTGAATACAGACAGATGTGTGAACAGATGATTGGAGGAAAGGATAGATGGAGGGGAAGGGTAATGAATGGATAGATGGATAAGTCATTGAATGGATGGATGGATACTTGGATAGAGAAACAGACTACATGTATAAACAAACAGATGAATGAAGGATTGGTATTACAGACAGATAGAGTAAAATGGATGGATGGATGAATACTTGGACAGAGAAAGAGAAATATGGAGAGATGTATAATAAAAAAAGGTTGGATGGATGGATGATGAGTGGATGGATGGAAGCAGGCACAGATGGAGGAATGGATACAGTAGCAAGATGGACAGATAAAAAAAGAAGTGGAAGGATAGATGGATGGAGAGATGGACGGAATGATGGGTGCTCAGATAGACAAAGGCAGACTAATGCATAAAGAAACAAAAGGATGATGATGGATAGAACAGGACAAAAGCATAGATGAAGTGTGATGGATAGAAGAATGGATGGACAGATGGATTGATACTCAGTTGGATGTTTGGATATATGGAGGGATGATGAATGGATCTACTGTATGAACAGTAGAAAGAACAGTATGAGAGATAGAAGGAGAGGTTGATGGACATGTATTGTAAAGTAAAAACAAACATGTGGATAAATATAAGAGAAAATAAAGATGAATGGATTGATGCTCGGATAGAGAAACAGATTAATAAAGAGATGTATAAATAAACAGATGGATCATGGACAAATGTATAGATAGAGGAAGACAAATGGTTGGATAGAGGGATGAAGGAGTGGAGAAAGAGATAGAGATACAGATGGAGGGATAGATAGACTAAATAATTTCTAAATGTGTACACAATAAGATAGATGTTAAAAGATTATAGCATGGATGGATTGTGAGATTGGATTGCCTTTATTAAAAAATAAATGATTGATAGGATAGAGCAGACAGACAGAAAGATGGAGTGAGATGGATGTAGGGATGGATACTGCAGCTAAATAGAGAAAGACAAATTGATTGACTGATGTATAAACCAGGGCCTCACGGTGGCGCAGTGGGTAGCACGTTCGCCTCACAGCAAGAAGGTCGCTGGTTCGAGCCTCGGCTGGGTCAGTTGGCGTTTCTGTGTGGAGTTTGCATGTTCTCCCCGTGTTGGCGGGGGTTTCCTCCGGGTGCTCCGGTTTCCCCCACAAGTCCAAAGACATGCGGTACAGGTGAATTGGGTAAGCTAAATTGTCCATAGTGTATGTGTGTGAATGAGAGTGTGTGGATGTTTCCCAGTGATGAGTTGCAGCTGGAAGGGCATCCGCTGCATAAAACATATGCTGGATAAGTTGGCGGTTCATTCCGCTGTGTCGACCCCAGATTAATAAAGGGACTAAGCCAAAATGAAAATGAATGAATGAATGAATAAACCAACAGATGAATGGAAGGATGGATGGATGGATGAATGGAAGAAGGGACGGATGGATTGATAGATGGAGAGACAGATTAAAGGATGGATTGTGAGAGGAGAGACAGATGCATAGACGTGTAAAAAGAAAGAAGTATTATTGATGGATGGGATTGAACAGACAGACAGAAAGATGGAGTGAGATGCATGGATGGACATTTGTTTGACTGCTGGGATAAAAAGAGAAAGACAAATTAATTGTTTAATGTATAAACCAAAAGATGGATCGAAGGATGGATGGATTGAATCAAAAATTGTGGACAGATGGAAAGATGGAGTGGGAATGGATAGATGGATTCATGTTTGATTCTCAGATGGATAGAATAAAACACAAGGACAGACAGTAGGACAGAGAGACGATAGATGGATGGATGGATGGATGGATGGATGGATGGATGGATGGATGGATGGATGGATGGATGGATGGAACCATAGATAGAACCATAGATAGATACAACGATATGAATGATGGATGGATGGATGGATGAATGGGTGGACAGATGAACAGTTGGATGGATGCAGAGATGGAAGAATGGATGGATGGATGAATGAATAGATGGAAAGATGAATGGATATGGATGAATGAATGGAAAAAATGGATGCATGAACAAATGGATGGATGGGTGGGTGTATGGATGGATGAATGGACAGATCAATGGATAGATAGATAGATAGATAGATAGATAGATAGATAGATAGATAGATAGATAGATAGATAGATAGAACCATAGATAGAATGATAAATAGATATAACAATAAACCAAAAGATAGATAGATGGATGGATTGATAGAGAGATAGATATATAGATCTAGTTAGTTAGTTAGTAAGTTAGTAAGTATCTGCAGTATTGAAGGTCTCCGGCTTTTGTTTAGCATTTTCCCCCGCTCTGGCAGATGTCTGTCTGTGATTACAGATGCCTGCTGCCTTGATTTACTGGCAAGCAAACACTGCAGAAATATCAAAAGATAATGATTCATTAAGCAAACATTTGTGCAACTTTCAAAGTCTGGAATCCAGCCAAGCGGGAAGCGCAAATTCCAAGCAAGATTTCCCACATAGCAATCAGCCTAAGGAATGTAACAGGACAATGGCCAAGTTGTCTGTCTTTAGAGGAGTGTTACCTGGCAACAAAAAAATTAAATTAAAAATAAGTATTTAACATCAACTTGAATGTGTGAAAATAAATATTTTTAAAGCATAAAAGCAACAGAAAAACAGTTTCATAAGGAGACTTTGAACTGAAAGGTAAATGATTGGTTTCTTTAATCCAGCAAAGCTCATTTTTTCCTTTTTATTCGGTGTTATTTTCTGGCTGAATTATGTATTATATAATTCATCCTTTGAAGTCGTTTACATACACGCGCACATCCTTACCAGCTAATTGCACAAAATAATTTGTTGTCCTGATTAATTTAAGCCATGTTTCTCATAAGCATGGATTCCCTCCACGTGTATATACTGATTGGGGATTTGAATGGCCATTCATACATTATTAAATGCTGTTGATATTATATGAACGATAAC
The DNA here is from genome assembly GCA_903798125.1 of Danio choprae. NCBI lineage: Eukaryota > Metazoa > Chordata > Actinopteri > Cypriniformes > Danionidae > Danio > Danio choprae. The sequence goes on from CAIGQW010031024.1 coordinate 8,153,580, forward strand.
AGAGAGCATTTTTTTACAGCCATGGCAGTTTGAACCCGTGATTGGTCGGTGTACACCGCTCTTCCAGGTTATTTTTTTTTACAGTGAACTCTCTATAAGAGGTTGGTGATATTTCGCATCATTACTGGGGTCCCCTAGGACATGCTGTTTAATTTTTTATGCCAGACTGAATGCTGGATGGACATTATTAAAATATGGATCACCGTTCTGTTCCCAGCATGCAACACTGAAGCTGCTTGCTTGAAAATAGCGGTAAAAAGTGCTTTTCCTTGTTACAATAAAGGTAACAGGAAAAATGCAGTCTGTGCTGCCGCTAATGACTGTGTCATAAAGTGTCAACATAAGTGCTAACTGTATTTGTACAAGTGTAGATGATGTCCACATAATAAGCTGTTTTTCAAAGGGCACTGACACCAAATACATCCCAGGAGGTACAGTACTTTTTTTCAGTTTTTGCTTTTGCGAATCCACCAGAGGCCACTGTGTATGCTTTTTCAGATCTCAAATTTCTCTCACAAGTGCCATTCGTGCCTGCTCTTCCTGCGTAAATCCACCAGAGGCCGATGTCGACTAGTTGACTGACTGACTGACTGACCAATCGACTGACCCACCGTCCTCCTTCCCTAAACCCAACAGATAGTGTTTTCAAAAGCACCGATTGACCTGCTAACCCACTTCCCTAAACCCAACCGACAGTGTTTTCAAAAGCAATCTAGAAAAAGAAAAGACCTTGCGGCCGCATGATTTGTACCACGTATTCAGATTTTACCACATTCTCACCCTAATATTTACTTGTTTATTTTATTTTTTGGCTTTTGTTTTTGTCTTACTTGCTGGAACCGTTCTTCACTGGATTCGAACCTTGTCATCGCGGTCAACTCTGTTCCATGTCACAGGTCCACCGATGTACACGGCGAGCCAATGGACAACCTGGCAACAGCTGGAATGCCATCCACACGGAGGTAAGCGGTCAGCTGGTAAGCGCGGAAACGAACGGCGTCATATTACCCCGTAGCATTCGTTTTAAAGAGAAAATACAGCCATACGTACTTCTGGCTACATAATTCGTGATCTCCAGAAATGTATATACGTTTTCAGAATGAGGCTATGTTGGACAGGACACCTGAACACGAGCATTAATTTCTTTGAACATTTTATCAACTTTGAATCCATTTATGTCAAGAAAAAAATTATTATTTTTGTTATATGAAGATCTGTCAGGTTCTGTTCTTGTGTTCCATGTGCTTTCGTTGTCATCATGTGATTCCTTTGTTCTGTTTTCCTGCCGTTTTCAATGTTTATTAGTTTCACCTGTGTTCACCCCTGAGTATCATCTGTCCCATTAGCCCTCATGTATTTATACCCCTCTGTTTGTTTTATTCTTTGTCCTGTATTGTATTGTCTATGTGTCGATGTATTGTCAGCACGTCATCCCGATCGTCCTCCCATGTTGCCTTCACCCCAAGATTCCTGTATGTTGATGTTCACGTGAGTTTGTAAATAAATATGTGTATGTATTTGATAATCCCCGTGTTTCGTACTTTTGTGGTCACAACGAGCGTGACAAGATCACTGTCAGTCTTGGACTTTCTTTTTTAGATTTACGTCTTTATTGTTTGCTGCTTTTCAGCTGCTAATTGAGTTTTTCAGAAATATTGACACTTATTTTGTTCTTATTTTCACAGAAACGTGGTTTGTGAAATTTTATAAAAGTAATAATAAACAGGAATTATAAAAGGCATTTTTTGGGTTAGATTTAAATCTCTGTTTTCATTGTATTATTTCATTAGATGTAATTGCTTGGTTATTCTTAGACATACAAAACCGGCATGATTAATAAACAGTCAAAGCATTTTAATTATGGCCTTTCTAATTAAGGGATGAAAGGCAGTTGCAAAGGTTTTGCAAACAACAGATTTCAGCAGTCTGGACAAATAGTGTGCAATTATCATTCATATCTAACGTACAGCGACATCTTGCAACATCTACACAAAAGCTGCATTTACACTGCATGGTTCAAGTGACTCAATTCTGATTTTTTTTTCTCCCATGTGGCACAGATCGAATATGGCCCATGTACGTGTAAGCAGGAAAAATTCACATGGATTCCGATTTACTCAAATCAGATTCAGGCTTGTTCATATATGGAAATTTATCCGATATGAATCGATTAAATAAAAAACAGATTAAATACAGGAATGGAGAAAAGAGTGCTCTTTTAATATCAGTCAGTCAGCACCCGCTTTTTTTTTCCTGGTCACTGCGTCTTTGTTGTGTGCAGTGTAAATGCAGACAATCGGAAACGAGTCACTTTTAAAAGATGATGTAAGCCGATCATCAAAAAAATCGGATACAGTCACAAAATCGGAACTGACCATCAAGATCTGCAGTGTAAATGCAACCGAAGAGTCTCACAATTTATTTTGAGAACATGACGCATATTCATGATAGATTGACTTGGACATAAAGTGACAAAGGTTACAGTCAAGATCCTGATGTTAAATTAAATTGAAGAAAAATTACATTAAAGTAAAGTCACTTGTGAACTCAATTATTTATTATTGTGTTGCTTACAGCTAATAACTGCATGTCATGTGTAATATGCAGAGAATGAAAAAATGGGTTCCCTTTAGTGATTGTCTAATAAATATGGACCATTTTTTATAGTACCTGTGCAGCCTTTATTTTCATTATCTGGAGAATAACAGCTTGCTAATTATTTGGAATATCGCCATTTGTACAGGGAAAAAAGAGAAAAGGTCATATGATTTTGAAGATGACAACGTAATGACAACACTAAATATACACTTTTTTTCGAAGACTCTGAGCCCCCTGTAATTTGCACTCTGTAATTAGTATCACTAGTTAAGAAAGAAGACTGAAGCTCTGGCCTGATTTGATGAGCCCATCAAGAGGTTTCTACTTTTAATGCTGTTTGACATTTGTGAAAAGCACAATTGGCTATGCGTGGTCATAATACTGGAAGAATGGAGGAGGAAAGGTAATAATGAAAGAGTCTAACGGCTCTACTGTGGCTTAGACCTTTAGCTGGAACTGCTACAGGATATATATATCCAGATCTTTCATTCTTTTGGAGGAGGAGTTCTTAATGTCAGATGAACCTGTAAGCTCTGGAAATTTCATTACAGATATGCTGGCATGATCAGCACTATGTGAATATGAAAAATTGTGTAGGTCTTTTAAATTGTGTAGGTTTTTAAAATGCCTCTCGGGCAGTATGCTCGGGCATTCTGTCTGAATGGGGAAACATCGAATTCTCCAAAATTGCTTGCCAAGCTTATGCTCAAATTTCATATTAGAACTCATCAATTCGATCAAACAACAAATGTCTCTTTAGTTTCATTTCTAAAAGTTTGGATCACACAAAATCTGCAGAAACTCATGTTTGGTCCAAGCTTCTCCCATGGAGAACCGTCAGTCTATAGCGATTGATGATTGGCTTCTGTACTAGAAGACAGGGCTTTATTTGTCATATTGACTGTTACACCTTTCCCCATTCAAAACTACATGAGTGACATGTTTTGTGTATTCTATAGTTTCTGGTGTAATGACCCAAAAGTGATTGAGATTTAGTTACTCGCTCATTAACTTGCTTGCTCATAAACTTACTCATTCACTTCCTCTCACTCATTGACTTACTCACTCACTCGCTGTTTCACTTATTTACTCACCTGTTGACTCACAGACTCACTCACTGACTCAACTATTCACTTACTATTCCTTCACTCACTCACTGACTCACCTATTGATTTACAGATTGTCACTCATTTACTCACTGACTCACCTATTCACTCACTCACCTATTCACTTACTGATTCATTTTATTCCCTCACTGACTCATCTATTCACTCGCTGACTCACTCACATATTCGCTTACTCACTGTCACACCTATTGATTTACATTTATAATTACTGACTTTGATCTATTCATGATCTATTCATTCACCCACTCACTGATTTGCCTATTCATTCACTGACTCACCTATTCACTTACCGCCACACCTATTTGATCAATCACTCATTAGTTTTAGTTTTTAGTTTTTATTTCTAGTTTAGTTTCTAGTTTTAGTTTTTATTTCGTTTTGACTTTTTGTTTTCAAAATCAGTTTGTTTTAATACATTTTTAGAGGTAGATTTACTAGTTTTTATTAGTTTCTATATTTTAAAATTGCTTAGTTTTAGTTTAGTTGTTGTGAATTAGGATGTTTGTTAGGTGCAAGATTCAAAATCATCAAAATAAATATTGTATAATAAAAACTCAACCATACAGTTCAGAGGACACATGACCACTATCACTACCGTCTACCCATCCTCAAATTCAAATACAACAGCCCACAAGATAGCAGCCTTAAGTACAACATGTGTTGGATACACAGTAGTGATGGGAAATTCAGATCTTGAACGCGAACCAGATCTTTTGTGACAATCCTCCCATGTTAGGACTTAACATACCAAAATTATGGATTACAGAAATAAAACCCATTATTGAGCACAAATGTGTTAAAGTAATAATTTTAAGTCTCTGATTTTAATGCTGTCACCATGCTGCTGTCATGTCCACTCTTTGTTTTTGTCGCGGGAGCAACTGCGAGGATGACTGGAGGAAAACCGGCTTGATCTGGCCAATGGCAGCAGTATTACAGACTCTGAGGTGCCGTACGAGTCAAGCACCGGGCAGCGCAAAGTAAATAGATTAACCTCTAAAAGGCATACAGTAAAATTATGCATTAAATACATTTACAAAGATGGAATTGAAGGAGGTTTTTGCTATAATTTTAGTTTTTTAGTTTTGGCAGATTATTTTGCTTGTTTTAAGGAATAACCTAATTTAATATTGGCATGTTAGTTCGGAAAACAAGACAATATGTTTTGCTTGCCTAGAAAAAGCTTCTTGATATAAGAATTTTTAGATATTTGAAAGACAAAAAATCTAAGTAAGAAAAACATTTTTTTGCAGTGTACTGACTCACATATTCACTTACTCACTCACTGATTCACTTTATTTCTTCACTGACTCATCTATTCACTCACTGACTCACATATTCACT
>CAIGQW010031024.1:8164162-8178043 GCA_903798125.1 Danio choprae
GGCTGGGCCAGTTGGCATTTCTGTGTGGAGTTTGCATGTTCTCCCCGTGTTTGCGTGGGTTTCCTCAAGGTGCTCCGGTTTCCCCCACATTCTAAAGGCATGTGCTGTAGGTGAATTGGGTAAACAAAATTGGCCATAGTGCATGAGTGCGTGTGTGAACGTAAGAGTGTATGGGTGCTTCCCAGTACTGGGTTGCGGCTGGAAGGGCATCCACTGTGTAAAACATATGCTGGAATAGTTGGTGGTTCATTCCGCTATTGGCGACCCCTGATAAATAAGGGACTAAGCTAAAGGAAAATGAATGAATGAATGAATGTTTTCTTAGTTTGTAATAAGGTAATTATTCGACATTTGCAGCATTTTTGCATCCAATTTCCATGTAACGATTCAGGCAAATTCTGAATCCTATCAAATACTAATTTAGCTAAATTCTGTAGGCTTTGTTTCTGAATATTAATTAGGTCAAATTCTGAATCCCACTATAGTCCTTTTTGGTGTATGAATATTAATTAAGTTAATTAAGCTTTGCAACTTTGTATAAATATGTTAATGTATACTTCATTCATTAAGTAAACAAGACCAGCTACTTCTGTATAATTAGGTTAGTTTGCTATTTTCTTTGCCATATGCTTAGTTAATAAATATTAATCAGATTGTCCTTGCATCTATTTGTAACCTTAGCGGAGCATACAGTTCAGGCTAAATCCTGGGCTTTGCTTTTGAATAATAATTAGGTCATTTTTGCAACCATTTTCCAAATGCTGAAATTCCAGCAAATTCTTATTACAACTTTAGTGTAGATTTGACTGAATATTGAATATTCATGAATATTAAGTTGTGCTGACATAGCTCTGCAGCCTTCCCGAGCATCCAGTGATGCAAGCTCAATTTTGACTGTAAAGATCAGCTACTTTTTGTATAATCTACGTTATTCTGGGATAATTCAGAATCTTACTATGGCATAGGGTTAGCTACTGAATACTAATTAGGTTGCAGTTACATTTTTTATAACCCCACAGGAGTATCTAGTTCCAGAAGTATTGTAGGCTTTGCTCATGAATATTAATGAGGTCATTTTTGACATAGGTTGTGCTTGTTCCTTCAGAACCTTACAGGAGCGTAGAATTCCACATTATGTGAACATTATTCCGCACCAGAAAACATTTACAAATATTATTCTAAACAAATGATAATACCTATAATACTGATGTCTTTGCTCATCAATATTAATAAGATCATGGTCTGCTCAGTAACATTCCTGAAATTTTCAGTCATGTAGGATAATTTCTGTACAGTATGTGTTTCACACACAGTACTAATGTTTGCAAAACTGAATTTTGCAAACACATACACACTAAATACACTTCAAACATAATTTGCTGTTTTGCAATTATGTGGAGTTTATTGTATGCCACTTACATAACTAGCATATTTTGTGAATATATTTATGCTGTAAGCCATAATAAAGACTGGCCATGCGCTGCTTACATCTTCCACAAATTTTTTATTTATTCAGTTGGATCCTTTATGGATCCTTTTACATGCTCTTCAGATGAACATATGAAGCATACCCAGATAGCACGCGTTCGTCGCCGAGACGTCTTTGAAAGATTGTAACATCTGCTAAACATCACATTCCATCGAATGCTTTTATTTGTTAATGAGGCGTCTTCTTTACCTCTATACGCCGTCTATACGATGAATCTTGAACTCCTGAATATTAAATTGGTTTTGTTGAAAAATATAAATTTTAATATATTATATCAGAAAATTCTACAAATGATTCTTCAGCTGTTGTATTATTTTTGAGTGGAAAATACTTGAGCTTATCATATATGTGTAGACGGATGTATAATCAGTGTAATTGTTGCTGTTATTTATAGCAGTATGGATGAGGGAATGTCTAAATAAAAAATAAAAAATGACGTCTTTGCTACATACATAGGATGTCTCACAGACCTAACATTCTAATAATTAACATCTGCGATGCACTGCATAGATGCTGTTTGAATGTCTGACAAGGACGTCTATATGACGTTTTCCAGATGAGCAAACGCCCTAAATAAGACGTCTTCCAGATAAAAACGCGGATGTCCAGCAGACGTCTCTGCGATGCATGTGTGCTATCTGGGTATTTAACTAGATTAAAACGTTTTTCAAGAAAGCCAGCTGTTAAAACCTAAAGTTTAAAGTGTAAAAGATCTATGTTTAAAATAGTTTTAAGTCTGTAGTGGTATATTTATTGTTTCAAGGACAGAGTCAGATACGGACACATTATTAGCTGTAGCGCTAGCATATTTGAACATTTCTAACATCTCCTAAATTGGCATCAAACATGTTGCTGGATTTGAACAACGTACTAGCCTGATATAACATTCTACAATGTTTTAATGTCACCATCACATCAGGCTTAGCGTGTTTCAATCACACTTATCAGTTTAGCACATTGCTAACTAAATTTGTTATTATTTAGCACATTTCTAAAACACTTCCAGCTAGTTCTAGCATGATTTACCAAGTTGTCAGAATGTTTTATTGTGCTGCTTTCATGATTCAAACAAGTTGCTTGATTTTAATAAATTACTAGCATGATTTAACATTCTAGCATGTTGCAATTAGTGTATTGTTAGCGTGATTATGCTGTTAACATTTTTGTTCATTTGTTTACATTTTAACACTTCTCTAGTTCAAGTTTAGCATGTGTTAAAATATTGTTAGTATATTTAAGCGTGTTGTGTATATTTTTGAGTTATGTTGATGAGATTTTAATAAATTGCTAGCATGATTTCACATTCAATAACGTTGTTGTCACATCCTGGCTAACAGTTACAGTTACAGCTAATTTGCTAATAATATTTAAATGGTACTACAATTAGCTGTAATATCAATCAGATGGCCTAGTCAAAGATGTTTTATTGTTTGTTTTTGTCTACAGAATAGAAGAATATAAACGACTATTTAGAAAATTCAGACCTGTGCTTTTTTTAATGTTATTTTCATAATACATTTTCTTAATGAATGTCCATAAATTCTGCTCTCTGGGGTTCCGTACAGGGACTTGCATATCTGATATGAATCAGAAAAAAACTACTTTCCACTTCTCTCCACATCCACATCAGCTAAACAATGGTGACACATCTAATGAGGAGAGACAAGGCAGTGCAATAGAGCAAATGAATCCTCTGAGCTTTAACCAGTGTCCCGAGGGAAACTAGAGTTTACTTATCAACGCTTTATTATTCTCACCGCCAGAGAAAACCGCTTATGAACCACCACAGGGTGACTGAAAGGGCATGTGCTGGACGGTTCGCTGACGTAAAGAGCACAGATGTGGGAAAAGGTCAACTGAACGAGGTAGCAATGCACATTCTGACAGCTTTATTAAAGTGTGTAAATTTGATCTGTGAAACATTATATATTTGACGGGAACCAGCACTTGAGTAATTGAAAAGTTGTCACACTAAAGACCTACTCTGGGTTTATTTATTTATTTTTATTCTATTTATATATTTTACTGACAAACAAATAATCAAGTATGCCAACATTTATTAAATATGCTCAGGAATGAAGTAATTTGAGGGATCGTATGCCAAATAAAAATTCAAAATTGTATTTAATTACACATTATAGTAAAATATATTATTATATTATAAATTAAACATGATTAATACATGAAAATCAGTATGACTATAAAATTAAAGATTTTTAAACTAATATAATGCATATAATAAGGCCAACAAATCAAGTACAATTGTTGTAAAAATTAAAGAAATGTAAAATAAAAAATGGTAAAATTAAAAATATTACATTTTTATCATTTATTTAAAAAAAACATGTATTAATAGTAATATGTTTAATATAAATATTAAAATAAATGATGTATATAAATTGACTAATATACATTCATCTTGTGTATAATTATTTTCAATGGTATTATAAACACATTTAGTTTAATATATTTGTATTATTATTATTATTATTATTATTATTATTATTATTGTATTAAAATAATAATATTATTATTATTATTATTATTATTTATAATACTAGCTATGCATAAATATTAGTTTGTTAAAAAAAGAATAAAAATAAAAATAATAAATCTAAGATAGACTGCTTGAACCTGATATACAAAGATCCATTTGTCAGTTTTCCATGTAACAACTGGCCCCAGAAAAATGTGTGTGTGTGTGTGTGTGTGTGTGCGTGCGTGCGTGCGTGCGTGCGTGCGTGCGTGCGTGCGTGCGTGCGTGCGTGCGTGCGTGCGTGTGTGTGTTTTCCTTTCTGATGTACTAAACAAATATGTACAAAGCGAGAGGTGCGTTTATTGCTTTGAAATCCTCCCCTGCTGTTCTCCCATGGATCTGTCTTTATTGCTGTTTGTTTTGAGGGCCCAAAATAGGATGATGGCTGGTCTTGGATGTTCTTTCCCTGGTGTGATCATCACACAGGTATAATTTCACAAGCCAACAGACAAAAAGACAATCACCGTGAGGCCTTCTCAAGGATCCACACACTGCACAACAAAGAGCTCGCTTTAAACAGGTCACATACCTTTTTTTCCTTTCCCCTGAGGTACACTTATGACACTTAAGACAGGCTTTTATTTATATATTAAATTTTTTATGACCATTGTCAACACAGTTTTCGACCTTGAGATGTGAAAGAGACAGATTTTTGCTGCTGCAACTTTAGGAAACATGTTGTTTTTTAAGTTGGAGAAAGCTAGTTGTTAGCATTTGGTAAGGTTTATGAGTAATAGAATAAATACATTTTAATAACTGTCTTTTTACTATATCAAAGTCTGAGTCTTCATAACCAGTATGTCTCTGTGACCTTTCCAGTCATGTAAAAAAAAACTCATTTCTAAATAAATGTTTTAATGTAGCAAATTAGCACAGTGCTGGCTAGCAAGTTTTAACAGTTGACAATGTTAATAATGTTGCTAAAATGTTTTATCAGTGTGCTAATATGTTTTAACAAACAAATGTTTTGGAAAGTTAACACAATTTTTTCTATCGTGAATGCATGTTTTGGCAGTTGCTAAAATGATCTTATATGCTAATAGCATGTTTTGGTAAATTGCTAACATATTTTTGTATGTTGATCACAGGTTTTGTAAGCGGATCATGCTTTTATAGGTTAATAGCTATATATATATATATATATATATATATAGCTAAGTTGCTAACATGTTTTGTACATTGATAACGTGTTTTAACAAGTTTGCTAACATTCGTTTGCTTTAGTAGCATGTTTTATTAAGCTGCTAATATGGTTTTGTACATTGATAGCTTTTTTGGCAAATTTCTAACGTTTACGTATTTCGATGTGAAATATTGTAAAATTGCTAAATTGCTAAAAAAAATGACAATAGCATGTTTTGATAAGTTTAAGCACATTGCTAAAATATATATGTGTGTATGAATGTGTGTTTGTGTGTTTTTTTAATAACATGCTTTTGAGGGATTTGTAAATTAAATAAATGACTTCTTATTTCTTTGCTAAAGAAAAATTGACCATTTATGAACTAGTTGGACTGATACCGGCATTTGGTTCATGATTTGGGCAGATTCGTTAATGAATCATTCCAACCATTACTATTATTATCACTGCTAATGAATCATTTACAGTAGATCCCTTTATGAACCAGTCTGACTAATTAACACAAAGTCAACTTCTGTTTTTCACAGCTTTATTGATACATCAGTGAATTGAGATTGAATAATTAAAAATAATTCACTTGAAAGCAATCACATTAATAGATTTTTCATGAATCATTTGCCATTAATTAAAGATTTGACCTCTCTGGTAACCAACTAATTGAAAAACAATCCACATAAATGAACATCATCTTGGATTTTTCATTTCCAGATTTGGAGTCATTTGCTAATGAATGAATGAATGAATGACTATGCTGTGTACGACCGATTCCTTCTAAATAACTGACAAAGAAGAAGTAGTTCATTGACTTTTCCCGCCTTAAATGTAGATATATTCTCAAATGAATCATTCATTCCATGTTGTTGACCAAGTTTGATTGATCCATTGAAAGAATTTACTTAAAATATGCCTTCAATTAGTTTTTCACCACCGCTCCAGTCATTTAGATAATGATTCACAGACGTTTTTTTCTTTCTTTTCTTTTTTTGAAATGGACTGAATCACTCAGACTACTTTGGAAGCCAGTTTGACTAATTGAAAAGAACTCTCTGAAAAGAAGCTTTTCCATGACCTTTCCAGTCATTTGGAGAAAGATTTGCGGACCTTTATTTTTCACGACTAATGAATCATTCAGACCACTTTGGGAATCAATTTGACTAATTGACTGAAAAGGATTTACTCAAAAGACAGTAGCTTTCAAGAGCTTTTGCAATTCCCTGATATTCCCTCTCATATGTGTGCACTACATCCAGAAGAGTCCATCTATTCTCATAGCTCCCCGGTGGAAAAGTGACAAACAACCAGGAACTTCAGTTATAGATTTATTCCTCGTCGACGGTTGGAAATCGCAGCAAACAGACACCAGTAAACCCATTGTAATGATGATAAAGCAGCCGTCGTAAGAGAAGCTGATTTGGATTACCCTTCCCCTTTGTAATCCTGACAACACAAATGAAGAAGCATTCACTTTCCCTTCCGAGGTTCGAGAAGCAAACATTAATTAATCACACTAAAGGTGTGACAACCTCCCTCTGCACCCATTTGAGGAAGAACCGGCCCTAATTTTACCAATAGCTCACCGTTCGCTTTCCCTCTCCACTCACCTGTCGCAGGAATGGAGAAGTTAATAGAATCCTTTCCAACTCCGAGTTGGAGAAGTTTGCTCATTATTTCAGTTTTATTTGAGTAGAGTGAGGCGAATGGGATTGTTTATGTAACTTGGGTCATCCTACGGTGCGTGTGGGCTTCAAAGTGCCATCCATCGCTGCTTTCGGATGGATGTCGCCATGTGATCTCGACAGGCAGGGCACGAGGTGAGCCAGACCCGAAACAGCTTTGCAGCTGGTGTAATTAAAGCATCGCCCTTAACCCACCGCACGTTCTGCTTCTGATTTACAGCTAATGACAGTGGAGAGATCCGGCGCAAGCAAGAATAGACGGACAAACGGCTGAAAATGATGAGCTGTGCCGATAATGGGACGTGACGGTGCGCAGAGATGCTCTATTGATCATACATTCAGTTGGGGTTCTTCTGCCTAATTAGGGGGACCACGTATTTCGCGTCTTTTGAGATTTCGCTGCTTATTGGGATATTTATCACAACTGTAGACGGCACCCTGGGATGAGCAGGCATGCTAAATTCAACACAGGTGTTGTTATGCGCATGAACTGGCATTTCTTTACAGCAAGTGTGTGGTAAAACTAATGCTATTTTAGCTTTTTTTTTTAACACTAAAGGTCCCGTGAAGTGCTTTGAAATGTGTTTTTTATTCTATGTTTGATGTACTCTCAACTGAAATACAAAAAGAGGGTGGGGTTTCGTTTTTATTACATCTCTGCCGGTGAGAGTGGTTGAGCCCAAGCTCATCAAATGAAAAGCAAATGAGAAGCGTCTTAAAGTGGGTGGGACATGTCAGATGTTAGAGAGTATTTGATTGGTCACGATCTGATAAGAAACTGAAGTATGAGGTGAAGTTAATCGATTTAGGTGGAAGTGACAAACTGCAATCTTTACATGTTTATATCTGTTTTATATCGTTTAAACGCGAATTTTGTCACCGTTTTGGAGCACACTAGCTAATAGATATCCTTAAAACTAACAGACTGAAACTAGCATCTAAAAAAATTATTTTAATTTCACGGGACCTTTATGACAACTGACTTTATACTGCTGTTTTAAAAAGATGACAGTGTAAAAAATGCCGTTTTTAAAAAAGGGAGACAATGTATTACCATCATGCTTAGGGTTGCCAGATGCCAGCTAAAATGCCTCAACAAGAAATATTTTATTCAAAAAAATTACAATATCTGCCTGGAGTATCTGCATTCAGTCTACACTGTGAAATTGTCACAGATGATCTGAATGTACCAGGAAACAAGTAAGCTGGAGTTTAGAAATTATCTTCATTTGGGATATTCTGCTAAAATGAAAGTGTCATAGACTGCAAAATTGATGAAATTAAACTGAGACTAAAATATAGTTTGAACAACAAAACTTTACCCAAAGGTCTCTCAAACTGCATCTCTATGAGCTTTTAAGTTTGTGGCTGTCAGATGTCAAGGGTTGAAACCCCACAATTGTAGATTTTCTTTTTAAAAGATTTTACTTAATTTTGCACTCTGGCAACCATGCACAAACACTCTTTCCCTATTTGAGATATTCGGAATAGAAAAGAGGAACAAATGGCTGAAAATGATGAGCTGTGCCGATAATGGGACGTTCAGTTCAGGGGTTTTTCTGCCTAAGTAGGAGGACCACATATTTCCGTGTAAAATTGTCGCAGATGATCTGAATACTAGGAAACAAGTAAGGTGGAGTTTAGCAATCTTTATTTGAGATATTCTGCTAAAATGAAAGTAAAAAATGCTAAATTGTTGATGACAAAAGCAGAGACTAAACTATAGTTTGAATAACAACATCAATCGATGTATCTCAGACTGCTGTACAAGCCTCTATTTTAAGCATTCTCGTTTGTGGTTGCCAGTTGTAAAGGGGTGAAACCCCTGAAAAAGAGCCTTTCTGTTTTACACTTTTTCTGCCTGTTTTTCCTCGGTTTTGCTTATCTGGCAACTATACGCACACACTCTTTCTCTATTTAAGATATTCTGAATAGAAAAAAGGGTGACAAACGGCTGCTGATAATGTGGAGAGATGCTCTATTGATCAGACGTACAGTTTGGGGTCTTCAACCTACCGTGATTAGGGTGACCAAAGATGTAGCGTCTTTTGGGATTTTGCTGGTTATTGGGATAAGTATCACAACTGTAGATGCCCTGGGATGAGCAGGCATGCTAAATTCAACACGTGTTGTGGGAACATGGCAATATTCATCAAGTTTTTTTTGTTTGTTGTTTTTTCCAAATAACCAAGATATACACTAAAATGTTGCTAAAAACAAAAATCGAAATTTCTGCTTGGTATTTTACTTAATCTTTCCAATCCATCAACCATACACATGCACCCTTTGTACACTGCAAAAGCACAGACAAAAGCCAGAGTTGAGCAAGTTTAGCTTAAATGAAAATTTCAGACTGTCAATACTGATGAAAAATAATGAGGCTAAACTATTTTGTTTTTTTTTACTTTTGTCTTTATTTGGATAAAAAAGGAGACAATTTATTGCAGAGTGAAGTACATGCCTCAACTATAAGCTTTCATGTTTTCTGTTCACAAATGTCAAAGACATGTTTTCCCAAATCAGAGCTTTTCTGTTACAAAATATACAGGTTCTCCCTGGTGTTTTAGTTAATCTTTGCAATCTGGCAACCATGTGTCACATACTCTCTCTCAGTCTCTTACACAAAAGTGATGGAACGCTTATATCTGATATACTTGTTGAAAAAAAGAGACCACTGTACAAGCCTCTACTATGAGCCAAGAGTTTAAATCCCCTAATCAGAGCTTTTCTGTTTAAAAAAAAAACTTAATCTTTGCAATCTCTCAGGTGTTGTTACACTCCCAAATTGAATATAATCAAATAAAATAGTCTAGGGACATATTATTTTCAGTTGCATAATATTTTCATTTTCTATGTAAAAGGATTAGCACCAAGCTATAATAATAAAATAAAAAATAAAACCATCTTAACATTTAAAATCATTATAATGCAAGAATACACTTATTACATTTCAAGAAAAATTAAAAACTCTTTTTAAATTAAAAAGCCTTTTTTTCCCCCAAAACATAATTACTTTTAATTTAATGAGTTTATTATCAATGTTTAAGTCTCAACACTATATTTAAACTATCTTGAAACTTGCTGATTTTTTTTCTTGAAACAAAGACTTTATTCTCAGCATTTTATTTTTGACATTTAGCTTGAAATTGAACTAGCTCACCCTTGCATTATAAATACTTTATTTCTGCTCACCAAGAATTAATATGAGAGTAAATCAGCACCGCTCATTTTCACTTTTTTGGAACACATATTTGCACGTCTTTGTTTCACGCATGATCAAATGGGTTTCATGGCAAAAGTTGCATTTATTTGCAAATAAAAAAATTACAGTAACCTCATACGACCAAAATATGATTAATACACATCATACTTGCATATAATTCAAAGTCATGTATGACTGTCATACATTTTATTATTAAAAAAATACTATTAACAATGATTATTTCTGAAAATAACAATTAAAATCATAAACAAATGTGGGGTTGGTAAAATTGATTGATTGATTGATTTTGGTAAAGCTGAATTTTGTGGTTACATACCCCTATATACATTACTGGAGAGCGGCAAATACGTCCCAGGAGGTATGTTTATTTACAGTTTTTGTTTTCCACCAGAGGCCGCTGTATACGCTTTTTAAGATCTCAAATTTCTTTTGCGAGTGCCATTCGTGCCTGCTCTTCTCAAGTAAATCCACCAGAGGCCGCTGTCGACTGACCCACCCTCCTCCTTCGCTAAACCCAACCGATAGTGTTTTCAAAAGCAATCCAGAAAAAGAAAAGCCCTCGCGGCTGCCTGATTTTTACAACGTTTTCAGATCTTACCACATTCTCACTCTGTTATTTACTATTTACTACTTTATTTTTTGTCTTACCTGCTTTCTGGAACCATTCTTCGCCGGACTCGAACCTCGTCGTTGCGGTCAAGTCTGTTCCACATCACAAGTCCGCCAACGTACGTGGCGAGCCACTGGACAAACTGGTAACAGCGGAAAAGCCTTCTATGCGGAGGTAAACGGTCAGTTGGTAAGTGTGAAAAGAAACAGTACATTAACGCCCCATAGCATTCATTTTAAAGACAAAATGCAGCCATACATACCTCTGGCTACATAATTCACAAACTCCAGAAATGTACATAGGGCTACGTTTTCAGAATGAGCCTACTGTATTACTGTGGGATCTGAATGCAACCTTAGCATAAAACATTACTTATCAGCTTATCTACTTGACTGCCAGAGAAGTTTATTTTACGAAAGTGTTCCTGATCATTGCTCGATATTAGAAGCGGATGGCAAACGCAGAAAAACATTCACAAACGCATCATCTGAATTCTCAAGTAGAGCACAAGGCATGTGAATCCTCAACATAATGCATGGGAAAAAAAGGTGATATTCAGCAACTAGTGAAGAGCTCATTACCTCGACCTCAGTGTTTCAGGCCATAGTCATGAATAATGAGGCCATTATGGAGATGTAACCGCATGGATCGGAAATGGCCTTTAAACCTTTAAATCCTGCCACTGAAATTGTGTACTCCGCTGTTTTGTGGGATTGCGTGCTTTACATCGCAACAAGGAATCACGATGGACACTAAAACGTGAGATATTGAATGCAGCATCATTTGTGTGGACGACAGTATGAGTTTCTGGAATATACTGCTTCTCCACATTGAAAAAAAATTATTCATTGGATTTACTTCTTTTTTTTTTAAGGTAAGTGGTTGCAAACTATTTATATGAGCTGAATTTAAACATTCATTCATTTTCTTTTCGGCTTAGTCCCTTTATTTATCTGGGGTCACCACAGCGGAATGAACCGGCAACTTATCCAGCATATGTTTTACGCAGAGGATGCCCTTCCAGCTGCAACCCATCACTGGGAAACATCCATACACACTCATTCACTACGGACAATTTTAGCTTACCCAATTCAGAAATACCAACTGACCCAGCTGAGGCTCGAACCAGTGACCTTCTTGCTGTGAGGCGATCGTGCTACCTACTGTGCCACCATGAGGCCTGAATTTAAACAAACTAATTAAATTTCGTAAAGTTAAACGTCATTTGTTTGTTTAAATTAAGCCTATATAAATTGTTTGCAACCACTTTACCTTAAAAAAATTCTGTAAATCCAATGAATATTTTTCTTCAGTGTATTTGTTGTTTTTAAAATGCTGTTTTTTAGTCTTATACAAATATTTAAAAACAATTAGGCAACCTTGTTTTAATTAATTCAATATATTTGTTTCATATGTCTGTAAAGGAGAGAGTCAGTGACAGTAAATTCACACATTAGTTAAAGCATAATTACTTTTCTCTATTCTAATTTTAACATATTTGCTTAAAGCTTTTTTTTTTTACAGTTGTTTCTGCAGCATCAACCAGAGAAATAATTTTGAATTTTGAAAGAAATAATGAACAAATAAGTATTTTTTAGGTTTAATATATTTAATTAAAGGGAAATTATGATTTTATTATAAAATGTTACTTTTTGTCACACTGTAAAAAGAAATCTGGAAATGTGTCCGTTTATTTACAGGTGTGAATTGCATTATGGGATGTGGATCTCTGCTCTGTCAACTTTTGATGCTGAAAACTCAACTCTACAGTTTAACAAAGGGACTTCTATTGACATTTCAGTAGTTTGAAATAATAAAATGTATAAGAAATAATATTTAGAGAAATATGTCTGTAAAATAGCAGAAAATGTACTGGAAATTTATTACAAGTGAAAAAAAAAGATCATAAAAGTCACTTTTTCAAGGTTAAAAGAAACATCAAGGTTCAATAATGCATAAATAAATGAGGAAAAAGAAAAACATGAATCACAAAAAACGAAAAACTGCTAATTTACGCATATTTTTTATAGTGCACTAGAAACAAACAAACAAACAAACAAACAAACAAACAAACAAAATAGTTAGTAAAAGTTTTAGAGATTTTTTTTCTATATAGCAACAGTTCAGGGTGATGGGAAAACACACACACACACACACACACACACACATGCTATTTGAAACACTTGATTCTGATTGGTCAGTTGTGAAATTCCAGGTTTGTTATTCCAATATAACAGGGTCTGAAACTAATAACACAGGCCCATCTGGGAACTTCAAATCATCTTGAATCAGTGAATACGTTAACATCCATATATGCTTGCCTGCTCTTTTTGACAGTTTGGCGCCATTTTGTGACTGAATAATAGGTCAGTGTAAGCTCCTTTCACCCATTTTGGTTTCTCTCAGCTTTGCCTTTAATTAAAAAACTAAAAAACTATTACAGCTCAGAACAATGTTTTAGGTCTAATATTTACGTTTTGAAGCAAGTAGCTGTGTAATAAGCAGCATGAAGTCCATCCATGTGGTTGTTATCGCAGAATAAAGCCCTTCAGTCTTATCCAACAGTACTCTGCTTCTGTGATAACAACCGCCTGGATGTACTTTATCCCTTATTTAACATTGTTAAAAAAACATGATGAAATGCAAAAATTTGCTAGAAAAGTGTTAAACATACTGAGTAGACATGTTAGAAACATGCTAACAGTATCACAACAAGCCAGCAATGTGGTAAAACATTTAAAATTATAAAACATACTCAAGTGTGTTAGCAACATTTTAAAACATGCTAGCATAAAGCTAAAATATGGAAATAATGTGCTAAAATAGCTCAGTATAAAATGTTAACAACAACCAAAAGCATACTAATAACACAATTTTAGAATGCGGTAAACATTTAAACATTGTAAATGATTGTAAAAACATTTTAGCACAGTTAAACATGTTAGCAACATAGTTGCCAGTGTTTAAATATACTAGGAAAGTGCTAAATTCGGTCAGACAATGCAATATTAAAATATTCAATTTCAAGCTTAAAAAATTATATTTGTAACTTTTGACAACTTTAAACTGAAATCATTCAAGCTATAAGCTTTTAAAACGTCTAACTTCTGCAAACTTTCTTGTCAGCCAACATCAAAGTTATCACGCACGCACGCACGCACACGCACACACACACACACACACACACACACACACACACACACACA
>CAIGQW010031024.1:8178443-8204166 GCA_903798125.1 Danio choprae
ATCAAATACGAAATTGTCTAATCCATCCTGCTAAAACAAATACATGATGAATGCTTTGAATAATTTTGACCCTTTGAAATTGAATAATCCTAAAAGTGTAAATGATGCTTTGTAATTAAATTATGATAATTACATTTTGTCTTTAGTTTGATCAGTGTTTCGTCAAACAAAACAAATGTCTTAAAGCGAAAGCGTTTACTTTTCGGTATCCAGTGCAATGGCTTTCATACATGTTTTTTAGTGTGACAATACTTTTAGGGTCACTGTACAGATGTGATTTTTTTTTGGTTGGTTTAACACTTGTTTTCAATCATGTGAAATGCTTCCATCCATCCTTCTAAAGCATGTTTTTATTTTAGATATGAGAGGCCATACAAAATCCCCCAAATGTCATTTACAACAAAACAAACAAAAAAACTTACTTACTTTCCAACCACCATGATGAGGATTTTTTTAATAAATACTTTTTATTTAGACATCATGCAATGACATTTTATTGGTCTAATGTAATTGTCAAAATGCGTTTGCTTTCTAAATGGTTATAGCAGTTGGTTTAACACACCCTTTCTGTAAAAACTACAGTATGCATATGTACTGTAAAAAAATGTATATGTATCTGTGGTGGAAAGGAAAAAATTATTGCAATTGTCATGTCAAAAAAAATCATCATAATTGCGAGACGTAAACTTGTATATTAAGCAAACTGCTCAATTGTGAGAAGTTCTAAGTAGGGCTGTCACAATATCTATTTTTTGTTGTGAGATATATTGCATCAAAATATATTGCGATAAACTATATTGTCATTTTAAAGCCATTTTATGCCACTCATTATATAATTCCAGAATGACAATATAATATCATCACATGAAAATATGCTAAAATAGTTATAGATACAATATAAACACTATAGTGTTTTTAACTATACTGACACTGACACCTCCAATAGAGGTAGAGATGTTGCGCAATCCGCTAGAATGTTGCTAGAATTGGTTTGTATGTATGGGCGATATATATTGCATCACCAAAATTACTGAGGTCATGTCCATGTGTTTGTGCGTTAGGCTGATATATTGATTATTGTGACAGGCCTAGTTCTAAGACAAAATTCAGATTGTAAATTCAGAATTCGAAGGGGAAAAAAGTAAAAACTGCAAGATGTAAATTTAGAATTTATCAGGAAACGTCTGAACTGTGAGGTGCAGACACACAATCTGATTTGTGACTGAATTCTAAGAAAACAATGTGAATTATTGAGGTCAGAATTTTAATGAAAATAAAAACAGAACATCCTAAGATGTAACATCTGAATAATGATAATCATTAATACCCTGCAATTACATTCTACAATCCACTACAGTTTATCCCAGTAAAAAAAAATCCACACTGAATATTTCTAACGATCCCGGTCCTTAAAAATAAGAACCCAAAAGCATTTTGTCTCCATTTTAAACAATGCATCGACAGACTGTTCATTTAAAACTACATTTTCCAAGCAAACATTTGAGCCTGTGCCATTTGGCTTGATATTTCATATCTAATAGCGTGACATTCATTCATTTTTAAGTGTCAAAACACTTTCCGAGCGTCTACAGCAGTTGGTTTAACACATCTTTTCCATCTCAGCGTCCTATAAATCAAATCCGAACTGAAATAAGCCTCACAAAGATTTCCAAAGGCATCCGGTCATTTTTTATATATTTTTTTAAAACACTTTATACTGTTGAGAGAGTACGACTCCGGGATCAGGAAGCATGAAAGACAAATGGAAGGAGACACAGCGAGCGATTTTAAATTTCAAGGGCAACAGAGAAAGGCAATTTAAGTTCCTTTGTCATTACCAATGCATGAAGCATGATGCAAGCCGGGTTCTTCCAGGCCGTGTTTTACAGCAGTGTCAAACTAATTGGCACTCGAGTATTGTCTGGCATTTGCAGCGAGGAGACACATTTTTTTTGCGTTGCTTTATTCAGTCCTCAATTGACCGGCGCTCAGGATTGGTGCCTGAAACCTTGCAGGGCGCAACGTCTGATAACCTTTACCTAGATGATGGTTCACCTTTTGTTAGAGGAGCTCCAACGTTCCTACCAAAGCTATTTCCAATTTGAAAAGAGGCCAGAGAAAACAATCCAGGTTAGAAAGGGGGAAGAATCCTGCAGTCTACGTGGCTGATATGACTTATCTGACAGCTGTGCAATGACGTATCGATCCGATGCTGTGATAAAGGTAGCTGCGCTCGATATTTGAGTTCTCCTGCAAACCAGGCTGGGCGGAGAGGTACAAAAAATAGCAGAAAAAAATTGAGGCCATATTCAAATGTCAGCAAAATCATCCTCGGCGGTGACAGCAGGATTAAACACAATATACTTTATGGAAATTGGCTCCATTTTTTGACATATACGCTGCCTTCCAAAACCTAGCGAGCTGTCGGTGTGCTGCCTCACTCTGGCCCAAATCCAATGCGCCGTCACATATATCTTTAACATGGACAAGGCAAACCCGGAATGCACATTAATAGTGAAGCATGCTCTAAAAAATCAGTTACAAACAATGTTAGCTTAGAAATTGCTTTTCACTGTTAATTACTAAGGAACAGCTTGTATTGTCTGGTAAAACATACAGTGGAGTTTGAAATTGCCTATGTTTTAAAAAATGGTTCATTCATGTTGTCCATTCAGTTTATTGAACATAAAACAACTAAGTTGTCCCAATTAAAAATCATAAGAAATGCTCATTTTAAATAAGTAGTTTCGATAAACAGGAAAAATCTTATTTTGAGTGTATATTTCAAGGTCCCTACTTAGTCCTATTTGAAGTGGTCATGACAAAAGTACAAGAGCAGTTTTTAAGATTACAGTACTGTGCTAGTCTTAAGCTTATTGCACACTGAATCCATAAAATTTGCATGTTAAAAAAATTTATTTGACCTCACGTTGTGTGAATTGTATTGACACACTGCCTCTGAAACTTTTGTCCGTCATACAAAAATTCAAACCAGGTCCAATTTTATTTATTTATTTTTTGCTTTTTGCATCCGAAAAGGTGCTTTGAGAAGTGTTTTGACAGTTAACCCCTATATGCTGGATTCAGTGACTGGCACACCTCTGCCCTGCTGCTGGCCATACTTTTGACGTACTGCCCATAGGCATTATAATAGAAAGCATGGTCCGCTTTCGGTTCATTGCTTCGACACGTCAACGTGGCTGCCATCTATTATGATGTCTATAGGTACTGCCAGCCTCTGGATTTGTTTACGTTCGTGAATGTGTAAAGTATCACAAGTAATGTATCAAAATTCCACTGATTTCCTGAAATAATCTTTGCATTTGGGGATATTCCAGCGTGGCTCTTTGATAATGAGCTGAACTCTCCTTCATCTCTATGCAGTATTGGATGAGCACAATATGAAGCCTATTCCTTTTTCTTTTTCTACTGTGGAGAAGAGAGCAGAACAATGTATTACTGCTTAAACTGACTCCGAAATGTTTTGCGTTTTGTCGAAATTGATTAATTAATATGCATCAGACTGTTTACATGACAAGTTTTTTGCATACGAGTACGAAAAAAACACATACGAAAAGTTTGGACTTTAGTATGCAAAGACCTTTAGTCTACCACCAGTTTTGTGAGCCTAAGACTTTTGCACAAATCTATTTATCTAAAAGGTATGGAGCAAGTGCAGTGTCTTTACCTTTGGGTGAACTATATCTTTAATAAACAAACAAAAAATATGGGAAATATATACACAATACTCAGAACAAAATTACTTTTAGACTCAAAACAAATGTGTTTAACGTGACCTCTTTAGCACCAAGTAACAACTTGAACTTTTCTAAAATGATGTGTAACTCACATCAAATGTAACTGGGGGGCTAAGACTTTTGCACAGCATTGTATATTCAGAAGCACACTTAATTTGCAAATTTGATCAACAAAACTGAGCACATTTAGAGAACATTTTGAGATTCCTCTAGCTGTTATTGGTAATCTGGTGCTGCATTATAGAGCTCATTATGTTTGGAGGGAAGACATGGTTTTGTGATGAAACTCGCCACTGTAACCACTTTTTAGACAGCATGCGCTAATTCTGTTTTAATTTTGTGCCATTTGTTTGGGCATTTGACACGTAATGATAATTTCATCATCATTTAGGTTGTGTGTGACTGAGTCTGCATACATTTGGCATTTTAGATTTTGAAACGAACACACAGAAGAATAAAAAGGGACATGTGTTGGATGGATGGCTTCACAGGCATATTTTAACAAGGGAAATGTATTCTTTCGGATTCGTCAAGGATGACTGATGACAGAATGTCTGAAGTCAGAGAAACCGTGAAAATGCCTAGTCTTGTGTGTCTGAATGCCTTGAAACCCATTTTCAAATAATGACGCGGTCATCAACGTTTACCAACATGCTGCTCAGCAAGTGTCTTTATCGGGGAAAAATGCAGATGTGTTCAATTCATTTTGGTATTAAAACAGCAACAACAACAACAAAAAAAAATCATAAAAACCCACAGACATTGTGTTTTGTGAATTTCCATTTTGACAACTTACCCAAAATAACAATGTGTCCAAAATACTGCCTCATAAAGACACATCAGACACATTCCTAATGTGAAAACATGATGCTAACCTGATTCTTTTTACTATTTTCAGAGCCCTGTGCTGTCATATAGACAGGTGTGAATTCTCAGGACACCCATTTCCGTGACATCTGTCAGGTTTGGTTATAATAGAGAATATTTTATGCTTTAGTTCTAAATAAAACAAAGGACAATTGGTTTGTGTCATACTGTACAAGCCAGCTCTATAGACTTTCAGGTTATAAAGCAGATACTCTACTTCAGAATGTTCAATTTGCCATTTCTTTAAAATTACGTGTGAAATTTACCAGGCATTTCTAAGGGAAATTATTCAACCTTTTTGATGTAGTTTGGACTTTAATCAGCTTCAACAGATTCAGAAAAACTGGCAAGCTTTTTGAACACAGCAAATGGTAAATTTATGACAGTCTGTCTCATATTTAGATAAATATTTGAAATCCAAAAGTCTAACACCACTACTAAAATTCTGTTTTGCTTTTCTATTATTTTTTCTATTTTTTGGATGAAGGACATTTGACATTTTGTAGAAAAAAAAAGATTACAGTACCTGCATTAGCATTTAAGGGATAGTTCTGTCATCTTTTACTCACCTTTCACTTGTTCCAAACCCGTTTGAGTTTCTTTATTCTGCTGAACACTAAAGAAGATATTTTGAAGAAACGTGCTGCCATTGACTTCCATAAAGTCAATGTTTTTTCTGCTATAGATGTCAGTAATTACTGTTTTCAGCTTTCTTCAGAAGTGTTCAACATAATAAAGTAGCACATAGGGGTGAAGTTTGAGTAAATAGTGAGTAAATTTTCATTTTTGGGTGAACTATCCCTTTAACACCAATAGAAACACTCTCCATATGAAATTTGATTAGTGACCTATAGGCATATTACACAAAATCTTAATTTCTTGTATTTAATTTATTTAGATTTTTAAGTCACTGTACACTGGCCACTTTATTAGCTACACTTTACCATCACAGGGTTGGACCCCTTTTTGCCTTCAGAAATGCTCTTATTCTTTGTGGCATAGATTCAGCAAGGTGCTAGAAACATTCCCCAGGGATTTGGGTCCATATTGATATGACAGCATCAGATTTATCGGCTGCACATTCATGAAGCGATTCCCCCTACCCAGCACATCCCAAAGGTGCTCTATGGAATTGAGATCTGGCCACTGTATAGTGTGTTTGAGAGTAGTGTCATAACTCACTGTCAGGATCAAAAAAGCAGTCTGAGATTATTGGAGCTTTATGACATGCTGCGTTGTCCTGCTGGTTATCCAGCCATGACAAGAGAAGTCCAGTGTGGTCATAAAGGGATGGACATGGTCAGCAACAATACTCAGGTAGGCTCTGACTAATGCTTGGTTCACAGTTCACCAGACGTGAAGTACCACATCACTCGCTCTAGTATACACATTTTTTTTCCCCTCAAGTGAATTTTTTGTGTGAGTTCAATTATTTGAACTTGCATCGATTGAGGTGAATTCTACATGTTTGCAGCAAACACATCATGCATTCTGTCATTTGTGCTATGCTACTTCTTTCTATCAGCTTTCTATCAGTTGAACTAGTCTGGCAATTTACAGCAATTTATCTTGACTATGTCCATGCCTAAATAAATTAAGTTGCGATGGCACTGTGATTCAGTGCTTAGCACTGTCGCCTCACAGCAAGAAGGACGCTGGTTTGAGTGTTCGAGTACTCTTCGGTGTGGAGTTTGCATGTTCTCCCTGTGTTGGTGTGGGTTTCCTCCGAGTGCTTTTGTTTCCCCCACAATTCAAAGACATGCGCTATAGGTGAATTAGATTAACTAAATTAGTCGAAGTGTACGAGTGCTTGTGTGAATAAGAGTGTGTATGGGTGTTTTTCAGTACTGGGCTGCGGCTGAAAGGGCATAGTTGGCGGTTCATTCCGCTGTGGTGACCCCTGATAAATAAGGGAATAAGCCAAAGGAAGGAAGGAAATGAATGGTTGAATTATTAGAAAAAAGCAGAGTGTGCATTATTTTCTAATAATTCAACAGACAGAAGTGATTTAATGTGCTTTTACTACAGTTTTTACTACACTTAAAGACGCTAATGTTGTATTTGAAGACATTTGTCAGGTTTTTGTCCTCAAACTGTTCCTGTGCATGTCATTAGTTTATTACACATCTCATACAAAGCCTTTTGATTTGATATTTGACTGTTTTAGGTTGTGAAATCATTCATCAAAATGAAACTGTAATACAGAAAAAAGCTTGCCTGGAATTACTTTACCTGCACCTATAACTGCACACTTTAGACTGTTCACCAGCCAATCAGAACAAAGCATTTAACAGCCCTCCAACAAGTACAAAAAGGATTAATGTGACAAAATACATGGTATCAGCATCCTGACACCGTATCACGCATTCATTTCTAGATGAAAGTGAAAGAGGTGATAACGTCAAGTAGCATTTTGTCCAATGTCACCTGTTCCTCTTTCATTACCGCTTAGCATGTCGCGGCCACGCTGTGATGAGAGCGCTTGCATTTGCCCCATGCCGTGACCACAAATCTGCCAGGGAACGTTCTGGTGAGCCAAGCCTGAGAATAATGCGCAAGCTGCGAAGGGGGGAGGAGGGAACCAGTCCGAATGAATTACCTGAGCCCTTGAAGGAGGAAGGGGGAGAGGAAAAAAACCACTGACTTCATCAATCAATCACAATCAACTAATTGCAGGGCTGGCACATTCAAATCATAGCGCAGCTGGAGGTTAATGAAAATTGCACCTTGCTGTGACATAACATCTGATCTTGTTAAATAAGAGCGTGGTGCTCGAGTTGGGGAGAGGATAGAAGAAAATCCTAACTGTCTGTCAAAAAGAGATCAGACACCTTCTACATAACGCCTTGCCAGATTAATCAGCCCGACAAACCTTTTCAATTCTGCCAGTCTCGAGTCACTGAAGTCGAGCGGAAGGAAGGGAGCCGCTGACCTTGGATAAGGCTGTACGTACGTGTGCTCGCGCTGAGCCGTTTGAGGTTCCACTTGCAAGGATTTGAGCTGGAACCGAGGGGAAGGGTTGTGTGTGTTGGCGAAGTCGGATTTCCCCGGGGAAGCAAAATATCTGGAGGCGTACACGGTACATACTGCACACTGAATGCAGCCAGACAGCTTGAGAAGAATGGAGGCAGGATGAGCTGAAAAGATTTTGTCAGAGGGGAAGAATGTTGCATTGAGTAAAGGAATGGCTTGTGGCTCATTTGAGCGTACTTGTATTGCCATTGCTTTAACTAAACCGGTCTCGTTTGAACACTTTATCTTCATCTTTCTTCAAATTTCCATACAGCTTCTTTTTTTTTTACTTTAACATGTTTGGCTCTGTGGATTTCACAGACTTCAATATGGACTGTTTTAGATTAGGGCGATCACATGGTATTGGAAAACAAAACAGAGTACCAGAGTACCGCACAGACAGAATAGCAAAACAGGAAAAAAACGAAAAGAAAAAAAAACAAGTCACATCAACATTCTTTCATCATTTCATTTTATCTTTAAAATCTTTTAAAACTATAACTTATAACATTTTTAATTGATTTTGGTAGTTGATCCTTTTAGCGTGGCTGAAATGACAGAGAGGAGGGCTACAGTAGAGCCCGCCCCGAGGTCCTAGAACTGCCCCTGATCATATGGCTATGTGTGTATTTGTAGAAACTAATAATAATGTGTAGCCTTTGTAGGAACATTGCTTTTGAAGTCTTTTGTTGAATGGTGTTTCAAAAGTGCTCCACTTCACCAGTGTACCAAGTGGGCTGCAATGCAAGTTTACTACATCAGAAAAAACATAAGCATGGCCTTTATGACACAGTGATTTCAGAAAATGCAGAAGGGGTGATGAAGAATAAATAAATTGAGAAATGTCACAGAATGAGAATGAGAAATTTATTCATTCATTCATTTTCCTTCGGCTTAGTCCCTGATTTATCAGGGGTCAACACAGCGGAATGAACTGTCAACTATTCCTGCAAATGTTTTATGCAGCAGATGCCCTTCCAGCCGCAACCCAGTACTGGAAAAGAGAATGAGAAATGTTGCATCCTATAAAAGGTAAAAACTACTGAAAAAAGTCATGTAATTTCTACATTAAATAATTGTTTAGCCAATAATTCAGGTAAACATTAACCCTTATAGTTATATTTTACTCAGCACTGTTTGTTATGCTTACTGTAGCTGGATCCACATCCTAGCATGAAGCAAATCTTTTCAGAGTTCACACACACAAAAAAGAAAACGCTCATCACTCGTTTCTCATGCAATACTTCAAAATGCGCATTAACACAGGGTGATGGAAACCCAGCTAGTGATTCTTTGAGGAAATATCAAAGCAATGAAATGAAGTAAATCCTAGCTTGATTTTGTAATACTGCTGATCCCTTCATGCACAGGGGCATTTTTTTTCAGGTTTGCAGTTTTATCATTCCATGAAATTTACTTGACCTGAGTGCAAAAACTGTGTAAAAGAATAAAGTAAAATGAAAATAAAAATGTTATGTTTAGTTTATTTATTTTATTTTCCCAGTGATGGGTTGCTGCTGGAAGGGCATCCGCTGCGTAAAACATATGCTGGATAAGTTGGCGGTTCATTCCGCTGTGGCGACCCCAGATTAATAAAGGGATTAAGCCAAAAAGAAAATGAATGAATGAGTTAGCGGTTCATTGCGCTGTGGCAATCCCAGATTAATAAAGGGACTATGCCAAAAAGAAAATGAAATGAATGAATGAATATTTATTTTATAGACTGAACAGGTAGTACACATGCAGAACCATACACAATTTTATAATATGCCAAAACAAAATTGCTGTTTTTTGTTTTGTTTTTTACTTGCACCACTGTTAACTTTAGTTGAAAACTGCAATGAATCATATGTATAGCCATATTTTCGCAAAATTGGTCTGGTTAGGAAGAAATGACTTCCCTTTGTAAGCTTTAAAAAGCGTTGATTCGTCCAGCTTGCTGTTTCATAATCTGTTTGTTAGTGTGTTTCAACACAAGACATTTGGCAATTAGTAGATGTGGCCACTGGAGATCCCGGAGCAATATTTGATCTCTCTCCCTGCTTTACCTCATCTGCAAACAACCTGGCTACGATAAGCACGTCTCACAGGGAAAATGGAGAGCTGTTATCACTGCAAACAAACAAAAACTCAGGACAATACTGGGAGCGCCGTCAGTTGCTCTCTCATGTAATGACAACTGTAAGGCAGATAAGAAGTAATATTGAATGAGCAAGATGAATGCTGAGCTGAAAATAGGATCTTTCTCCCAAAACAAAAAACCACCACTTTCTTATATATCCATTTGTATTTTGAGCATTGGGATGCACAATAAGCAAGAACAGATAAATAGCCAATATTTAATATAATGCATTATATGTTGTTTAAATAAACAATGAGTCATAAATCACTTTGATGCTATATATGGGCATTAATTCGTGATGTACAGTTTAAACATTTCTAAAGGCTCAATAAAGATTAAAAAACAACAACATTTAAATAATAAAAATGAACAGCACATATCAAACTAAGAACATTCATTCATTCACTTCCCTTCAGCTTAGTCCCCTATTTATCATGGGACGCCACAGCGGAATGAACCGGCAACTATTATAGCATATGTTTTACACGGCGGATGCCCTTCAAGCCACAACCCAGTACTGGGAAACACCTATACACTTTCGCATTCACACACACACTCAAACACTACGGCTAATTTAGTTCACCCAATTCACTTATACTGCATGTCTTTGGATTGTGGGGGAAACCGGAGTACCCAGAGGAAACCCACGGCCACACGGGGGGAACATACAAACTCCACACAGAAATGCTAAGTGGCCCAGCCGGGATTCAAATCAGGAACTTTCTTGCTGTGAGGTGACAATGCTAACCACTGAGCCACTTTGCTGCCATACTAAGAACATTTTTAACTAAAACTTAAATGAAAACAATGAACACTTAGTGTAAAAGACTTGTAACGAACAAACATTACATGCTTTTATAATTATCATTTTGGTTCCTTGTGATGTCATAAACAGTGGTTGTAATGTTACTAAGAGCCACTAGGCTGCGCTAGAGGGGAGTGATAATCGGATATATTCCAGGCCACCATAGAGCAAGGAGATGTGTTTGGTAGAGGGAACAGCATGGTTAACGTTCTGGTTACATACGTAACCCACGTTCCCCGAATAGGGAAGGGAGACATGCGTCTGTAAACAGACTACGGGAGATCACTAGACGACCAATCGCTCTGAAGAAAAAGGAAAAGGGCCAATGAATGCCAAATGAGTTGGCAGAGCTTGGCTCCGCAGGTGCGACTGATTTGTCATTAGTAGAATATATCAGTAGCGTCTGCAGAGCGAGCCTCAGATTTTTGTCAGCGGCAGACCGAACACTTAGCCAACGGCTGGAGACTCATCTGCTGTGGCAGTGGAGATGCACGTCTCCGTTCCCTATTCGAGGAATGTGGGTTACGTACGTAACCAGGACGTTGCCCTTCATATGGGAACTCCAACATGCATCTGTAAACAGACTACAGGAGACTGTATGGAAAACGCCACAACAGCTAAGCCCATCACACTCCTGGTGTGAAGTTTGTCAAGCAAAGCGTGAGCGCATCACCAAGAGCACAACCTACCAACATCCCCTGGCCCCTTTAATCACTATTACATGGGAATAATTCGAATATTCAGACGGGGGTCGTAATGAGCTTTTACCTAGCTAATATAGACTAGGGATTTTAGAGTACGACAGTACGTTGGGAAAGTGTGCCAGTCCCCAAAGTGGAAGAATGCTGTGGAGGCCACCTGCTACCGAAGAGGGGAGACTTGATGGCAATAAGAACATATGGACTAGCCCTATGGAGGGGGAGTGCTTCAAATGATAAGCTGGTTAGCAGGTAGGGAAGACACTGGTCTGCCTGGACAGGGGGAACACTCCATGGCTGAATAAGCATATGGGATCACCATAGGGGACCGCGCATAGCTGGCACCGAACCTCAGCATGTGGGTAGACCAGAGTGGGCATACAAGACATCACACTGAGCCAGGCACCTGGTTACTCTGCTGAGCTGGGTGCTGGGGGCCTCGGAGAAATTCTCTAAGGTTTGCCAGACGGGAAACTTACTAGCAGAAAGAAAAAGGTGCACGTATCTCCGTGTTAGGGAGCATGGCGCAACAACCGTTGTTGACACCAAGCTTAATTTCCTCCCAATTGATCAGGGTCTCCCAGAAAAGAGACCGGTCCCTTGTACCCTGGAAGCCTGTGGCGATATAGCCCAGCAATGCGAGCTGGAAGGCAGAGCTTCCCAGACTGGCAAGGCTCGGGTTTGCACATTCAGAGAGAGAGGAAACTGCTCTTTCATTGAAAACGTGTGTACCGCCAGCACGGAGGCCAGTGGTGGAATTGAAGTCGCTGTTGTCGACTGAATTGGACCTCTCCCATCGCCTTCGACTGCTCTTTCACCGCCAAGAACTCTTGGGTAAAGTCCCTAATGGTGTACCCGAACAGGCCAGCCTGGGATATGGGTGTGTTGAGAAAGCCAGCTATGTCAGCGTCCTGCATATCCGCCAGGTTAAGCCAGAGGTGGCTCTTCCGGACCACCAGTGTGGCCATCGTCTTCCCCAGGACCCGGGCGGCCGATTTGGTGGTCATGAGAGCGTAATGAGTCGATGTGCGGAGCTCGTGCATTAAACCCTAATCTATTTAGTCTATTTACAGACGTTTTTCAATTACATTGGAGTTCTCATATGAAGGGGAACTAAGGCTACCAACCCACTCTGGTTCTGGTATTTTAAGAACATTATTGTTGCTGCTCAAATACAGGACCTGCTGTCCTGGAGGTTTCTCAGAGATGGTGATTGTTTGATGTGTAGTTTAAATGAACTACACTGTGATCGTTGATTGGTTTTCGAGGAACATTATAAATGGTCATCAATAGTGTTTCCAGAAAGTGGGGAACATCGGCGGGTAAACTACCATAATATTCTGAGACTTTAATTGACATGGTCAGTGACTCTTTATTTTACATTTCTCTATCGTATTTCCCAGAGAGAGGATATGTGGATATCATTGCATCGCACTCAAATCGTCTAAAGGATATATTTACCTCACCATCTATTTAATTTAAACAGGTTCAAAGAAGTTAAATTTCAGTATGATTGAAATTTTGTGAACTCCCTCAGTGTAACATCATTCAGAGAGGAGGTGTTACACACAAATAGTATAACAGCATATAAATAATACTAAATAACACATAGTTTAACTAAAAATATAGACAGTGCGTAGTTTATGCATACTATGTAGTGCACCATTTGGCACAAAACTACAGTGTTCTCCATCAATATTTAATAATAAAAGAAAAAAAAGGCTTTTCCATAGGGATTATTTTTTTCTGTACCTTACTGTAAATAGACCTGAGGTATTAGACTTGCGGCAAACTGCCACATGGTTTTCATTGAGTGGAACAAAACTGTCAGAAAAATGATGTGCACATCTGTCATGTTCAGTGCTCCAGAGATAAAAATCATGAACTAACGAGCATATTTACAGTACACATGAAAATTCACATTCCTTAGGTAAGCATCCGAGCTTTGCTAACAAAAACACAATCCATTTCTCATATAGCCAAGCTGTCTCATTCAGTTTACAATAAAGATCATCACTTGTGGCAAAATGATAATCAAGATAAACATAATGAGACATGCTCATAAACAAAGCCATTTTACCAGCAGAATCGCAATGTGCCATATTTGAAGTGCTTAATATTTGTAGTTGTTAAGCGATAAATATATTTATTAAAATGTATAATGTATTTATGTATGTTGTAGATGTGGCTATCCAAAACATTGTTGTCAGTATTGTTTGCTAGCAACCTCAGTTACTAGTGTGATGTATTAAGCTAATGATATGAAATTTATAATAATGGTTTAGCATTTGTGGCTCTGATGTACTTAGGTTCATTTGAACTTTAATTGCTTGTTTTTATGTTTCACTTGACTTGCTTCTTTAAATGAGACTCATACCACATGTGTTTTCTGCTAACTTTAGCATAGGCTAGTTTGCTTTTATCCCCCCATTAAACATACAGTATTTAGTGATTCGTAAAGCAAACAAACATGCACTCTTTATGCACTGTGAGGAAGCTTTTGTGAGATGTGAAAAAAAATATCAAGACCAAACATTATAATCAAAACTCAAAAAAGAAACTAAGAACTTTGTTGTGTCTCAAATCGTGTGCATTTTTTAAAGTTTAGTTTAGCATAGCATGCTAGTTCGTTTTGTTATGTGAATGATCAATTAAGGGCCAACATGTTTGAACATTGATAAAAGAAGCAAAGAAAAGCAATCTAATATTTCAAGAGTTCACACTTAGCTGATGATTGATTATAAAGCTTGTTTGGCATGCTGTCCCGGGAGAGAGCCCGGAGCTCATAGATCCTCGAGCCCGGGGCTCCCTCCTGTTTGCAAGGTGAGAGGGGAGTTTGAGCTCAGGTAGATCTCGAGAACTCCCCTGCTGTAGTAGCTAATGAACAGATAGTGATTGCTCTTGAGATAACTACTTATAAGGTGCATGTCTATGATACCGATTTGGATTAGTCAATTAACTTAAGTTGCATGTTTTTGGACGTTGGGAGGAAACCGCGGAACCTGGTGGAAAACTATGCGAGCACGGGGAGAAAGTGTAAACTCCACACAGAAATGTCGGCTGGCTTGGTAAGGACTAGAACCAGTGACGTTCTTGCTGTGAGGCAACAGTGCTAACCACTGGGCCACCATGCCACCCATCTAGGAAAGGAGGAGTACAGGTGGAAGGGGAGATTTTTCAAAACGAAGATGGTTATGATATGGAACTTAGGGTATTTATAGTGGCTTAGAAATCATCTGATTGGTGAATCATAAATTGGATAATGCGGGACCAGCCGCAGCAATCATAAGCACATGATCCTCTCGAAATTAGTTTATAAATAAACTTCACTTAAGCAATAATCTAATCTCCAAGGTTAGTTTAATCGAATTATACTAGAATAGTAGGCTAGATGTTGTTTAGTATCTATGCTACTGTAAACAACATCTAGCTGAATGATACAGCAAGACATTTGGCTGAATGTTGTGCGATTACATCATAAAACAATTACAGTTAAATTATGAAAGATCCATAAAGTCTCCATAATCCATAGGGCAGTTATTGTTAGCTTTGTTGTTTGAAATGGGAGAAAAAAAAGCTATTATAAAGCTACAATGCTTAATTGAATGATTCATGTAGCAAACAGGCTTAACTTCACTAAATCCTTTCAAATGTGTGTTAGTTAAGCTAGCTTAAGCATAGCAGGCTAACTATTGTTTTATTGTTTAAGTGAAAAGAGCTAATATATTTGGACATTTTCATAAACCTGTTAGATGTGAAATCTAAAAACGCACAAACAAAATAATGTAAAGATATATGAAGCAACCAAGCAATGAAAAAATAGTACAGTACAATGAGATTTAATGTTAGTCAGGAATTTTTTTTGCTAGTTAATCCTAGCTAATGGACTAGCTTCCCTGCTTCAGGCAGTTGACTAACATCTTGCTAGTTTATCTGTTTTTTTACAATAAAGCTTCCATAATTTAACCTTTCAGTATCTCTCTAAACAAATTAAAGCAGAACCCACATAGCAAAATTTCTCTGGTCCAGCTCTGGCCCACACAATCAGGTTTTGCTTGGCCCACATGCCGCTGTGAATTACGGTACATGACTGGACCAAATCTGGCTTCCAGACAAGGGCCAAACATGGACCATATCCAGGTCAAGTCTCAGCCAAGTTATGTTGGTGTGTCATGATTGCAATGAAATTGATAAACCCATGAAGCATTGCACGTTAGGCACACTATGGACATACTTTTTCTCAAAGCAACCTGATTGGCAGATTTTTTTCTTTACTCAATAATCATTTTAATGTATTTTAAATGTGGGTCAAGACAGGCCAAACTTACATGGCTCACATATCAGTTTTTAACATTTGGGCCAAATACTACATTTTACATCTGGCCCAAATCCCTAAAGACGGTGCCACCCTGCCAAACCCAGACCATGTTTGGTCCACATGCTGTATGCCAGTGCCGGATGAATGCCTGCTGTGCCAGCTTTAAGCCAAATCTGGGCCAGAATTATTTGCTACCTGGGAAGTATGCATGACTGGGAAACCTGCTTTTAACATCTATAGCGCTATTGTGCTTATTCCACAGATTTGGCTTACTTTTTCAAGTAAACAAACTCGTGAGTCCTAGTGCTCAATCTCAGTGCATCATGCATTGGAGATCTGCAAACCTTGCAGACACCCTCACATACTGACACTTTCAAAGAAGAGCAGGAGTGCAGTATCTGCAGGTCTCCAACCAATGAAAAAGTAAATGGATGGCAGCAGGATACAGATATGAAAGCCGTGTCAGAAAAGGAACTAAGGACTGGAAACCAAAGAGAAAGAAGCCTGTCAGTCTGGAGGCTCTGGGGAGCAGCGTGTCGCCTGAATCTGCTGCCAATACTTCGAGAAAAAAAAAAGTGTCAGTATCTTCATCCTTTGACAGCTGTCTCATATCTGACTGATGGACAGCCCAAAACAAGAAGTACCACAGATAACACAAAAAAGAAATGAAATTGCCAAAGATGTCTTTACCCTGAGCACAAAATTCCTAATCTTACTAAGATAGCGATGGCATTTACTTTTTTATATATATATCTATTTTTTTTCTATCTTGCTTGCTACGTTCTTCAAAAGGCCTTTGGAAAACAAATGCTGCGTTTGAAATCTCACAAAACGCTTTATGGCTTGGATTCAGAACAGTGTAGCGCATGCGATTCCCTCGAGAAAAAAAATCCCAGCATAAGCATAGAGCTGTATAAAGTCTGATAATACAAGTTCCTTCTAATGGCTTTAGTACACTTCAGTTTTGATGTGAACGCAAGCATAGGTATGAAGCTAAACACGTAGCATTTCGGAAACATCAGTTGAAAGCATTCATGAACTCAAGCATTCTAGAGTATGCACACTAGAAAGTTTCCTTCTCTCCCAGTGTTTGCATCATTCTTTCAAAGTTATGTGTCTTAAATAGGAGTTGCGTGTTCCTAGTTTTCATCAAGCTTGTTGTTGGTTATTGATTTTTCTGTCTCATTGATATATTGGCCTTTGAAAGGCAGTCCTTTAGTCCCCTATTGTTGTTTCGGATGCCAAATCCTCACACATGCTTATAGACTGATCACATAATACACCCGCATAACATTACTGTTTTCACAAAATAGCATTGTTGTTGTGCCATTTTTAAGAACCCTTAGTTTGCCCAGTGTAAATGAATGAACAACGTTTAAAAAATGTCAATGGTAAGTTTAGTCTTATTTGAAATATGGGGACAAAATGCAGCTTAAGCATACGTTTTGCAGTATAAATATTGTGTTCAAATGTAAAAAATGTGTGGATCAATTTGGATTTTGTTTTGCACTGAGCATGATGCAATGCATTCTGTGATTGCCTTCATTTCTT
The DNA here is from genome assembly GCA_903798125.1 of Danio choprae. Lineage (NCBI taxonomy): Eukaryota > Metazoa > Chordata > Actinopteri > Cypriniformes > Danionidae > Danio > Danio choprae. Next base: position 8,195,575 of record CAIGQW010031024.1, read on the forward strand.
CAATGCATCTGTGAAGCTCCTACTTTATTTATGAGATAGGTAGTCAATATTACGACTTGTTTAAGTCAAAACAAGACGGCTTCAGAACTGGAGAGCAAAACCCTAAGGCTCAGTAATCACTGGTTAAAGATCTACAGCATACCAAACTCGAAAAGGAGGAAGGAAACAACAACAAAAAACTGTGTGGATCTAAGGTGACTAAAGAATCAAATTTGACCAGACATATGGGTGAACAACACAGAGAAAACACAACCACACAGAATTCTAGACAACAAGACCTGACAGCAGTGTCAGGATCCTGGCAGGAAACTAAATTTTGAAGTAGCTACTCCAAAACAAATCATCAATGGCAAATCTATGGATGTGCATTAATGCATAAGCATGAATTATTTATCAATGCGTGGCGTAGCTTCATAGTCATCTATTTCTAAATCCACTCCATTTCTAACTCGACTTGAAGCCTGCATTAGAAGTATGGCCAGAAGAAGTCATCTTAGGATACCCTTGTGGAACAATGCTTTCACTTTGTTCAAAAGCCCCGAAGAAAACAAATGCTGCATTTGAAATATCACATGTCTCTCGCACAAATCTCACTGCTTTATGACTCAGATTCAAAACAGAAGTACAAAAGATTCCCTTGTGACAAAATCTCGGTGCAAGAATACAACTGTATGCTTTTTCATTCCTCCGACAAGAATTTGAGCAAAACCCAAGGCAGAGAGAACACAGAACAACTGAGTTTAATTGCACGAGCTCCTAATTTGACTTCGTGCACTTGATATGACCTGCACCACATTTGGTAATCTTGTTCCCTTTGTGCGGGTAGTGATGACGGCATTGTGCTGAGAAATTTGGGGCCTATCCTCGACACAGGCTCAGTCTGTGGCAATCACTGGGCGGCAGTTTTTTAATAGAGAGCTGTGGTGATTGGAGCCCCCTCAGAGATTAAACCACAGTCTTTACATAATGAACAGCTTAATGATGGAATTACAGAGGCACTTAATGGCATCGTAAATGCCGTCATCGCCCATGCCGACCAGCTCGAAAATGTATTAACCATCCGTAATTGGGGCATTAAATAACGGTCAGTTTACAAATCTCATTGACTGTGTGCTGATGTTAACTGGGAAATCCTCATGAATGGTTATTTATTGATATTAGAACACGTAGCAGTGGTGCATTTAGAGGGATGTTGGGTTTAGGGAGTCACCAATAATGGCATTTCTAATTGACATGGCAAAGCCTCCATTTAGTGTGTCTAACAATATCAGACTTCACACAGCAGATTATATGGTAAAAGTGCTAAGTAACAGACATTATTCTGACTTGGCCTCACTGGAAAAATGTGACTCTAGCTTAGGCTTGTCACGATACTGGAATTTGGTACCAATCGATACTGAAATTTAAAAAACGTCCATTTGCCTCTAACTCGTTTTAAAGATGCGATTCATCAGTGGCACGCTCGTATGTCAGCGTATAGACAAACCAGCTGATCGACATGACTTTTAAACGCTCCAGTGTTCCTGTATCTGTGGTTACACTCAGTAAATAGCGGTGAGTTAGGTGAACTGATGACCTTCACGGCCAATCACAGTAATTTCTGTGAAGAAAATGGCAAATCAGCGTTGCTTAAAATGTTAGCAGGAAAAGGACATTTTAAAAATTTCAGCACCAATTGGTACTGAATTCCAGTATCGTGACAACCCTAGTCTACCTACATTGTGCCACAATCAAAAACCTATGATTACGCATTTCTGCAAATGGATTGACTTCAGCTTCAAATTAAAACCCAGTGTACCAAGCTTTGACTTTGGTTTTCATGTTTCTACAGTATACACTACATTTTTATAACTTAGTACTTTATGGGGGGGCACACACTTTCCTCTCCATATGCACCAGACTCTCTTATAAACACTCCATGTTTCTGTTATTTTGAGTGAGCTTCATGCAGGTGAGTGGGCTTGACAAACCTCCTGTAGGAGACACACTCTCTCCTCATATGCACCAGACACTTTCCTACTGACACTTTATTTGAAGATAATAATAATAATAATAAACTGCTAAACTAACTAACTAAAGACTCATCATGGCATCTATATATTGCTTCTCTCTGGTGATTTGAAGTTCTTCTTTTATCCTAATTTGTTAGTCACTTTGAATAAAAGTGTCTGCTAAATGAATACTATATATTGTAATACATAAACAGCACAATGAGTGTAACATCAAATTATTTTGTTGTTAAAGAAACATCTGATGGAAAGAAGGGGACTTTTACATGACTGCTTTTAACTAGAAACAGAAAACTATGTTGTTTACATGGCAAAGGAGTGAACTGGATATTTTATTTTAAAGTGTCGCAAAGTCCTATTTTAAAATAAATGATGCAACAGGTTTATTTTACATCCAAATGGGTTGCATTGTTGACAGCAATTGTGCTAAAAGAAAAAGATCTTGACTTGGTTTAACTTTTATATGCATTTGCAAAATATGATTGACCTCGGTTTTACAATCATACAGTGTTCAAAGCAGGTGTACAGGTTCAGTTTAGTTTCCAGGTTTAGTTTTCAACTAAAAATCTGAATCTTTTGCACTTTGGTCACTCGTAATGCATTTTTTACTGTAAAAATCTTGCTGCCTTACATTTTTTAGTTGAATCAAATAGATTTTCTAGTCACCTCCACTTACGTCTATCAGACTGACTGAAATTATTACGTTAAACTTTGTATAACTTAAAAAGTTTAGTTGAATTCTGATTAACTTATTACAATAAATTAAAGTGACATAAAAATATTTGTTGTCTTGACTTTTTGTCATTACATTTTTTACAGTGTGCTGGCATGAAAATGATAACTTCTTAGTGTAAACAACAAAAACGTAATAATGTAAAAACAGTAACGTCATGTGCATTTAAGTGTTCATGTGTGAGTTCAGCAATGTAGTGTTTCTTTACACAGTGACATCGTCACCTAATGGCCTGGCATAAATAATCCAGCATTACCATCTTTCTTAACATTTTCCTAAATCCATACGAGCTGGGGACAATTGATACAATTCAATTCATGTTTTTTTTTTGTCTGCAAGACTTCTCAAAAGCACAAAAATACAATGTTTTCCTTTTTTTCAAATGTATTAGAAGCTGCCTAAAATTATTCCTATGGAAATGACACCACAGGCACGCATTTTTCATGAGCCTGACTTAGTTTCTTCACTGCGTCAAGCACAACGCATAATCCATCTCAATGCTGAAACTAGATAGCATCAGCACAACCTTTCCATTAGGGCCGCGTGGACTGCAAGAGATATCGCACGCGCTCGCCAGCTGAGGAGAAAGAAACCAAAGCCTGCCTTTCCGGAGGCCAGCAATGAGCGACTGGAAGTGGATTGGAAAAAGAGCGCAGGAGCTCATCCAGAGGAGGCAGTGCAATTTGCCATTCTCAAGAAGCCTCTCTAAATTGAAGCTCATCTCCGACTGCAAATGTCAAATTATAGCGATATCCTCTCATCTGCGCAGCTTCTTTTTCATGTCCAAGTATAGCGTACGGCCCCTCGCTCCTTGTTTCCCTCTCCTTGTCTAGCGCAGCCTTTTTTTGGCTCTTTGTTCTTTCTGGTTCAAAAAGCGCAGCCCCACGGAGCGTCAGCAGGGATCGCTTCAAGCAAAATCAAACTTCTTTTCTTTATTTTTTATTTATTTATTTTTTTTGTTGTTTGTTTGGAAAAAAGAGAAATCTCCACTGTCCTGAGAGACATGCCCACACGCATTCTGACTAAAATCCACAACGCGTTTGTGCGAGTAAACAAGCTTGCATGCTTTTGATTGGAAGGTAGCTGAAAAGTAGAAAAGCAACGTAGTCTTGATAAAGTACATGATTTATAAATGAATTAAAACAAACTTGAAGCTCAATATTTTAAATGGTCAATGACAAACAAGACTAAAGACTCTTTGCACAGTGAAATTCGATTTTATTTTCAAATTCGCACCCTAAAAAATTGTCACGTGGAGAAATGTGCCACATAAAACAAAATTCTGTGAACAAATTTATCCTGAATTGAGACTGACAGTACAGTCAAGCCCGAAGTTATTAATACCCCTGGCAAATTCTGACTTTAAAGTTTTAGTTCAAATCTAACTAAGAGCTGAGAACGTCCTGGTTACGTCCGTAACCCACGTTCCCCGAATAGGGAACAGAGACGTGTGTCTTACAGACTATGGGAGTACGTCAGATGACCAATCACTCTGGAGAGTAGAAAACGGGCCAATGAACGCCAAGTGAATTGGCGGAGCTCAGCTCCACAGCTGACAGCGTTTAGCTATTAGCGCTATATAAGCTGTCTGCTGAGAAGCGAGCCTTAGAATTGCCTGCTGAAGAGCCGAACATTCAGCTAACAGCTGGAGACTCAGGTGCTGTGGCAGTGGAGACACACGTCTCCGTTCCCTATTCGGGGAACATGGGTTACGGACGTAACCAGGACATTCCCCTTCATATGGGAACTCCAACGTGTGTCTTACAGACTATGGGAGACTGTATGGAAAACGCCACAGCAGCTAAGCCCGTCACGCTCCTGATGTGAAGTTTGCCAAGCATAGCGTGCGTGCACAAGCATCACCAAGAGCGCAACCTTCCAACGTCCCCTAGACCCTCTATTTACCATTACATGGGAAATTTTAGATTTTTAGATCGGGGTTCGTAATGTGCTTTTACCTAGTTAATATAGACTAGGGATTTTAAATTACGACAGTACGTTGGGAAAGCGTGCCAGTCCCCGAAGGGGGAGGACACTGCGGAGGCCACCTGCTACCCAAGAGGGGAGACTTGATGGCAATAGGAGCATATGGACTAGCCCTAATTAGGGGGAGTGCTACATATGATAAGCTGGTTAGCGGTTAGGGAAGACACGAGTCCGCCTGGACAGGGGGAACACACCGTGGTTAATATATGCATATGGGGTTACCGTGGGAACTGCGCATAGCTGGCACCGAACTTCAGCATGTAGGTAGACCAATTTGGGCATACCAGACATCACACTGAGCCAGGCACTCGACTCCTCCGCTGAGACGAGTGCTGGGGGCCTCGGAGGAATTCTCTAGGGTTCGCCAGATGGGAAACTTACTAGCAGAATAAAAAAGGCGCACGTATCTCCGTGTTAGCGAGCATGGCGCAGCAAGCGTTGTTGACACCGAGTTTAGTTTCCTCCCGACTGATCGGGATTACCCAATAATCGGGAAGAAAACGACTCCACTCGGAGATTACAAAACCTTGCGAATGTGTTAGGTGTCGCCCAGCCCGCAGCTTTGCATAATCTGTTAAGAGGTGCTGCGTACTCGCGCCGAAAAGGAGGCACCGTCTCTTTACCGTGGGACACAGCTCACCCTGGCACATGAAGCGAGGGTGATGGCATACTATTAGAATGGACCAACCTCTGTTTTGATACGGTACTTCCCTTCTGCCGATCATAACAGAAAAGAGCTCAAAGATGTACGCTCTACATGTCACATTAAGCGCAGTGCGCGGACATACAATGAAAGGCTGGGCCTGTCTCCTCCGCAGACAGCGCTCGCAGGCTCACTACCACTTTAATATTAAAGGGGGTGGTACGAACCTTGGCACAAGCTGAACCGGGGTCTCAGGTAAACGTGAGAGTAGGCCGATCCAAATTCCTGGCACGATTCGCTGACCGAAAATGCCACCGGCATCCTAACCCTCCAGTATGATACCAACGCGACCAGCAGAGCTGTCTTCATGGACAGAAAACTTATAGATACTGAGACGAGTGGATCAACGGATCTAACCATAACCGCTGGGGCTAGAGAGATCCCGAGAGGACAAGAGTAGGGGGGTGGGATGGAATTAACCATCTCGCGCCACGCGCCTCTGAGGAACCGGCTGATAAGGTTATGCTTTCCCAGTGCGCTGTCATCTGCCGCCCCCCTGAGGGCAAGGATGACAGCACACCAAACCTTCAGTGTGGAGGGTGACAGCCTGCGCTCCAGCTATCCTGAAGGAAGAAAACACAACACTAATCTGGCATGTCCGGGGTTCTTCTCCGAGAGAAGAGCTCCACACAACGAATGGACTCCACTACATGACATAGGCTTGCTTATACAGGGGCTCTAGTCTGAGTGACGGTGTTAACCATCTACTGATAGGTCACCTAAGTCCACCGCGCTGTCTAGAAACCCTCCTGGGGGTTCCAGAACGCCGCGGGTGCCAGAGGGTGCCCATCCCAAAAAAAAAAGGAGTGCTTTTTCTGGGGAATTCATCAGGGAGAGCCATCACGAGGAGTGTGAGTTCAGAAACTCGGGTCCGGTTGGGCCAAGGAGGCGCAACGAGCGAGACCCGCCCCTCGCTCCCCGACCTTGCACAGTGTCTGTGCGCGCAGGCTCACTGGGGAAAAATGAACCCGGGGCCAACTGGACCGCGCCGGGTGGGAGTCTCCGTTCTCCCGGAAACATAACTGCCGTGAGAGCGAGTAAGCTGGCACGGAGAGCTCGTACAGGATATGAACGGCGCGCAGCTATTAAGCCGCATGACTCCAGTGGAGCAGATGGCGAGCGAGCTGAGACATGCGGCAGTAGCGCGCATCACCCAAATGGTCGATGTGCGCTATCGCGGCCGTGCTGGCCGTCCTAACGAACACGTGTGTCCCCTCCCGTACCGGTATTGACCGGCGGAGAGCGAGAAACATTGCCGTCAACTCCAGGCAATTAAAATGCCAACTCAACCGAAATCCGATATACGAACATGCGGCTGCATGCTCGATACACACAGCTCACCAGCCCGTACTGGAAGCATCTGTCAGAATGACAGCATGATTGGACACTTGTTCTAAGGGCACCCCGGCCAGTAGAAGGCAAAATCCATCCAGGGACTGAAGGTGCGGCGACGCAGCGTGGTGATGGACACCCGGTGTGCCTCCGCGTGCTATGCCCATCTGGGAACTCGATCGCAAAGCCAGCGCTGAAGTGGTCTCATATGAACCATTTGAGCGGCGATGTAGCGGCTACAAATGTCATATGCCCCAGGAGCCTCTGAAAAACTTCAGTGGGACCACTGTAACTGCCGAATTAATCAGACAGAGCAGCATTGGCCCGGTGCGCTAAAAAAGCGCACCGTGATGGAGACCGAGTCCTGCTCTAACCCCAGAAAAAGAGAAGCTCTCCCGGGGGAGAGCCTGCTCATTCTCGGTTGACCTGAAACCCCAACCGGCCAAGATGCCGAAGCATCAGGTCCCTGTGCATAATCGACTAGTTTAAGACATGAAATATATGTACATCAGTCAAAGAATAATCAAAAATGCCGATGCGCGTGCGCCGAAGAGGCACAGGGCATCCTCCACGCATGGAAACAGGGAGAGCCCGAAGAGGAGGACTTTGTACTGGCATGCTCGACTCTGGAACGCAAACCGGAGAAATGGACGGTGGCGTGGATGAATGGAGACATGAAAATACGTGTCCTTCAGGTCTATTGCTGCAAACCAATCCCGAGGACGGATGCACTGCAGTATGCGTTTCTGCGTGAGCATCCTGAACGGCATTTTGTGTGAATGACAGTTCAGTCTGCGCAGATCTAGGATTGGTCTTAACCCTCCGCTCTATTTGGGCACGATGAATTACGGGCTGTAAACCCGCAGTTCATCTCGGCTGGAGGGACCTGCTCGATTGCATCCTTCGCCAGGATGATAGCAATCTCCTCTCGCAAGACAGGGGCGCTCACGGGGCTGACCCTCGTGAAATGGACACCCGTGAACCTGGGAGGGCGAATGGCGAATTGTATCGCATAGCCGAGTCCGATCGTCCGTATGAGCCACCGCGACGGGCTGGGCAGCGCTAACCAGGCTGGCAGAGCCCACGCTAATGGCACCATCGGCGCGATCGTTGACGTGCCAACGGAATGGCAGCTCGGGAAGGGAGTGCTCGCCCTGGGAAGCAGAGCGGCCCGAGGAAGAGCCGAAAATAAGAGAATTTCTCTTACCTTCCTCCCTGGATCCCGCGATGAGGCTGGAGTGAGAGAAAGGAGCCTGTTCTCTTGCACTCTGGAAGCCTGAGGCGAAAGAGCCTGGCGCTGCGAGCTGGAAGGCGGGGCGTCCCAGACTGGCAAGGCTCGGGCTTGCGCACCCGGAGAGAGAGGAAACTGCTTTTTATTGAGAATTTGGTCACCGCCAGCCCAGAGGGCGGCAGTGGTGGTATTACTGATGTTATGTGTCCTCGGCCCTCCACCGAGGAAAAAGCAGGTCCCCTCTTCTCCAGGTGGCCCGTCTCAGGGACGCTTCGCGGTCCTCTTACCGGACTTAACGGCACCCTGGATCGGTGGCGTCACGGACCCGCGGTTGGCTCGGCATTTGGAAGTGGAGCAGGTGTTGGGGCCGCGGGCGGACGCCTTCGGCGAGGAGCAGCGGGAGCGATGGGACAGCGGGGAGAGCAGTTTTCCGAGCCCGCTGATGGATGACCTCCCCCATCGCTTTGGACTGCTCCTTCACCGCCGAGAATTCCTGGGTAAATTCCCCGACGGTGTCGCCGAACAGGCCAGCCTGGGATATGGGAGCGTTAAGAAAGCGAGCTTTGTCAACGTCAGCCACATCTGCCAGGTTTAGCCA
>CAIGQW010031024.1:8214166-8232484 GCA_903798125.1 Danio choprae
GTGTGTGTGTGTGTGTGTGTGTGTGTGTGTGTGTGTGTGTGTATTTCTTTCTGGCTGTTCAGTGTTTTTGAATTGTGGAGTGATAAACAGATTACTAAAATTACTTTTGACTATAAATAAATAAATAAGAATTTTGAACCTGACCTTATCCAAAGTTCAGATATTTGTCTTAGAAACATATGCTGATTATTATGTATTTAATAAAATCATGCCTCGTTTACAGTACATAAATAAACAAAACATTTGATAAAAACCTGTAATGCAAAAAAAAGTTTCCTGTTCTTAAGGTAATCAATCAACTGGGGAAGTATGTTGACTTTACTTTTAACTTCTGACTTTTTTACCCTGTTGACCTGCAGTGTCAGTAGCGTAAAAAGTGCCTTGAACCTGTAATCCCGCTGGTCACAATTACAACTTTCCCCCCCCTATTTCTAGAAGCACCGAAAGTGTTGTTGCCTTTGGGCAAGAAATGGAAATATATACATATATTTGATTAAAATATATAAATGCCACCTGACTCAATAAGTATATGTAGTCTCTGCTTTCAAATCTAAAAGATGTAAGAGGTGTCATTTTGTTAACAGTAACAATAGTAAAACAGATCAGCATTCAATATTGTGACTAATATTGCATAAGAACACCACCACATAGTTGTTATTACAAAACGTGAGCCGAAACTGGCTTAGACCTTTATTTCAGTATGTTGATGTACTTCCAACTAAAATTGAATATTGAGTAGGGGGCGGGGCTTTCCTTTTGCACATCATTCCCTTATAACAAACTTATAAAGTCCCAATATACCGGAAGCTGCTATCGTTATTTATTTTTCATATTGTGACGAAGTTCCTAGAGAAACAGAATTTTAAATAAGCAAACAGTGGGCATGGCTTGTTTTATCTACCATGGGCTGAATGGATGTAGTAAAGTAGATATTTCATTCAGAAACATCAGGGAAGGGGTTTTAGAAGAGTTATTACAACCTAACAGACTCCTCCTGCTCACCATTTCTGTTTGTTGTCCAAACTGACAGTTGAACCAGTGTGGTTAAGTATGTAGCCATGCCCATTACCTCAAAATCACGTAATCTGATAATTTAACTGAAAACAAACAGGAAGTCCATTTTCAGATTTCAATTATAGATTAGAAGGGCAAAATATGTATTTTTTTCCATTAATGACATGCACATATGAAATGTTCACCAAAAAACTGGCAATGTGAGCTAACCAATTCATATAGTTAGTTTTGTTTTCTTGAGGACTTTAAGAATATTGCTGTACAGTTAATATGGAAACCATCAAGTTGACATCAACAGAAGAACTGCCACTCCAAATGCAGAAGCAAATATTCAGACTTTGATTGAAGATTATCAAAACAAATTTTTTTTTCAGTAGATTAACTTGCAGATTAATTATTCACCTTAATAATAACAACTGGGGCTAGCAAAATAAACTTTGTACTTTTTGATTTCACTTGGACTTTAAGCGACAGGTTTTTGGGTTATTGGGCATAGCAGTGAGAAACATGATGGAGTCACTGATCGTATAATAGAGATTTATATATACAGTACCATTATATATCTTATTCTATATAGATCAGTGGGCGAAATGCATTGATGCAGTCAACTCTTCAGTCAACTCTTCAACTCTCAGTCAACGCTTTGCTCTTCATTTTCTGTAAACAGAATTAACAAACCCTGCTGTGTTATCTTGTAATTTATCAATGTACAACATCATCTTGTGTCGACGAAAGTGACCTTTTCACCTGATGTCGTTATCACGACTTGTCAACTTTTAAGTAGGAACATTCCAGTAGCATACCTGTCAACATTAGGATGTAAAAATACGGGATTGATTAAAGTTACTATAGTTTTTTTTATTTTTATTGAAGAGCAGCGAATCTCTTATTTTGATTCACTGTTTTGTTAGATAACAGAGGTGTCACTTTAAGAATGCACAGATCTACAATGAAAGCATTCGATTACTTTCGTAGCTGTTTATGTTCATTCATTCATTCATTCATTTTCATTTCGGCTTAGTCCCTTTATTAGTCTGGGGTCCCCACAGCGGAATGAACCGCCAACTTATCCAGCGTATGTTTTACTGCGCCACCGTGAGGGCTGCTGTTTATGTTCATTCAGGACAAAATTATTTGTGTTTAAAATGAAAACACGCCATGACGGACATGCTTGCATATTATTAAGTGTATTTGTTTGTTTAAAAACACACCCAAATACCAAAGTGTCCACTTTCGCTCCTCTTCAAATTGCATGTACAGAAGCTGATCTGGGAATAGTGTCTTTATACGGAGCGCATCCGTCAGTCAACACCGATACATGAACTGACTGATTCAGAGGTTGCATAGGAAGCGCAACAGTCGACACATAGCTTTAATGGAAATAAAGTGAATGCGGCTGTTTTAATATTAATTTCAATGTGCTTTAAAGCCAAAATAAAGCGAAAGCATAATTCTCTTGAACAGTTTTTGTAATTATATCACATTTGAGATCGGCTCTTTGATGCTACTTTTACTTTTCAGATTAAAAATACGGGAAAATACTTAAACGGGATGATAGCGGGATAGAAGGGTAAAATACGGTAGAATCCTGGCAAAAAAGGGGGTGTTGACAGGTATGCAGTAGGACTACAACGTAGGTTAAGCATAAAACTTAATTTAACTAACATAATATCAAAGGAGGCGTGGAATTTGAGTGTTCTAAGGACTAAAATGCATATTCTCAAATCCCAATACAAAAATCTGATTAAACAGGATAAGGTGTGCTTTATTTGATCTGGCCGGCGGACAGAGAGAAACCTCCAGCGTGAGGTAATGAGGACTGGCTGTTTATCAATAACCTGGAGAAGGTTATGTGGCAGAACGGATAAAGGTGATTACCACTTCAATATAACACCGGATGTTTGTGTCTCCTCTAAAAAAAATAAATAAAAAAAAAAACATCGAAAAAACAACACATCCTTGACCCCGGTGAACTTTGTGCCTCTCAATTACGAGATCGAGAGCGTAAAGAAGAGAAAATGAGCAGCGTCGCACAACAGCAAGCAGCATGTAGGTGTTTAATGGCAGATTCTTCACATCAGTGAGTCATTACGTTTAGTCATTAAAGTTTTTTTCACCTTCGCTTTTCTCATTTGAAAGCGGCAGATGTGTTATATGCATCCTCGGATAACCGATTAGCTGCTTTGAGAGTGCTAAAGCTAATTCTGGGTTAAGGTAGGGAAAAAAAAAGGTTTCGCTTTCGTAACATTTAGTCTTTTGAAGCATTTCATATTTGTCACATAAGTTTATTGCACAATTTGCATTTTAAAATTGTCTTTTTAAAAGGGATAGTTCACCCAGAACTGACAATTCTGACATTACTTATTCAGCCTGCACTTGTTTGAACTTCTCCTGTTGAACGCAAAAGAAGATATTTTGAAGAAAGCTGGAAACCTGTAACCACTGATTTCCATTGTAGGAAAAATGTTATAGGGTTTCAGCATTCTTCAAAATATCTTCTTTTGTGTTCAACAGAAGAAAGAATGTCATAAAGGTTTATAACCACTTGAGGGAGAGTAAATAGTCATACAATTAAAATTTCTGCGTGAACGATCCCTTTAATCGGGATTTACTGAATACATATTTTGTATATTTAATACAATAAAGTATAAAATGTTATAGAATACGGAGCCTTGAATGACTTTTATCCAAAAGCCTAATAAATGTCATTTGATGCAGCTGTTTATATTTATATGGACTAAAAGTAAGATGAAATTCTGATAGCTTGTAATGGGAATCAATGAGATTATTGTATCAGTGTGCATATTAATATCAGTTGTCACTCTCCGTCTCCCAATGTTGTTTGAGTAAGATGATATTTAAATGCTTAGTTTTATGACCAAAGCTTTGTAAACGAAACGTGTAATGAAATATAATACAACAATGATTGAAAGTCGAACAAAGAAATGTTCCTTTCCTTAAAAGCCTCGTGATCATATTTGATCCTAACAAAAACTATAAATACGTGTGCCAGTAATGTACTTCAATTTTTTAATCCTTTAATTATCCCTCAAAATCCATCTTATATAAAAGTATTGTGCAGTTTTATTAGTGCGTGCTTTGTAGTATGTTAGATAGCAGCTTTATAATACTGCTAGGCTTGTATGAAATATTGGAATATATGGTTGTCATAGTAACATATTACGTAGGCCCTGAAGTGAAATGATGGGGAAAAATGATTGCATTCATCATTATGGCTTCGGTATACAGAGGGAAAAATGGGCTGCAAATATTTCAGAGGGCTGATTTGGACTAGACGGGTCACAACAAGTCTTGCAAATGATCAGATTGAGTTGATCCTTCAGCGCAGGTGAACAGAGTCTCTGTCAAGCAGAATTTCAAGGGCACTTGAGCATGAATGCACTGCGCAGCAAGCTGAATAATTAAAACAATTCTCTTATGACGCAAAAGGAAAAGATTTTTTTGTCGGATGCCAGCAAGGAGGGTCTTCAGAGACACAAAATCTACTTCGATACAAGAAAGACTTGCGTGTGTTTACTGGAGTTTGTTCAGAAGAGCGTCACTGTTGTTATTCTCACTCTTAGGGGTTTCTTCAAACCTGATGTTCTTCTTTTGATGTTTTGTCTGGCAGATGATAAAACAGCCGTGTCTATGGTCCTTTGCTTGTGGCCAATACAAACCCACTGTAGAAAATGTATAATACTTAACTATAAGGTCTCATGTTACAAAAGCTGCTGAATTCATTTTCTTTAGTTGCTTCCCAAACGACACAATATACATTATATGCACGTTTGCACCTTGTAAATCTTGCAGTGTATGAGTTTAGTGTCTTCCCAAATGGAACACAATTTTTTTTTAACTTACCAAACAAAAAAGGAAAAAAAAAATACAAAAGTCTTGTCGCCTATCCAAGTTTTAGGAACAACAAATAATAACTTTACTTCTAGTTGATCATTTGGTATCAGAAGTGGCTTATATGAAAGTCAAAGGCCTTTAGATTGCGCTTTACTTAAATAAAGTATGATCATGCCTTGATTTTTAATGATTTAATTAGGACAGTAAGGTCTGACTTTGCTTAGACAACAGTCTTGTCACATAACAGAAATAATGTACAGTATAGAATATAAAGTCATGGTGCAGTGGAAAAACTATTAATATTTTGTATGGCTCCCATGAGCTGGGAGGACTGCATCCATACATCTCTGCAATGGCTCAAATAACTTATTAATAAAGTCATCTGGACTCCAAAAGTTCATCAAGATTCTTTGGATTCATCTTCAATGCCTTCTCCTTCATCTTACCCTAGACATGCTCAATAATGTTCATGTCTGGTGACTGGGCTGGCCAATCCTGGAGCACCTTGACCTTCTTTGCTTTCAGGAACTTGTGGAGGCTGAAGTATGAGAAGGAGCACTATCCTGCTGAAGATGTTGCCCTCGTCTTTGGTTTGTAATGTAAAGGGCAGCACAAATGTCTTGATACCTCAGGCTTTTGACGTTGCCATCCACTCTGCAGATCTCTCGCACGCCCCCATACTCCAAACCATGATTTTTCCTTCACCAAACTTGACTGATTTCTGTGAGAATCTTGGGTCCATGCGGATTCCAATAGGTCTTCTGCAGTGTTTGTGATGATTGGGATGCAGTTCAACACATGATTCATCTGAAAAATCTACCTTCTGACACTTTTCCTAATGATCAACTAGAAGTCAAGTTATTATTTGTTGCTCTTACAACTATTACAACATTACAATACATATATATATATATATATATATATATATGGATATATATTTCATGGTAATGATATATAATCATGATATAGTTACTCTGACTTAAATTCTCAGGTAGTAAACTTAAATATTTAAGAAATGAACAGGACCATTTTTCCCTTTAATTTAGACCTTGTTATATATAGTAGGGATGCACAATGTTGGATTTTGCCAATATTTTCAAATACCTTTCTGTTTGGGTGTTTTGGAGAAGTGTTAATTTACAGTTAATTAGGTTTGACTTATTTATTCCCCATAAGTGTTAGCTTCTCACAAGAAACTCAAATCAGTCATGATTTAATGACCCCAATTGATGTTTTTTTCCCTTTTGTTTTATTTAAGTGTACATAGAGTATTTTGCCCTTTAAACGGGTGTTTTGCATTTGCCCCTCTTAGTTTTGAACTGTTGTTTTAAAGTACTTTGTTGTTTCCACTGATGTTATTCTTGTTCTGTTGTTCTGAGGCCCCAATATACTTAAAATTAAATCAAAGATTGAACTGAACTGATGTCATTTTGAACAAAATCCAACCGAAAAAAAGTTCAATTTGAGTTCATTAGGCAAATCGAAACAGCTCACCAAGCTAACTATTTGGGCACTTCACTTTGACTCCTGAACACCTTTGAGCTGCCATTGGTCCATTGCTTTTATGTAGTTGGAGAGTGTTGCCTGGAACTCCGCTTTCTTTGACGTGCGTTTTCTTCCCTCAATTGTTTCTCAATCAGATAGGAGACCAACATCCAAAACAACTACACTAGCCTGAGTGTTTGAGTACAAAAAAATATAAGATCAGTCAGCCTTTTTGAACTTCTTTTTTCCCTCAAATGAAGAACGATAAAGAACGTTGTTTACGAAGATTACCAGGGCCTTTAGTCCCTGTCTCACAGTGCATCTTCTATCACTGTTTACTAAAAGCCATTTTTAAAATATGATTTTTTTTTTACTTTATTTTATTGGTCCATAGAGTGAAGGTAACATGCTTTTGCATATTGTCATCATCAATTAAAATGTTCTTTGCGTGATTGACAATTGCAACACAGCAATTTTGAATAATCCTAAACGATTGATTTGATCAGATTCGGCAATGAAGGAAAGTGTCCATTAAGCGCCTGTCTATGAACCTGTCAAACCAACGATCAAAGATCACAGATTTTAACCTAGGATTTCAGGAATCTTTTAGGATTTCCCAAACTTGTCTCAGATGACCAAATCGTGGCTGAAATCCCACAGTGTGAGCAGGGTTTTAGTATGTTGTCAGCATGTTTACACAATGTTTAACATGCTGCTTACATGAATTGGTATTTTGTTGACATATTTATTGCACACTTTGCCCTGTTGTTATGGTGTAAATTTGCTAAATTGTACCTTTTTTTTAGGAAGGATTAACTGCTTAGCATAGTGCAAAGCTTTTGAGAAAAGTTACAACTACAGTTACAACAACTACTTACCACATATAGGCAGACTGTTTTTTTATCAGATTCCGAGGTTTGCCAATCTTATTGTTGTCAGATAATAACTATATGTTCAGCTCTATGTTGTTTCAAGTTGTAGGCCTTTTTTTTGTGAGCTCGAGAATAGAAAGGTTTGATTGGAAAATAAACATCCTTGTCTGATGAGGATGTGAAATCCCTTGGTTGATTGTCTTGGCAGGTACAGTATGCCAGAGAAGGCTCCTTGCGCACAGAGGTCATGGAGGCTCAAACAAATTGGTCTGATGGAAATCCAAAGACTTCCTCTTTCATTGACAAATGGATTTGGAAAGCTTGTTGGGGGAAATTGCAGGCAAGATTGGGCTTATCGTTTCTGGTTGTCTGTGGCTTGTAGAAAACAACCTACACGGGAGATCCCTGCTGAGATGGATTAGGTTCTTACTGTTTACGCTACATCAACCATTTTCAGAAAAATCATTTAAAGCATTCAATGCTAAGTTAATGCACTCTCTAGCCACACTCTCATCCTCTAAATCACTCACTCGTTGAATAATTTCTCAATTTTTCTCCAGAATTGCCTTTCAGGTGCTAATGGGAGTAAGATGTTTTGCTTCTTCAATAATCAAATCAAAGAGTGGAGGACAAAGACAAAGTCCCACTTTATTTGTGCCTAAGAAAATCGTTGCACTTGAATTCTCCCCACATTCTCTGGACTTTTATTTATTGTTCCCTCATATAGTTTTGTATGGATACATTTCCAGGCTACTTTTTTTCAACTGACAATTTATATGCATTCCAACATGGCACGGACATGTCAATTGCGTGACCTTTTAGTTTTGTTCAAAAAATAAATAAAAGAAAACACAACATATGTATCAAAACACAAAACATTTCAAAGATATGACGCAATATTTCATCTATGCATAAATTCAACTGACATTGTTAATTAAGCATGCGTAGTAACCAGTAGCCTTATTTAGTTGAAATATTAAGTTAATTTGCAATTATAACTAAATTAATATGATTACAATCATTGTCATCTTGACAATTACTCTGGTTCTCTGGAAATATATATATACCTTATTGTCGTGAACTGAAGTAATTATTCTGGAAAACATATTAATCTGCTTTTCTGAATTGATTTACACAGAGCTGTTGAATTTAAGCACAGTATTCAAGGCAAGTATAAGTAACTGTAATTAGATAATGACAATGGTGGTGAATATACTTTCAGTAGAGGGTGAAGTTTCATTTTGGGGTTAACTAACCTCTTTTAAAATATATAGTTTTTATTATAACGTTTATTTTGTGAACTATCATCTGCAAAAATATCCTAAATATTTAGTAGCAAGCCAGCTAAATGTATGTCTTTATGTTTGTACAAAACAAACCGAGATTTGAACTACAGTGTTGTATATTTCATAAATAATATCAGATAAAAGAGCAGTGAAAAAAAAGTCCTACTTTATTTGTACCTAAAAAAAAAAAAAATCGGTGCTCTTGGAGTCTCTCCAATATTCCCTTGGCAATCCCTTATTGTTTCTACTTATAGGATAAGAAAGTTCTAGGCTACTTTTCCCCCCAACTAACCTAGATAGCATTTACCGTTGTGCAAACCAGTGGGGGGAAGCTAAAATAGTTTGGCTGACCGTGCAGATATTCAGCCCTTATTCTCATTCAAGAACCAGCTACATGTTTTCCACAGAGGAATCTGGAGCAGCATCAGAGCTTATTCAAATTCACAAGAAGGACGAGGCCAGCCCAGCTTTCAAAAAGAAGCTATTTGTTCACAATGTGCGATATTTCTCCCAATGCTCTGGCTTGTACGGCTGTGACTTGTGCATATTGGCATCTTCTAAGGATCGTTTAGCAAATTCATTTATGTAAATGATTATATTTGTGTAACCCAGGGCCGCTTTCAGCCCAGATCCTGTCATCTGATATATGTCTTAGATCTCTTGGCTCCTATTATAAGCACATTTCAAATATAGGCCACAATGTTTCTGTTGTTGTTGTTGTTATTTGTGGGTTTGTTACCCTTAATTCAAGCAGGGAGCTGTGTCTCTGCAGTAGAAAAGAATATATATTTTTTTACAGAACCATTAAAGGTTATATATATATATTTTTAATATTATATGATCTTATTCAGTATGTTTTGGTGTAAAATTTTGTTGATATTTAAATTATATAATACACCAATATAGCAAATATATCTTTCACGTGTACTTTACAGTAATCTCTGAACATATTAATATGATAATATTTCCTGAGCAAATTCAAATTGTTTCACAATACTAAGTCAGCACTGAATTTCTATTAATGTTAATAAATATTAATTAGGTGGTGTGACTGAAGTGTCTAGGAGCAATCACACTTCTATCTCATTAATATTCATAAGCTAATTAAGCACAAACTAGGTGAAGACCTCTTCGGCAAAATATTCCCTAAAGTATGTTTTACTAATGCGCTATGATATCAAGTTCTTATGAAACCAAATAAACTCAAGTTTTGGTGAATTGGTATTGAATTAATTTAAATCTCATCCTTCACCTGCAGCGAAATTCATATTCGTTTCTGAGCAAATCTGTCTTGTTATTGTATTTCAATGCAAACGCAGCTCTGAATATCTGTGGCTCATGAATATTAATCAGGGAACATGACTGGGTTGTCTAGCAGCACCCACTTGTAGACAATTAATATTTATAAGGCAACTTGGCACATTTTTGGTGAAAAAAAAAAACCACAGCATTTGTAACTGTTCTACATTTTGGCAAATTGGTAGCGGATTCATACAAACTAATTGCTCACCTATGGTTAAATTCATGTTATGATTGCTGAGCAAATATAAAATTGGATTGATACTGCATCTGAATGCTAAGGCACCACTGAATGCCTATGCCTCATGAATATTAATTTGGTAATATGCCTGGTTGTCTTGGAGTACCCATTTCTAGAAAATGAATATTCATGAGCCAACTAAGTGTCCATTAAGTCTTTCATTTTATGAGTAAAAATAAAAACTTTTTTTAAATTTCCAAATGTAGTTAAATTTCACCGACATTATTCATGAATTTATCACAATCTCATTCCTCAGCAGCTTTGTTAATATTCATGAGCCAACTAAGTGCAAATTAAATCTTAAGTTTTTGGGTAAAAACAAAGCAGGTATATTTAATAGCAAACATTTTGGTTACATTTCACCAACTCATGATTATTTATAAATCTCATTATTTATCTACGGCTGAATTCATATTCATTTCTGAGCAAATATTAAACAGGCTTGAAATTGTATCTCAGTGATGACAACACTAAATATATGGCTCATGAATATTAATCAGGTACTATGACTGGATTGTTAATATTCATGAGCCAACTAAGCCCAAACTAAACCTTCAGTTCTTGAGTAAATACAAAGCAGGCATATTTAATGGCAAAACATTTTTGTTTCATTCCACCAACTCATGATTATTCATACATTTTTCACAATCTCATTTTTCATCTATGGCTTAATTCATATTCATTTTGGAACAAATCATATTGTTTCTTAGTGATGATGCCACTGAATATATGACTTATGAATATGAATTAGCTCATGTGACTATGTTGTTAATATTCATGATATAACTAATCCCACACTAAACGTTAAGTTCTTGAGTAAAAACAAAGCAGGCAAATTATTGGCAAACCATTTTTTTTTACATTTCACCAACTCATGGTTATTCATACATTTATCACAATCTCATTCTTCAGTCACAACTAAACTCATATAAATTTTTGAGCCAATATTAAACAGGCTGGGCCTCACAGTGGCGCAGTGGGTAGCACGTTCGCCTCACAGCAAGAAGTCGCTGGTTCGAGCCTCGGCTGGGTCAGTTGGCGTTTCTGTGTGGAGTTTGCATGTTCTCCCTGTGTTGGCGTGGGTTTCCTCCGGGTGCTCCGGTTTCCCCCACAAGTCCAAAGACATGCGGTACAGGTGAATTGGGTAAGCTAAATTGTCCGTAGTGTATGAGTGTGTATGGGTGTGTATGGATGTTTCCCAGAGATGGGTTGCAGCTGGAAGGGCATCCGCTGCGTAAAACATATGCTGGATAAGTTGGCGGTTCATTCCGCTGTGGCGACCTCAGATTAATAAAGGGACTAAGCCGAAATGAAAATGAATGAATGAATGAGTTAAACAGGCTTGATATTGCATCTCAGTGATGACACCACTGAATATATGGCTTATTAATATTAATGAGATAATGTAACTGGCATTTAAAACATTTTCATACATTTCTCTCAATCTGTCACATTTATTTTAATAGAATGTGCACATTTTTGTAATTAAATCAATAAAAGTTCAAGAAATCTATAACATTTCCCTGACAAAGACTAAGCATATATCTATATTTCCTTTTAGAGTAAAACATTTTGATAAATATGAATCCCCTGCTTTCATTTGTCTTTAGATGTGGGTATTAAAGTTGATTTATATTGCATTGGAACTCATTTGATGAGAAGCCCTGCAGCATTAAATGATCCTCGCTGACCGAAAGGATCAGATAAATCCTCGTGTTCAATAAACGGGCGGAAAGCGTATTTCCCCGAAACGCAATCATCTTAACGGGCACATAAGCGCTGATCCTAATCCGCAATGTTTGCCGAAACGGCCCGTCTGCCAGCTTAATCTGCTATGAAAATCATTTTGACGGCTGACTTCATGTCTCCTGGCCTGGACCAGGGTCACAGCTCTGGTGCGTTTATCTTTTCTTTTTTTTTTTATTGAACACGCCGTTCACCGTCATCCGTCTGACAGGCAGCTAATGGACAGTTTGATTCCACCTGTGATCCTAGAATTGCACTGTTATCCAACAATCATTTGCTAAATATAAAACATGACAGTTTTATGCGCGTTCCAACATGGCAGTAAGTTGAAGCAGGAAGCGAGTGAGCAGATGTAGTGTGGGTTTTCTTCTAGCAGTTTTTCTTCTGTACGCAAGTTTCATTGTAAGGACAAAAATGGTTTAAGGGTTAGTTATATAAAATAATATTTTACTTATGTCAATGTTTAATTAATCTCATTATTTTTCTTTTCAATGGACAATGTCTTATTTTGTTTTCCACCATTTTTGTGAATTAACATTCATTTATTAAAATGTTAATTTTAAATTTTCATGACATATACAGTGCTCAACATAAATGAGTACACCAAATTTTGTAAATTAATATTTTTATCCATTTTTCAGTCAATATAGGTAATATATTTTGGTGCATTTGAACAAAACAGATTTATTAAATGGATATATTTAATAAAATAATACTTTAGTCACCAAACATCTTTAGAAAATTTAAATTTGCTCTTCTCGATTTTTTTATTAAAACATTTTCTTTAACATAAATTTGGGTGTACTAATTTTGGACGGTTAACACAAGTTATTTTGTTAGATTCATCACTCATCAAAGCATCCTATAGAAAATATTCATTTAAATGAGAGATTTGTGAGGAGTGAACTCATATATGTTGAAGACTGTACATGACATGTTTAGAACTAATTAAAATCTGTAACAAGTAAACTAATCTGTCAAAAAAACAAAAACATGATCATTACATAACTCATGAGTTATTACTCATGAGTCACCAAGTCATTCATTAGATATGAAATTATGAGAAAAGATATCATTATAATTTACAAAAAAATACATTGAGATAAAGGCTTTTTGTACTGAGAAAAAGACATTTTCTCATGAATAATGTCGTAATTTTGTTCAAATGTTTGTTAATGAGATGGGAACTCATAATGACAAAAAAGATGATAATTAGAAATATACATTTATAAGATCAAGTAGAAATTGTGATATCAAAATGATGGCAAATGTGACTGAAATAAAAAGTCTGAACTAATGCTGAGCTAAGAACTAATAATGACGTATACAGATGAGTTTGAGATCAAAAGCATAATCATGTGACTTATTTTTCAAAATTGACTTTTACCATAATTCCATCTCCATCCATTTCAAATTGAACTTGTTGCTGTTTTGAAATAGTTTTAATTATGAGATAAAGTCATTCAAATATTATGACATTTACATTATTTATACAAGTCAAAATGACGACAACCCAATTGACACAATTATTAATTAATGATATACTAAGTCATTATTATGAGATTAATCAAAATTATGATTGTTTAATAATCAATTTTAATTGATTAAATTTTTCTTTAAGATTAATCGGTGTTGTAATCCATCTGCCATAATCAACATAGTCAAAACGCTGCCCCTCAAAAAATTAATAATCATACATTTTTCCTCCAAGCATTCATTTCCAGTTCCCATCACACCAAATGCGCCTAATTGTGGAGACACTTCATCTTCATGCGAGGCAAACAGTAGTGTTTTTTGACAGTAAAGCAGGTCATTTGAGGTTATTTCTGGTCTTTGCGAAACTGTAGTCCTCTAATTTGCAGCCCGAGAGCAGAAATCTATGAGTACTGCAGATGATTTGTACGTCTTGGCCTTTTTGCATATGGAATCTGGCCTGATGTATAATGAGACTGTGCTTCTTCACTGCTGAGGTCAGAAAAATACAGCATCACACATCCGTCCTGCTTTTTAATCCATTTCAGCACTGACCACAACTGCTGGCACTTGCGAGTCCCATGAGTCGAATTTATTAAAAAGATAACTTTTTTTTTTCTTTCTCACTGTGTAAGGTCATATTAAAATGTTTCTCTATGCCTTTTCCTTGCTACTTTTCAGCAGTATTTAGTAATAATTTCATGCTTACTAAGCAGTGTTGGGTAAATTACTTTAAAATAATTACTAAATGGATCATTACAACTGGATTTAAATTACTTTTATATTAGCTTTGTCGGAAAAAAAGGTAATTTTGTTACTTAGTAAGTAATTTAATTACTTGACTAAATATGAAAAATGCCCATAATCTCAGAATACAGAAATACAACTGTGTAAATTATAAATCCTTTAAATTAGAGACAAACACCTTTTAGTTTTTGTTAAAAACCCTCATATTTTAAACTATATGTACCAAAACAGAAAAGGTTTACAATTAATGACACAGTTTTTATACATACCATATATAAACACAGATTACTAAAACATTTCATTGTTTCTTAAGGATGCACAATTGTCAGATAAATGAAACCTTCTTTAGTTGTAACATTTATAGTGTGCGTGTGTGTGTGTGCGTGTGCTTTGTATTCCTTACATTGTGAAGACCAAATGTCCCCACAAGCATAGCGATACCAGTCAATATATATATATATATATATATATATATATATATATATATATATATATATATAGTTTGTTGTTTGTATGAAATATCCACTGCTGAACATATAACACGCATATATAGCTTATTGAACAGATTAATAGACCACTTCAGAATGCTATTTTCTCTGGATTTACCAGATTTATTATGTGTGCGTTTGAGTTAAATATTAATATTTGGGTAACACTTTACAATAATGAATGTGTTAATTAACACATCAATATATGTTTAGTTTAGATATCTGATTTAGCATTGCTGAATAAATGTGTTGTCCATTGTTAGGTCATGTTATCTTATCCATGAACAAATGTATTTGTGTTTACATGTGTAAGCATGAACTAATTAGGCTGTTAATGTAAAAGGAAAAATATGGACAATTTTTTTTTGCTAAAATCAGGTCCATTCCACCACATATATATTGATTTTACTGTTCTGAAATTAAAAGATTGATATTGTGTTGTCAAAAACAGTTTATAGAAATAAAATGTAATAAATGACATTTTTATTTCAAAATTTTGTAGAAAATGATAAATTCTTAATTCTTTTCATAGCGATATAGTAATGTCTGGATTAGAAAATTCAATGAAAACTACTTGTCACACGTGATATAGTATATTCCAACTGCAGGGTTAAAATTGTTACTACTAAGTTCCACTACTAACAAAAAGTAACCATTCAGTCCAAATGTGGCATCAAAATTGTTTTACTAATCCTCAGATATCTTCCAGCTCCTCCACACAATGAGCGTCGGAAATCCCATCCGTTGTCCACAATATTGTTTGTGGTCTTCGGAACAAACTCTCACATTTCAAAGGCTCCTGACTTTGGTGTAACATGAATCAGGAGCCGATTCCCAAGCGGCCGCAGTAAAAAGGTCCTCTAAAATATAAAACTAAGCCATAGCCGGTGAAGAGTGTCCTCATATTTCATCAATTTTAGATTTATAAAGCCAAAAATTGACGTCCCCCCTGGCAGCCGGCGGTCTCGCAGCGAGTCTGTGGGCTGCGTGGAGTTTCATCATGCTGACAGAACCTGACACCTCGGGTGAGCTGCAGACCACTAGTCTCTCTGCTTCCTCCCTGGGTGAGCAATTACATGTGAAGAGCGGCCCGCATGTCATTTCAGAGGCCTGCCTTCATCAGAGACCCTCTGTGCACTGCAGATCATTAGCAGACGCACTGCTCACATGCAGGACGCTGTCAGGCCGCTGACGCGCTGGACAGAATTTACACCATTTCTGAGGATGCTGATTAATCATAATTATGTGCTCTGGAGCTCCATTAACACAATTCTTTTCTGTTTATATATATATATATATATATATATATATATATATATATATATATATAGCGATGAAAAATTGAAAGGGCTAGTTCACCCAAAAATGTAAGTTATGTCATTAACTCAGTGCTAAACTCTGTTCCTGAAGGCACAACAACATTACACATAACCTCTCCCTAATCAAACACACCTGAATCAACTCATGAGAACATTAGAACAGACTCCAAAACCTGAAATGAATGGGTCAGATAAGGGAGACATCCAAAATATGTATTGTTGGTGTGTCTTCAGGAACAGGATTGGGAAACATTAATTACTCACCCTCATGTCGCGCCATATATTGACACCAAGGAGAGTGAATAAAGTCATTATTTTAGTTTTATGTGCACACAGAAGTATTCTTGTTGCTTGATAATATTTCCATTGAACCACTGAAGTTGAGGTTTTTTGTTTTGTTTTTTGGAATCTTGTTGTCTATGGAGGATGAGGGAGCTCTCAGATTTATTTTAAAATATTGTAATTTGTGTTCTGAAGATGAATGATGGTATCATGGGTTCGGGACAACACAAGGGTGAGTAATTAATAACAGAATATATTTGGGTGAACTAACCCTTTAAGAGAACTCTTGAGAATTCTCACTTTCTCTGGGTTTGAATAAAATGGTTTCTTTTATACTAAAGGTTTCAAATAACAAAATATTGTGTATCAGATTTGTATTTTTTTTAATCAGATTTTTTTTAATGTTAAAAATCAGGGTTATTCCACCAAACTTTTGTTTTCTTAACTCTTTGGAGTGAAAACATTGTTATTATGTTGTATAAAAATGAATATAAACATGTCTGAAAACATTTTATGCCTTAAATTACATTTAACATTTTTGTTTTCAATTTAGAAGATTGAAGGGAAATAATTTCATTTATGTTCTACTCAAACGTGTACTGTAACAATAAATTGTAAATCCTGCAGTTTTTCAAACAGGCTGCTGTCACGCTCGACTGAGGGACATGAAGGCACAGGAACACGGGATTAAACGAAACACAAATTTATTTACAAACACTCACTACATACATGGGCACTGGAAGATACAGGAAACTCTGGGAGGACATGGGGTGACGACAACATGGACAGAACGACACGTAGACAATACAATACCACACAAGGACTGAACCAAACAGAGGGGTATAAATACATGAGAGCTAATGGGACAGATGATACACAGGGGTGAGACACAGGTGGAATAAATGAACACTGAAAACGGCAGGAAACAGAACAAAGGAAGCACATGACGACAACAAAAGCACATAGAACACAACAGAACCTGACAGCTGCAAGTGAAGGAAACATTTACAAACTGAGAAAGCATCTTCATGAATTTGACAACACATGCAAATACAGAAACACGCTGCAAATAGTGCAGATAGTGTTTTTTTGTTTTGTTTATTTTAACATCCTGATCATACAGTTATTATTTTTGTTGTTTGTATGGTTTTTTTCCTAATAATCTGACCCATTGCAAAATTAACGCTAATTTGAATGTTATTTTAGAAATAATTTTACACAAGCAGTCGTGTTCGTCAGTTTTTAGGCTTCCCTGACACATTTTCGTGGTGGTCTGTGTTATTTGCAGCATGTTTCTGTATTTGCACATGTTGTGAGAGCATGTGATGTTTGAAGGTGTTTTCTCAAATTGTAAGTGTTTTCTATTTGTGTGTTTTCATAACTTGCAGTGCATTTCAGCTCTCTTAGCCACAAAAGTCAAGATCCAAAGAATTCGAGAATTTCCTTGTTTTTCATTACTGTATATACAATCAATTTCATTCTAAACTTCATGTGGTATAAAAAAATGTTGTTTTGAAATTGTTAAATATTTTGTATGTATATAAGATAAGAAAATTCTAGAGTAAAATATACTTGAAAGTTATTTTAATGTGTTAAAAGGTATGACATTTTGTTTATCTTATTGTCTTAGCTATTTGTTTATAACTTTGTGCTTTTTTAATATATTGATTGATTTATTTATTTATATTTCACTTTACAAAATGCTGTCCATATCCAGTTAACCTTCAAACCGAGCTCCTCTGTACTGTTATTTACAGCTTCACTCATCAGGGTTTGTAAGTTGAGGGTGACTTTTTTTTTTCTTTCTGCGCACTGTTTTGTGATTGAACTGAGAAATTGGCTGTGGGAGTGAAGATAACATCAGATAATGTGAAGAGGGCTGGTGGGGCTCTTATCGTGCCAGATTATCCGTTCAAAAGTGACAAATTCGCTGATGATGCAGACAGTCACTGTATACAGGCAAAACACACAGCGGCTCTCAAACACACACAAACTCACAGCAATACTGACCAACTCACATCTGAAACTAATATAATAAATATTTATTTTTAAAAATATGAATAAAGTCGTAAATGTGACCATTATATTATATTACATTACATTACATTATATTATATATAAATGTATAAAATATAATTGTAAGACTAACAATAATATGACATTTCCCAGTACTGAGTTGCTGTTGGAAAGGCATCCGCTATGGAAAACATA
>CAIGQW010031024.1:8250786-8265102 GCA_903798125.1 Danio choprae
ATTGTTTTATGTTCAATCCAGTTAAATTTGTTAAATTAACTTAATCGATTTGCGTTGGGACAATATGAATGAATTGTGTGGAACCCAGCCTTTTTTACAGTGCTGCAAGAAAGATGTATATAAGAACTCCTGGAAATAATTCAAAATGTTTATTTATGAGGAATTTCCCAAGAACTTTCACATTTTCCATACGAAAAAAAAAATAGTTTGAAATGTACAGTAAAATGCTTGAAATATATCTTATCTTTTATTATTAGTAATATTGTATGTTAAAAGATGTAACTATTATAACATTTGTGTTATGCTGCCATTTGTTATATTTCATAAACTGATTTGCTAAACAGAAATTGCCATTTATAATAATAATAATAATAATTATTATTATTATTACTATTATTATCATTATTATTATTATCATAATTCCTTACATTTAAATACATTTACATTAATTCCTTACTTTTCAGGACACTTAAAGCGCTTTACACATTTTGGGGGGAATGTCCTCATACACCACCAGTGTGCAGTATCCACCTGGATGACGTGACGGCAGCCATATTGCTCCAGACCACACAATACACACCAGCTGATTGGTGGTGAGGAGACAGAGTGATGAAGCCAGTTATGATATGGGGATGGTTAGGAAGCCATGATTGACAGAGGCCAGTGGGCTAATTTGGCCAGGATGCTGGGGTGTAGCCCCTGCTCTTTATGGAAGGACATCCTGGGATTTTTAGCGACCACAGAGAGTCAGGACCTCAGTTTAACATGTCATCCGAAAGACAGCGCTCACTGAGCAGTATAGAGTCCTTATCAATTTACTGGGGCATTAGGACCCACACAGACCGTAGGTTGAGCGCCCCCTGCTTGTCTTGCTAACACCACTTCCGGCAGCAACCTGGCTTTCCCATGTGGTCTCCCATCCAGGTACTGACCGGGCGCAGCCCTGCTTAGCTTCAGTGGGTATTTGTATACATTTTGCCTCCATTCTCCACCATAGAGTGTAGACAGTGATGGTTCTGTGTGGAGCTGAGTTAAGTATTTAAAAGGATGGCTCACCCAAAAATAAAAATTGTGTAATCATTTACTTACCCTTCACTTGTTCAAAACCTATTTGAATTTTGTTCTTCGGCTGAACACAAACGAAGATGTTTTGAAAAATTCTGGTTGTTAGTACCCATTGACTTCTATATTAATTGTTCTTCCTACTATGGAAGTCAATGCAATCAGCATTCATCAAAATATCTTCCTTTGTGTTCAGCAAAACACTGTAAAAAATCCTGGGTTCCACCCAATTCCTTCGTGTTGTCCCAACACAAATCGATTAAGTTAATCAATTTTACCAATTTAAGTGGATTGAACATAAAACAATTAAACATAAAAAAACGTAAAAAATTGTATTGCTTCAACTCATTTTTAATAAGTAGTTTGAAGAAGCAACAAAAGTCGTTTTTCTGAGTGAAGAAAGAAGCTCAAAGGTTTAAAACCGCATGAGGGAGAATAAATGATAAGGTAATTTTCATTTTTGGCTAAACTATCCCTTTAAGCTGCCTCAAATAAAAAGGTATACCTGAGAAGGCAGCATAAAAATAAATACTTTTCCCCATAGACTCCCATAATACATTGCATTGCCACCTATGTAGTCAGCTAACATGGTCCTGGACCATAGTCTGCATGCTGTTTTTGGCATTTTTGCCACTTTGAGGAAGTCAGAATGGGATCAGAAAATATCATGAGCTTGTATCAGCCAAAAAAAACAAAACAATCAAGGCGTGTGTCAGAGCATATGTGCTAATCATTAGTCCTTGACTCCAGGACATCACGTTATTTGACTTCCCGAAGTCACATTTCTCTCAGAACTTGAATGTAAATAAACCTGTGACGGCTGAATACTGCAGCCTTCACCAAACACTCAAGCAATTAGAGTCAAAGTATAAATTTTGATGCTTTAAAAATGGATTAAATGCCAGAGTGCTGCACACAAGACAACTTCACAGGAAGCCTTTTAAGATTACAGCCTTTCAGTGATAAGAGAGTCATTACTGGCAAAGGAAAAGAGATATTCTGTCGCTCCATCTTATAAAAGTAAGAACCACATCTAGTCCTGTTTATTAATAAATATTTTGCAGAATTAATAGAAATGTATGTGCTTTATCATCATTATTTGCAAATTAAAAGCTTTGTAATATAGAGTTGAAGGTTAAAAAAGAAGTGCTGTTTACATAAGAACAGTATTTCATATTTTTTCTTCTAACGAGTGTATTTTTGTCTTCTTTTTTTGTTTGTTTGGCTGGGATGAAAGCAGGTTTTACATTTTTTTTAATATATTTTAGAATCAACATCCTTACCCCCCCATTAAACATTAAAAGTAATGTTTTTGTTTTATTTTTTTCAATTGGCTACAGAACAAACCACTGTTGTCCAATGGCTTACCTAATTTATTTATTTTTTTTAAAGATTTATTTTTGCCTTTATTTGACAGGACAGTAGGTTGACAGGAAGTGAAGTGGGAGAGAGAGGGGGGTATGAACGGGAATGGTCCACAAGCCGGGATTTGAACTTGGGATGCCCAGTGCGCTCCAGCACCATATGTCGGCACACTAACCACTGGGCTATAGTGCCGACATGGGTTACCTAATTAATCTAGCTTGCCTTGTTAACTTAATAAACCTTGTTAGGCCTTTAAATTGCACAGGTTAAATACTAATACCATTCATTTTCATTTCGGCTTAGTCCCTTTATTAATCTGGGGTCACCACAGCAGAATGAACCGCCAACTTATCCAGCATATGTTTTACACGGCGGATGCCCTTCCAGCTGCAACCCATCATTGGGAAACCTCCATACACACTCATACACTACGGACAATTTAGCGTACCCAATTTACCTGTACCGCATGCTTTGGACTTGTGGGGGAAACCGGAGCACTCGGAGGAAACCCACGCGAACACAGGGAGAACATGCAAACTCCACACAGAAATGCCAACTGACCCAGGCTCGAACCAGCGACCTTGCTGTGAGGCGATCGTGCTACCCACTGCACCACCGTGAGGCCCTACTAATATCTTACTATAATAATATATAATATCTAAAATATTATGTATTAGCCTCATGGCAAAAGCAAAAGTTAAAGAAGAAATAAAAAATATGTGTAAAATATGTTGAATAAATATTCTCTTAATAAACAGCATTGGGGGCCTCACGGTGGCGCAGTGGATAGCACGTTCGCCTCACAGCAAGAAGGTCGCTGGTTCGAGCCTCGGCTGGGTCAGTTGGCGTTTCTGTGTGGAGTTTGCATGTTCTCCCCGTGTTGGCGTGGGTTTCCTCCGGGTGCTCCGGTTTCCCCCACAAGTCCAAAGACATGCGGTACAGGTGAATTGGGTAAGCTAAATTGTCCGTAGTGTATGAGTGTGAATGGGTGTGTATGGATGTTTCCTAGAGATGGGTTGCAGCTGGAAGGGCATCCACTGCGTAAAACATATGCTGGATAAGTTGGCGGTTCATTCCACTGTGGCGACCCCGGATTAATAAAGGGACTAAGCCGAAATGAAAATGAATGAATGAATGAATAAACAGCATTGAAATAATTTTTTAAAAAATAATTGAAATTTCTATTAATTTTGCCATTCACTCTGATTGTCTTTAGATATGAATCCCCTCAAATATCCCTCTTGTTTAATTGACTTTTCTCAATCCGACATGATTTTGCTCCACCGTCCTCCTACATCGAGCGTGTACAGTCTCTCAGAGCTGTAAAACAGAGTAACAGCACAGAGGATTATCAAATTATGTAGAACGTTGCTTCCAGCCAGGACATTTGTCAGCCATCTGCTCTGCATCTGAGCTGCTGTCTGCATTTTGCTGTCCGTCCAAAAATAAAACCCAAAGACAAACTGTTTATCAGCATGAGCATTTTAAAGTCTTTGTCTTTTGTTGCTGCACATGTGCCTGTATTTGCTCTCACTGTCTGCTAGATGATAAGGTTCAATGTCAGACATGACATCCTGATTCAGGAAGAAAATAAATCAGGGTACATTACGTATTTTAATGAGAAGAGAGTTTGTTGTTGTTTTGTGTATAAGCTATGTTTACATCCACCTATTTTTATGCACATTCATTCATTCATTCATTTTCTTTTCAGCTTAGTCCCTTTATTAATCTGGGGTCGCCACAGCGGAATGAACCGCCAATTTATCCAGTATATGTTTTACGCAGCGAATGCCCTTCCAGCTGCAGCCTGTCACGGTCACACAAGGAAGAGAGGACAGGCTGTTAGAGTTCGTAGGGTTTTAATAAAGCACAATGAATCAACGCACTTAGTGTGGAAGGTGAGGACAACACAGAGTTCGTGGTAAACACTAAAGTCACTTACCTGAGTGTAGCGAGCACACTGATGACATGAGTCGGACTCCAGGATTCCTTGGAGGACGAATGAAGATGCAAGAAGAGGAGAATGAAGTAGAGGTGACCATCTAACGTTGATTCCAGCCGGTGAGTGAATGAGTGAGGTGAGCTTATGTAGTGAGTGGGTGATGGCTGGAGCAGGTGAGTGTGATTACGTGCGCAGGTGTACGTGATCAGTAATCAGGTGATAGTGTGCAATGTGTAGTAGATGGTGACTGTGAATGGTGACTGGGGCTGATGGAACGTGCAGAGGGTGTGACACAACCCATCTCTGGGAAACATCCACACACACTCATTCACACACATACCCTACGGACAATTTAGCCTACCCAATTCACCTGTACCGGATGTCTTTGGACTTGTGGGGGAAACCGGAGCACCTGGAGGAAACCCACGCAAACACGGGGAGAACATGCAAACTCCACACAGAAATGCCAACTGACCCAGCCGAGGCAGCGACCTTCTTGCTGTGATGCGATCGTGCTACTCACTGCGCCACCGTGCTGCCCCTATGCACATTTAGAAATATAAAATTAAAAAAATGCTTAATGGAAACACCAAGATGCGCATACATTTTGAAAATGCGCATAAAAAACATGTGCACAACTGAGTAGGATAACCTTTTTATTCAATAAGAAAAGGTTTGAATAAACCATGATGGAAACACATTTACTGAATAAATTCCAGCATGTACATCAAAAAATCTAGTGATTTTGTTATAAGAGATTATGTGATAACAAGAATGGGCGTCAAGGGATGGCATTAATAAACAAACTAACGGAGCAACTAAACTGTAAAACATTAGCCAAAGTCCTTCATCAAAGTGGTTGGGTATTATTACCTCACAGAGTCTCCCAAAGAGTGTCTTACGCCTCCAAAAGTCACCACAGGTTCATTGCGTTTCTTCTTTTTATACAAAGGTGCAAGGAATTTATTAAATAAGAAAAAAGGCCTACAGAAGGTGTAGCTTTATCTTCAATTTGATTGAAGGGTCACGACTTTAAAGAATGGATGGAAACTGGAAACTTATTTGCAAATATTTTATCCTATATTCCAGTTTTGCACATAAATCTAATTCGCAACTTTGGATGGAAACAAAGCAACAGTCATGGCTGGTTTACACATCAAGTTTGTTTGTTTTTCACGTGTCAAAAATGAGAGAATTAAACTCAATAACTGCTATGTAAATTCAAAATTATGCAGGGGAAAAGTTAGTATTAGTGAAAAAAAAACTAAAAAGGTATAAATAATTTAAGCCTATGTGGAAAATAAAGGTGCCAGGAAGAAACAGAAAGTGCTTTTCACAGTTTCCTTTTAATAAAACACACTTCAAAAATAAATAAATAAATAAATAAATCTACTGTAAAGAATAGTTTGAGGTATTGAAATATTACATCGATGTTAAAAGTTCATCCTATAACAATCAATGCCAATAAAGAATCTTTGGCAACACTTTACAATAACAGTACATGAATAATGATGTATTAACATGGAAACTAAGTATTACTTTCTTTATGAAATAATGATGAGTTAGGGCGCGCTAATCACATGACGAGTCACATGAGTTCATGTGTGAATAACGGCTACCTTAATTACTTGTTAGTTCATGTTGTTAATTATTGTATTAATTAACATTTAAGTTTAAGATAAATGTAGCCAACATGAACTCATGAGCTGTTAATGTATTCTTATGTTGTGACTTTACTTAGAGGGGCACATCACCATTAACTCATCCTTAACTACTCATGAACTCCTGTGTTTAAAGTGTTCTTGTTGATGTTGACAGAACACTTTTCTATTGTTATTTAGTGTAAACGCACTAGATGGGCGTGCATAAGGAGTTCATGAGTAGTTCAGAATGGGTTAATGATGATGTGACCCTCCAAGTAAAGTCATGATATAATTATACATTAACAAATCATGAGTTCATGATGGTTAAATTAAGCATAAACTAATGTGTTAATTAATACATTATTTAAAAAACAATCATGTACTAACAAGTAATTAAGGTTGCCGTTATATACACATGAACTCATGTTACTCATGTCGTAGTTAAAGTTAGTTCATGATTGATGAATGCATTAATTCAACATTAGTTCATAGTAAAGTAATGTTTACTTTACACATTAATACATCATTATTCATGTACTGTTATTGTAAAGCGTTACCGAATCTTTATTTTCACCTCTAGACCACCTCTTTTTAATTTTTGTCATTTAATAATGTTGTTCAAATAAAACTTAAAACTTCTTAAAATATGACGACAGACATGGAAATCTTATTTCTAAAATCTCAATAGAAGCTTGAATGTAAATATGACATAATAAATAAAATTCGATACAATCTTATACTATGGCTATTCTGCTAGTACTAGAGTTCTGGTAATTCCAGTGTTAGGAGTGCATACAGCTGTATTTGCTCTCAGTGACTGTAAGTAGGTGAGGTTTAATGGCAGACACAACATCCTGTTTCAGACAGTTGTTTTACGTGAAGAAAGTTTCTCTGTCTTGTTTGCACAGGGATAGCTAGTTCACACTGAACACATTTTACAAACGTGATAAACAAACATCCTATGCATGGTTGTGTGTGAGCATTGTGTTCTTACAAGATGTACGATTGTCATGTTTAAAAACACATTGGCAGACTATTACTTTTTTCATTCATGAAATGATTTTTAACTCCAAACTGGCAATTTCCCGAAACTTTCTGATTACTTTCTGGGCATGGTGCTTTATAAACATGTTATACACTTACATTTACCCTTTTAGCAGACACTTTTATCCAAAGTGACTTACAAATGAGGATAAAAGAAGCAAATAATCAGAGAATAGCCATATATAAATGCTGACATATCTAAGTTTTTTTTTTCTCCAAGTATTTGGAGAGGAGAGAGTGTGTCCTACGGGTGGTTTGTCAAGCCCAGCACACTTAGAATCACACAATGTTTTTCTGAAATATGAAATGTTGATAAGAAAGTGTCTGGTGCATACGGAGAGGAAAAAAGCATCCACTGCATGAAGTACACTAAGAATTGCACAATATTTTACAGAAACTAATATGAAAGTGTGTCTTCTACGGGTGCTTTGTCAAGCCCATTTACCTGCGTGAAGTACACTCAGAATTGTGCAATATTTTCTCAGAAATATAAGAATCGTCAAGCAGGCAATGATCAAATAGAAACAAATGGTATCATGAGGGTAATCCAGAAGCGTAGTCGAGATCACAGGCAAACAATATAATATAATATAAAACATAAACGAGAAAACAAGGCAAGGATCAAAGGTTATGGGAGAACGCTTCGTAGTGTTACAGCAAACAAGACTCAGCAATGTGTGAGTAAGGTGTATAAATAGTCCTGGTCATTAGTCCTTACCAGCATCAGCTGTGTGTGTAATCGGGAGAGAACTGGAACTGGTGTTTGTATGAGGTGCATGATGGGATATGTAGTTGGCAGACTTGTGATTCTGGTGATAATTAATGTTCTCCAGTGATCTGTAAGGGCTAGATCGCTGGTGATCATGACGAGTGCTGTTGTTGGACAATTAAATGATTAAGTATGGTGAAACCAGCCTGATTTCACAAAGAGACGTAACTATTTTACGTTTTGTCAGTTTAGCAGCTAATTTGTACAAATTTGTACTATAAAAGGAAGCGTGGCACCAAACCCCATCGATAAACCAAACCGTCATTGGGGGATGAGGAAATCATACTAAATTGTATGAATGCGATTGTACGAGTTCATACGAATTACCCACTAAATCAAAAGTTACTAGTTGCCAAGAGTCATAATTCATATATAAATGAGTCATAAAATATAAATAATGAGTCATAAAATATAGCATTTTACAACAACAAAAAGTATCAAAATTGGTTGAATCATTATTCTTCATCTCTGTAAGCTACTCCAAAGACTATTTTCATATTATGTTCAATATGCACACTGTATAATGCCTGCAGAGATACTCATATTTGCATATCAGTAGGATATTTTTAGCATGACCACAGTAAATTGTGCCACATTTTCCAACGTTTTATTTGTGGTCTAATTAATCTTGCATCTAAAACCGCAGCGCTTATCTTTGAACTTCCTTCATTAGTTGCTTATTATTTAAAATGATTCCACTAATTCACAGCATTTCTTGAGCGAACACTGTTCTGTCATAATGCATTCGTTAGCGGATACATTTTATCTTAATGAATAGGTGACTGGTTTTTATTCAAATGTAAAAGACATGCGCTATATGTGAATTGGGTAAGCTAAATTGGCAGTAGTGTATGTGTGTGAATGTTCGAGTGCATGGGTGTTTCCTAGTACTGGGTTGTGTTGAAGGGCATCCGCTGTGTAAAACATATGCTGGATAAGTTGACGGTTCATTTTGCTGTGGTGACCCCTGATAAATAAAGGGACTAAGCCGAAGGAAAATGAATGAATGAATAGTTTATTAATAATTAATTCTGAAATACAGTATAAAGTATTTATAATCATATAATGAATGTAGCTTCAAATTAACATTTGTTTTATATATGTACTAGTATTGGATTATTCAAAGTTTGTTTTAATTTTAGGTTTGGTTTTAGTCTTTATATGTTCCTTTAACATTTTTTCATTCATTCATTCATTTTTCTTCGGCTTAGTCCCTTATTTATCAGGGTGCCACAGCGGAATGAATCGCATATATTCCAGCATATGTTTTACACAGCGGATGCCCTTTGAGCCTACATTTTTTCATAAGCAGTATTTTGTTCATAAATGAAATTCATTCATTCATTCATTTTCATTTCGGCTTAGTCACTTTATTAATCTGGGGTCGCCACAGCGGAATGAACCGACAACTTATCCAGCATATGTTTTACGCAGCGGATGCCCTTCCAGCTGCAACCCATCTCTGGGAAACATCCATATACACCCATTCACACTCATACACTACGGACAATTTAGCTTACCCAATTCACCTGTAGCGCATGTCTTTGGACTTGTGGGGGAAACCGGAGCACCCGGAGGAAACCCACGCCAACACAGGGAGAACATGCAAACTCCACACAGAAACGCCAAATTCGTGTTATTATTAAATCCTGTGTTCCTGTGCCTTCATGTTTCCCAACGAGCGTGACAATCATAGTATAATTTGATGGTTTATGACAATCTATGGTTAGTTCAGATAAAGTAGCATGCCATTTGGTGAAACTAACGGTATTTAAGGATCAATAAATGATCACATTTTAGAGAAAAATTAAAATGGAAAGTAATCCACATTTGAGCTGTTGGTGGCGCTAGAGGGTTTCATTTAAAGGCTCCAAATTTGCTGTGTAGAATTTTTGGACTGTCCTCTATCTGTACTCCTAATTTCACAGCATTTTACTGTACTGTTATTAGCTATTAGCTGCCACATGAAAACTAACAGTAACAGTGTCTCAATTTTGCAGAATATTGTAATATGTATGCATATTGAGACTTGTGGAGCTGCGCATCGATGGATTTGCTCTTCAGTGTTTGGACTTTCAGCAGCGAAATTTAAACTACACTGAACTGAACTAAACTGAACTTCAACTCTGAAAACTGGACTGACACAGTTTCAATTTACTAGAACTTGTATATTAAGCTGCTTTGACACAATCTACATTGTAAAAGTGCTATAGATATGAAGATGAATTGAATCAATTGAATTATTACAGTCATATTTGCATATCAATGTGATATTTAGCCACATTTATTTTAGAATAACAGTGTGTCCATTTTGCTGAATATATTTTACATAATTTAAAGACAGACATATTTCCATATCAATATGATATTTTTAGCCACAAGGATTTTTTTATCGATTTTATTTGCAGTCTAATTCATTTTACATGCCTTGAACTCCCTTCGTCAGTCGAGAATTTCATATAATTCCACTAATTCCCACATTTCTTGAGCGAACACTGTTAGGCAGCCGTATCTGTACAGCGCTCTGTCATAATGCATCCATTTACTGTTACATTTTGTACTGTCATTACTGGTATAGCATTTCTTGGGAAAGGAGGTCATTTTCATCTCATTTTAATGGATAGGTTACCATGCCACTTATTAGGAAACCCTCTGTTGTTTAAGGCTGCCTCTGTCCATTAAGGAACAGAATTAAATCCATGATAACGCACATCTGAGGACTTAAACGGTCCGTCTTTTGCTTCGCTTCCATGCGTCATATAATCTAGTAAAAACCCACTGACCCCATTTTACCCAAAGCGTCATGCGTACGTTCTGCAGGTATTACAGGGGAGAGCAGCTTAAACAAATGTGCGTTGTCATTTCGCTGCTGTCGGTATGCTAGGCTTTTTTATGATTATTTGTCATTTAAGAGTTTGCCTAAAGACATATGAGACGTTCATGGTGTTCTTGGGGTTTCTTGGACATGATGATAGGCATCGCTTGACAGTGTGTTTATTTAAAAGGTGGAAGAGGACTTCAGTTGCTTTCAGCACATTGCGGATCCACCCATGAAAATATGCAAATGTTTACACATGCATTGAAATTATCTGGATATATATTTTTTTGTTTACATCTGTTTAATCTTCATATTTGTTGTAAGATTCAATAAAAAAAAGTTAATTTAGAATTTAATAATAATAGTTTATTGATAATACATTTTGAAAATCATTGCAATGCATTTATAATCATATAATGAAAATAGTGTGGTATCAGTGTTACTTGTGTACTAGTATAGGACTAATTATGTTTTAATTTTAGCTTTGGTCTTAGTTATTATAAGTTCCTTTGGTATTATTTTTTATTCTCTTTATTTGCTTTTTATTTAATGTTAGTACGTTCAACTTATTGTATTTCAATTAGCTGTAAAGCTATTTTTATCTAAACTTTATTTAGAACATTTTATTTTAGACTTCTTTATTCATCTTTATAATCTATCATTATAATCATTAACCTCTGAACAAGATTAATCTTAAATAAAGAAAGCAAACTTGTATAGTTTATAAAATTACCAACAAAAGAATTTTAAACTAACATAATTCATCATCGTATATCGTTCATCATATTCAGTATCGTAATATTGGGTGTTTTATGACAAGCCAGTGTTAAGTTGTGACATTTCAAGCTGTAAAATGTCATGTGGTGTGACTTCCCAAAACCAAAACCAAAATACATAACATTTTTTATAAGTAAATAGAAAAGTATTATAAAATATAGGGCCTCATGGTGGCGCAGTGGGTAGCACGTTCGCCTCACAGCAAGAAGGTCGCTGGTTCGAGCCTCGGCTGGGTCAGTGGCATTTCTGTGTGGAGTTTGCATGTTCTCCCTGTGTTGGCGTGGGTTTCCTCCGGGTGCTCCGGTTTTCCCCACAAGTCCAAAGACATGCGCTATAGGTGAATTGGGTAAGCTAAATTGTCCGTAGTGTATGAGTATGAATGAGAGTGTATGGATGTTTCCCAGTGATAGATTGCAGCTGGAAAGGCATCCGCTGCGTGAAACATATGCTGGATAAGTCGGCGGTTCATTCCACTGTGGTGACCCCAAAATAATAAAGGGACTAAGCCGAAAATAAAATAAATGAATAATAATGATAATAATAATTTAACATTTAATTAAAAATATATTTACAAATATATTTTATATGTGTACCACTGTTATGTTAGTATCAATGAGATACTGTTGTAGTTTATTGTAGTTTTAACATACTAATATATACATAGCTAATATTTTTCACATACATCCATAATAATAACACTGTCTTGGCGGCCACAACAATAGTGGACTACAGCACCGTATTTGCACAGATCAGTAGTGTTTCTTTACAAAATGACATTACCCCCTACTGGCCTGGCATGAATAATACAGCATTTGCATTTTCTCATATCTATGTAAACATGGATCGTTTTGAGAAGTGTTGTTGTTGTTGTTTGTACAGTCAAAATATCAAAAATGCAAATAAAAATCTTTTATTCAATCTTAATTGCAATTTATCAGAGTATACACATTCTTAGGAAACTCCAATAAATTCTAGCTTTGCTTCCCTAATGTTTGCAGCACATGACATTTCTGTGACTCTGAATAAAAACTGCCGTAAACTTTCTTTTTTTTTTTTCAAACCCAGCTTATAACTCAATTTCCTTTTCATCATCTTTGACACTCTGACATGTCATTGACCTATAAGCCCTCGCAGTCATTAGCGCTGTATGGAAATGAACGTTTTGCTTTGGTTGCCAGGCTGGCATTTATGGCAGCGGTGGCATGATTCTGTTTGAGGAGCCAAATGAGAGACATTGTTAGAGGCTGATAAAGTAGGCAAACACACCTTCATTATCAGGCCGGATAGAAAGGCGGTGGTGCATGATAAACTGGATGAGAGGGCAGCGGTACAGGAAGGAAGGGAAGCAACACACACACACACTTCAAACATCAAGAGTGCTGACTTTTCACCCATGACACACACCAAAGAAAGAGCCTTCGGTCTGCTGCCATCAATTGGTATTTTCTGGGCTGTGAAAATCCGTCCCAGTGACTGCTGTTTATTTGAGATGGCAGCGCTTCATACTCCAATGCAAAATTACGCTTTTGCGAAATGTCCGAGATGATAAATGGAAACATTTCTAGAACATTGCCACAATTTCATAATCCGGTCACAGCCAGCACGTCATTTAGTGAATCTTTCTCTACACGACCCAAAATACTTTGAATCCTTCAGGAATTCTGTCACCCATTCCTCTGGAGTATAAATGGAGATGCCCAGAGGGAAAACCGAAGAAGTGCAGAGGCTGCAAAGGGTGTGTTATTTATGGTGTTTGTATTGACACTAGCTGACCAGTCAGGAGTTTTTCATTTGTTATTTTTACTTCATATAATTTGAGGGTACTACCAAGGATACTCAAAAAAGCTAATATTTATACCTGGAGAAACATGTGGTTGCATTATAAAGTGCATGTATATTTATAAAGTGTATGTATATTTATAAAGTGTATGTATATTTATAAATGTATGTTAATATTTCACCGTAAAACTGTTGGGTTGTCTTAACCCAAATAAGAGTAAACCCAACCTTTGAGTTAGAAATATGATTCAACTATTAAACGTAATATTGGGTTGATCCATATTTTACTGAAATGTCGATTGAAACAACACAGCATATATATTTTTGAGTGTAAATTTGATTAATCATTGATGTAATGCACCCAAAAATGTATATAATACAAAAAGGAGTAAAACTTATAAATTTTTACTATTAACTAGGGTCTTATTACCTGCGATTTAAAATAAAAAATCCATTAATGAACAGTTTCTGTATTTTGTGATACACATGTGTTTTCTGTTAATTGTGAAGTGCATTGTGAGACAATAATCTCTGCTCTTTCGACATTTGATGTTGAAAACAAGGTGGATTTTATGTATATTTTAGTAGTTTGAAAGTATGTATTGTTTAAAAAAATAATATAGAGAGAATTAAAAATGTAAATAAACAGAAAAAGTACAGTCAGATTATTTACTACACTCAAAAAATATATTTTAGCTGCTTGTTCAAACTGCTTATTAAAATTAATTGAATCAACACAATTATTACAACTTAATTGTTTTATGTTCAGTCCACTTAAATTTGTAAAAGACGAATAAGTTGACTTAAAGGAATTGTGTGGAATCCAGCATTTTTTTACAGTGTAGGTTTTTGTACCATAATTTACAATATCACTTCAGACTAATAAAACATCAATTGTGACTTAAAAAAAAAAAAACATCCGAATTTGTTGGAGGAAAGGTCAAGGTCTCCAACCCCAGCCGATGAGCTATCGCCCCCTAGAGCGACGGAGCGGAATCGAGCTGAGATGGAGGAGCTTAAACACCCGTCTGACCAGGTGCGAGAGCCGGCAACACCGCCAAGAGGGGGAGTCCTGGCGGATACCCGCGACAGCAGCGAGAGTCCCGCCCACCCCCCC
>CAIGQW010031024.1:8265502-8315066 GCA_903798125.1 Danio choprae
TGCCAGTCCGATCTCTGAGGAAACGTAACTATTTTACGTTTTGTCAGTTTAGTGAGAGTTCAGTTGTACGAAAATGTACAATTTCAAAATGGAGGCATGGCACCCAACCCCGTCCCTAAACCCAACCATCATTGGGGGATGAGCAAATCGTACTAAATTGTACAAATGAGATCATACGAATTCATACGAATTAGCCACTACATCAAAAGGTTTCGAATTGCTGTGAGATAGTTTGGTATTGCTGCTCTTAATCCTAAAAGGTCAGTCTTGTGAAAGTGTTCATAAGTTATAAGCAAAAATAACCTTTTTTTTATATTTCCTGAAAATGACGTGGCGCCATAATGAAACTGTACATGCATCTCAGGTTATGGTTCTCATAAGTTTGGTTTGAAAATGCAAAGGCTTGGTGTAGGTATAGCCTCTTTTGCAATCTACACTCA
Source organism: Danio choprae (assembly GCA_903798125.1). NCBI lineage: Eukaryota > Metazoa > Chordata > Actinopteri > Cypriniformes > Danionidae > Danio > Danio choprae. The sequence goes on from CAIGQW010031024.1 coordinate 8,265,943, forward strand.
AAAATGTATGTTTGCTGTTTATTCTTATTTAAAATTAGCAAAAACAAAACAATTGTTGAGTTTTTTTGGGGACAACCTAATTGTTTTATGTTCAGCCCACTTAAATTTGTAAAAAAGTTAACTTAATTCCATCATGTTGTCTTAACACAAATTGATTGTGTAGAACCCAACATTTTTTACAGTGTACATAGGACTAGTCAATTTTAAAAGACAGAAACATTTCTGTGACAGAAAATTGCAAGAAATGGTACAATTCATAAGAAAATAAAGGAATTTCATTTACTGTCCCCAAAGGAACTAGCAGTAGCTAAAGCTAAATATCTAATACCAGAAGTGACAAGACGAGGTGATTACCTCATAGCTCAGTGAGAAAATATTAGCAACATAGTAAGGGCGTGTGTTTTCTGTTGTTTTCAATGAAAGCTCTGCATTTTTAGAGCGTGTGTCGAGGCGCTAGCGTTATTTTTAAATACACTGGCATTTGGGGAATAATCAATTCTGAGTTAAACACAGTGCTGCAGAAAAGCTCTCAAGCACTTAGTGGAGCATTTGTCATGTTCTGGCGTCTTGGTACATGATGTAACTACAGAAGAGTCAAGCTTTAAATAGGGAAATTATCGAAAGACTTTTTAAAATTTGAGATGCTAATGGTCTAATCCAATTCAATGGTCTATGCTAAGCTAAGCTCAATGTGCTTTTGTCAGAGATGGGCTGAATGGATTTAAAAGTAGTAAAACTCAGCTGTTTAATGCTAGGGGGGTTGTAAAATGAGTCTGTAGCGAGTGGGGCAGGGCCAAGAGCCGTGAGACTGGAACGAGGCTGGTGGCATTGGTGTTGATGACTGTCACCTGTGTGTGCCGCCTGTCTCGAGTCTTACGAAGGAGTTCTGGAAACTAAAAAGGAGGAGAGACAGCAGTGGAAGACGAAAGAGAACCAGGCCTTGACACTATGTTTGTTTTGCTTTCAGTTTGATGATAGCAAAGACTATAGAATATACAAGACATGTCACTCATATAGTTTTGAATGTGGAAATGTGTAATGGCAATTCTCCTTCTAGTACAGGAGCCATTTATCGATCGCTATAGACTGACAATTCTCCAGGAGAGGAGCTCAGACCACGTGTGAGTTTCTGCAGATTTTGTGGGATTCGAACATTTTGAAATGAAACTAAAGAGACAGTTGTTGTTTAATAATATTATTAGTGACTCCTAATATGAAATTCAGTCATAAGCTTGGCAAGCAATTTTGGAGAATTTGATGTTTCCCCATTCAAACAGAGTGCCCGAGAGGCGTTTCGAAGATGGTCGCCAGGTGAAATGACTTGCCTTAAAGGGACTTTGACGGTAGTCACCACGAGGGGCTGTTGCCATCTGTTTGTTTTACGTTTATTTAATTAATAAAACATTTAAAAGCTTGTCAGTTCACCGCCTCCTTCATCCCAACGGCTAGGGAGCCATGAGCTTTATTACAGAGCCTGTTTCCATGATACTATTAAAATGCAGTCCAGAAATACAAAATTAGGAAGGGAAAAAAGTAATCGATAAAAATGAAAACATTCATAGGGTCCTAAAAGTCATGTGGGTTTGCATGAGAGTGAGTAATTGATGACGGCGCTGAATGAGTGAGCTTTAGTCTGCACTCATCAGCACTGAATCCTTCACACACACCGGATTTAAGCAAACACACTGAAAGATGTCTTGCCAGCGAAGGCTAGAATTGCAGTACTGAGTGATACCTTTTAAGCTACTTAATTCCTGATGAAAATCGATGCCGGTTGGTGTCAGAGTGGGAAATGGATGAAAAGTGAAACCACTGAAACAGAAACGGCGCGGATGCTAAAATGATGAACTCCAATCCATCTGCAGATTAATAGCTTCAAACTGACCGAGAACTTTTGACTTAGGAAATTGTAACCTTTTTCATGAAATGCTCAGTCTCCCGCCAAAGTGCTTCATCGACTATTGAGCTTTTAGCAGGTAATTTTAGTTTTCTTGCCATCTGTAACAGCCTTTGCAATTACGCCGTAATGAGTGGCGCAAAATAAGGCATCTCATTTCCCTCCATTAAAATTTCTTTCATTGTGCCCTGACACTAACCCTTTTATACGAGCGATGCTTCCAGAGAAAAAAGCTTGTATTGTTAGTCTCATTTCCACATACGGATCAGGCTGTTTATTGAATTCTGTCATCTCCATTAAAGAGTCTGGCGAAGGAACTTTCTTTGACTGATCTATTAGAAGAAAAAGTAGCACTTATACAATACATTTCCTGTTTTGCTCCATGGATGTCTAAAACTAATGTGAAGTACTTGCTGTGCACTGCTCATTGAGTGTTTATGATTTCTTCTTCAGTCTATATTGGATTATAAACATTTTACCTCTCTAGCCTGTTATGTCTCATAAATGCAACTTGCTTATTTATAAATTATTAGTATTATTATCATTAATACTATTGGGTTATCATGATAGCTTAATGTATAATAATGTAGACCTCAATGTATTACAATGTAAGCCACATTACTGAATTAATTATTATTTAGTGTTTATATTATATTATTATATAGTGTTTATATTATGTTATATTATATATAATAATATAAACTCTAATTAATAATTCTGTAACTTGGCTCCTGATAATACATTGAGGTAAAATTAAATTAATCAAAAACAATAGAAAAATAAAAGAAATGTGATTATTGCTAGTTTACAATAAACTTTTTCTTTTCACAGCATTAATTACAATATTGAATTATTAGTAATAAATAATACAAATGCATATATTTTTCTGTTTGTTTGGTTTAATTTTTTTAATTAATTTTAGTATGTACTACTGTTGTTGTCGTTGTTGTTGTTGATATTATTATTATTATTATTATTATTATTATTATTCTAAAAATGTTACGTATATCTATTCATTCATTTTCTTTTCGGCTTAGTCCCTTTATTCATCAGGGGTTGCCACAGCAGAATGAACCGCCAACTTATCCAGCATATGTTTTTTAGCAGCGGATGCCCTTCCAGCCGCAACCCAGCACTGGGAAAACGTATATCTATATTTAGTAAAAAATAATAAATTATTTTATATTGATTGTTTTATAAATATTTATTGTAATAAGCAACAAATAAAAAAAACATTATGTAAGTATAATGCACATTTCAACTATAATTTAATAACAATTGTGCAATTCTGCAATGAAAATCAAAAACAGGATTTATTCTTCCTCTTCTACTTCTTTTTAGAATTCTTATTAGTCCTTAAAATATTCCTAATTGTTTTTAAGATAATCTTTCACTGTAAAAATCTTTCTAGTCATCTCAACTTACATCAATCAGGCTGACTAAAAATTAAGTTTAACTTTGTATAGCTTAAAAACATTTGTTGAAACCTGATTAACTTATTAAAATAAGTTAAAGCAACATACAAATATAACCTTTTGTCATTAGATTTTTTTACATTTATAATTAGTTTAATTGTGGTCAAATATATTTGTATCAAGGTTGCATTCGGGTGATTAAAACTTTAAATAATACTTTTAAAAAACTATTTTTAATAGCTTTACAAGCTTTGGATCATTTTGTTTTCAAACACAAAGTACATATTTCAAACAAGAATAATATTTCACAATATAATGTAAATATAAAGTCTCTGTGTGGAAAAAAAATCATTATTTGACAGCGGAATGTTGCAACTGACCAATCAGAATCAAGCTCAAGGCTGAAATATCCTTTTCCAGCCCTCCTAACCATTTCAAGTGGGAGTAAAGGTTGTGAAAAGGCCCCGATCCCACTCTTCATCTCATTTCCAAAGAGCAATTTATTCTTATAGATTTCTTTTTTTGGGGAAGTTCTCTGAGGGCGTTCGCCTGCGTCCTTTGACAGCATTAAAGTGATCACAGTTATACTGTACTTCCACACGCGAGCTGAATGAGATTGGTCTTCACCGCTGGCGCACTCAATCCGAACAGACCTCAGATAAAATGAAAGCCGAAGAGAAGAGCCCTTGCTGGTTGTAAAAGGACCAATTAAGAGAATATGCCTTTAGAAAAGCCAACGAGAGGGAGAGATGGGCTCTTTTTTCATCTTTAATTCATTAATGTGAGGCATGTGGCAGCTTCAGAGCATGTAGCCTTTCAAGCTTTCACCAATTATAGATCCTGTCACCGTCTGCTTTTCTAGAGGTAACTGTGAGGAAGGAAACAAGAGCTGTGTCTGAAATGGCTGCCTGTCCTCTGTACTTTATCCCATGTCCACCATTTTGTAGTGGTGTCCAAATTCTAAGCAAAAAGTTGCATCCTTAATGACACACTATACACTACCTATTCACTTATAGAGCCATTCAACATGTTGAATATTTACGATTACACATCCTAATGTGTGGGGGGAACCCCGAAGACAAATGTTGAGGAATTTCTTGTGAAATTCAAGAAAGTGAGTTGACAGAAGAGGAAAACAATATTTTTGCAATTTATTCTGTGTTTATTCTCAAATATCAGGAGATTTTAAAACATTTGGGACAGTTGGGACTCTGAAAACCTGTTAGAGTGTGGTTTGCTGTCTTTACGAGCTGTATTGTGTGTGCAAACAGGCAACTGACTACATCAGAAATGCTGTTGAAGACAGAAATCCAATGCAATGTGTTTAAATCTTACTCATTGTGTTTTGAGGTTTTTGTTGGTACTTTGCAGTGAATGTCACAAAAATATAGCTTATTATTGGTAATCTGCTCCTCCAATCATAATTTGTAGGGAAAGGACAATTGTTGTTGATATTATTTACTGTCTTCTAGAGTTCATTTCACCTATAAATGTCCTGGTTACGTACGTAACCCATGCTTCCCGAATAGGGGACAGAGACGTGTGTCTGGAACCAGACATATGGGAGTTTGCTAGATGACCAATCACTCTGAAGAGTAAGAAAACGGGCCAATGAAGGCCAAATGAATTGGCAGCGCTTAGCTAACAGCTGGAGACTCAGCTGCTGTGGCAGTGAAGACACATGTGTCCGTTCCATATTCGAGGAATGTGGGTTACGTATGTAACCAGGACGTTCCCCATCATGGGAACTCCAACGTGTGTCTGGAACCAGACATATGGGAGAATGTATGGAAAATGCCACAGCAGCTAAGTCCAGTGCAGTGCAGTTTGTCAAGCGTAGCATGAGCGCACCAATATCATCAAAAGCGCAACCTTCCAACATCCCCTAAGCCCAAAAAATTACCATACATGGGAATAATTAATAGAATTTAGATCGGGGGTCGTAATGTGCTTTTACCTAGCTAATATAGATTTTTACAAATACGACAGTACGTTGGGAAGCGTGCCAGTCACCGAAGGGAGAGAACAGTGCGGAGACAACCTGCTACCCAAGAGGCGAGACTTGATGGTAATAGAGCATATGGTCTAGCCCTAATGAGGGGCAGTGTACATATGATAAGCTGGTTAGCGGGTAGGGAAGACATGGGTCTTCCTGGTCAGGGGAACACTCCGTGGCTGAAATAAGCATATGGGATCGCCCTAAGGGGCCGCGCATAGCTAGCACCGAACCTCAGCATGTGGGCAGACCAATACGGGCATACCAGACATCACACTGAGCCAAGCACTCGCTGAGTCGGGTGCTGGGGGCCTCGGAGGAATTCTCAAGGGTTCGCCAAGCGGAAAACTTACTAGCAGAATGAAAAAGGTGCACACATATCGGGTTAGGGAGCATGGCGCAGCAAGCGTTTTTTTGACACAGAGCTCAATTTCCTCCCAATTGACCAGGGTACCCAGTAATTGGGAGGAAACCAGCTCCACTCAAAGATTATAAAATCTTGCTAATGTGTTAGGTGTTGCCCAGCCCACAGCTCTACAAATCTGTTAAGAGGTGCACCGTATTCACGCCGAAAAAGAGAGCAACGCTCTTTTAAGTGTGCTCCCTCTCCCAGGGACGCGGCTCGCCCTGGCACAGGAGCGAGAGCAATGGCATAAACTATAAAACGGACCAACCTCTGCTTTGATACGGCACTTCCCTTCTGCCGATCACAACAGAAAAGAGCTGCTTAGAGATATATGCTCTACGTGTCACATTAAGCACAGTGCACGGACATAGCAATAAAAGGGCTGGGTCTGCCTCCTCTGCAGACAGTGCTTGCAGGTTCACTACCTGATATAAAGAGGTGGTAGGAACCTTGGCACATAGAGAGAACCGGGGTCTCTGGTAAACGTGAATGATACCAACACGACCAACAGAGCTACCTTCATGGACAGAAAAATTATAGATACTGAATTGAGTGGCTCAACAAAACTAACCATAACCGCTGGGGCTAGAGAGATCCTAAGAGGGCACGAGAGGGGGGCCGGGATAGAATTAACCATCTCGCGCCACTCACCTCTGAGGAACCAGCTGATGAGGTTATCCTTTGCCAGTACGCTCCACAGAGAGTGGGGATAGCAGCACGCCAAACCTTCAGTTTGGAGGGTGACAGCCTGCACTCCAGCTATCCTGAAGGAAAAAACACAACACTAATCTGGCAGGTCCGGGGTTCTTCTCAGAGAGAAGATCTGCACACAACGAATAGACTCCACTACAGGACATAGGCTAGCCTAACAGGGTGCTCTAGCCTGAGTGCCGGTGTTAACCATCGATTGATAGGTCACCTAAGTCTTCTGCGCTCTGTCTAGAAACCATCATAGAGGTTCCAGAACCCTGCACGGGTGCCAGAGGGTGCCCGTACCAGAAAAGGAAGTGCTTCTTCCACGGAATTCGTCAGAGAGGGCCATTCATCAGGGAGGGCCATCCAGTATCTCAGGAGCGTGAGTCTGGAAACTTAGGTCCGGTTGGGCCAAGGAGGCGCAACGAGCGAGACCCGCTCCTTGTCTCCCCGACCTTGCATAATGCGCAACCCCAGGGCCAGCTGAGAGCCAACACATTCCTGCAGAGCAGGGAAAACAGCTGAAGGGCCGCTCGGGAGAAGTAGCAGGATGACCTGGGCTTCTCTGAAGCGTGCCCATAACAGCTGGACAGTGTTGGGGTGGAGTCTCCGTTCTCCCGGAATGTAACTGTCGTGAGAGCGTGTAAGCTGGCACAGTAGAGCTTGTCCGGGGTATGAACGGCGCGCAGCTATTAGCCGCATTACTCCGGAGGAGACGATGGCGAGCAAGCTGAGATATGCGGCGGTAGTGCACATCACCCAAGCGGTTAATGTACACTATCACAGCCGTGCTGACCATCCTAACCAACATGTGTTTCCCCTCCCGTACCGGTAGGAAGTGGCGGGGAGCAAGAAACACTGCCAACAGCTCCAGGCAATTAAAATGGCAATGCAACCAAAGTCCGGTTTACGAACCTGTAGCTGCATGCTTGATACACACAGCCATCCAGCCTTTACTGGAAGCATCTGTCAGAATGACAGCATGACTAGACACTTGTTCTAAGGGCACCCAGGTCTATAGAAGGCAAGGTCCATCCAGGGATTGAAGGTGCAGCGACACAGCATGGTGATGGGCACCCGGTGAGTCTCCGCTTGCCATCCCCAATTGGGGACCTGATTGCAAAGCCAGCGCTGAAGTGGTCTACAAATAATGTTTTAATGAACATGATAGCTTCTACAAATGTCATATGCCCCAGGAGCCTCTGAAAACTTCAGTGAGACCACTGTAATTGCCTGTAACTGTTAGTAAGCGCACCATGATGGAGACCGAGTCCAGCTCCAACCCGAGATAAGAGAAGCTCTGCCCGGGGGAGAACTTGCTCTTTCTCGGTTGACCTGAAACCCCAACAGGCCGAGGTATCAGAGCACCAGGTCCCTGTGCATAATCGACTAGTTCAAAGACCTGAAAAAATATAAACCAGTCAATAAATAATCAAAAAATGCAGGTACTCGTGCGCCGAAGAGACACAGGGCATCCTCCACGTAGGAGAGAGCCCGAAGAACAGGGAGAGCCCGAAGGGGAGGACCTTTTACTTCCATGCTCGGCCCCCGAAAAATCAAGGTCAAGATGGGGTGGGGATCGGATCATCCTGAGGAAGAGCTGAAAATAAGAGATTGACTCTTATCTTCTTCCCAGGATCCCACGGAGAGGCTGGATGTGCGAGAGAAGGAGCCCATCCTCTGGCGCCCTCAAAGCCAGTGGAACGGGCTGTAACGGTGGAGCGTTTTGGAGCCACGGGAAGAGCACTCTAGGCGAGGAATAGCCAGCGCGGACAGGTCAGGTGTGGGAGCAGTTTTTCGAGCCCACCAAGAGATGACCTGCTTAATCGCACACTGCTGATCTCTCACCACCGAGGACTCCTGGATAAAGTCCCCAATAGTGTCGCAGAGTAGGCCTGCCTGGGATATGGGCACGCCAAGAAAGCACACTTTTGCCGTTGCGGTGCATATCTGCCAGGGTAAGCCAAGGGTGGCATTTCTGTGCCTCTTCGGCGCACAAACATTTGCATTTTTTGATTCAGACGGTGGCCACTGTCCTCCCCAGGGCACGAGCCGCCGACTTGAAGGTCATGAAGGTCATGCTCCAATGTTGCGATGGGTGTCTGATATCCGGTGTCATCAAGCGGAGGCGCGGGCATCCTGGGGGATGAACCGCAGAATTATTTGAAGCTTGGATGGAGCGGCTGTGGAGGAGAGGGGGGTCTGCAGGCCCGGAGGCGACGGATAACACCTGTTAAGCTTAGAACACCTGTTAAAAACAAGGGTTTCCTCTGGGTTCTCTGGTTTCCCCTACAAGTCCAAAGACATGCGCTATAGGTGAATTGGGTAAGCTAAATTGTCTGTAGTGTATGTGTGTGAATAAGAGTGTATGGGTGTTTCCCAGTGATGGGTTGCAGCTGGAAGGGCATCCACTGCGTTAAACATGTACTGGATAAGTTCGCGGTTAATCTGCTGATTAATAAAGAGCCTAAGGCGAAAAGAAAATGAATGAATGAATGAATGAATAAATTAATGAATGAATGAATGTATATAGGCTTACTTTTAAATTTACATTTTATCTAACAAAAAAATTTTATTTGACACTTTTATTTAAAAGTTAAGGAGAATGAAAACGAGGTGTTTTTGTTGCTATTGTTATCAAATAACGGAATAAATGTGCCAAAAGGACAGTGACATTTAATTCATTAAGCTAAAAAGAATATAGTACAGGACGGTACGTGTAATGTTCATGATGATATTATCATTGGATAAACTGCTGTCTCTGGCTCACACCATTTACTTCACTAGCTGTCCGAATTTGCTCACTCATTTTCATTCCCTCGTCCCAGATTTAGTGTGAAATACAGTATATAGGGATTAGTGAATGAGTGAAGTGCTTTCAGACGCAGAGCAGGACTCCCTCCCCCATGCTATACTAATGTAATATGCTACAAAAAACAAGGCTGTAAAATCGCTATTAGCCTCTGACATTGTGGTCCATGGAGTATAGCATAAGGTCCACAGGGTGACTGGTAACAATTACTGGCCTGACATTGACCTTAACTGATGCAAAACAAGAAGCCTTGAGCGTTTCTTGAAGTATTAGCACATGAGCTTGAGCAGTGAAGTGGGTGGGTAGAAGCATTCGACCAACACAACTGGAGGAAAAAAAGCTAGCTGAGAGTTAAAGCACAAGTATACATAAAAGATACAAAATTTTAGACTCCAGTGGCTGAAATTGGATTAATTTGTGTGTGTGTGTGTGTGTGTGTGTTTGTGTGTGTGTGTGTGTGTGTGTGTGTGTGTGTGTGCGCGTGCACATGTGTGTGTGTGTGTGTGTGTGTGTGTGTGTTTAAATTGACCTTATTTGTTTTCATGATAGTTAAATTTTATTTTTTTGAAGCATTTTCAGTTTTTCCTGTGTATACCAACATATTTATCCATGCTAACAAATTAGCACTACATGATTAATAGTTTAATTAATTGCATTCTTGATCCAAACACCCATGCAGTATCAAAAGGTCCCATCATACACACAATGCAATGCAAGTTTTTTTTTTTTTTTTTTTTTTTTTTGTGTTTTCAGACGCAGGTATCATTTTCACATTTTGTGCCACATTGTTTAAAAGACAAATACATTTACCACTTTGTGCACTCATGGGTGTACTGATCTGAAAAGGAGGTGTGTTAAGGTGCATTGTTGGCACGTTGCTATTTTGAGTCAACAGAAACCCTTGACCCCACCATTGACCAACTAAAAGCTTGTCTAAAGTTCAATGTCAATTTTATTTCTATAGCACTTTAAGCACAACTAAAGGTTGACCAATGTGCTGCACAATACAAATCACAAAGAGAAAGATCTAAAATTATAGCTAAAACAAAAAAAATTCACTGATAAAAAACAGACAAAGATGATATAGATCTAATACAGAGGGGCAGAGCGTTCCACAATCTAAGACCAGCTACTGCAAAAGCACAGTCACCCCTGCATTTCAGCCTCGACTTAGGGATGCATAATAATCTCTGATTTGATGACCGAAGACAACGACCAGGCTGATGTTCAGTCAACAGATCTGACAGATAAGAAGGTGCCAAACCATTTAGCGATTTAAAAACAGAAAGTAACAGAAAGTTTTAGCAGAAAGTTAATGGTGCAGAGTTTTTGATGTTTAAAGAGTACATTAGTTATGCACCTATGTGAGTCCAAAATGCGCATTCACATTGCTTATTACGCACACAGGGATGTACAGCAACACACAAATAAATCTTTAAATATGAAAAATGTAAGGATTAAAATGTAAAAAAAATATTATTGTCTACATAAATATAAAAAGTGCTACCTCCTTCCATGCCTCCTTCACTGCTGAGGCCTTTGGTGGAATCCGGCTCTGTTGTAGTCAGTTTATTTATGACAATTTACATTTGTTTAATGCTGTTATTAGTAGTAATATTTATTATAGCCATTTTTATTTTTATTTTAGTTTTTTTTATTTGTTTAGATTGGCTCAGATACTCACCAAATGAAGTGTGTTTGGATATAACAATGTTTTTGACCACATTTCAGACCATTTTTTTCTGTCCTTAAAATAGCAAAAGTGGATTTGGATACGCCCTTAGTGCTTTTGCACCATCCAATTTAGACTTTTTTTTATTTAGATCATTAAAATAGAGCCAGAAGTGTTTTTTTTGTTTTTGTTTTTTTTTTGGTTAAGTATAGGGTTAAGTATAGGGAACACGGTAAAATGAACATACTTACAGGTTGTTGAAGATGAATGGTACTTCAAGCTGTATTGAAGTATCTGTGGAAAAAAAAATGTTTAGGAAACGGACAGAAATCAGCCTCTATATTATTCCTGTTACATATCAGGGGACATCTAAGAATACAGAATGGAGGTGTTAAATCCACCGTCAATCAAGCCAATCTCTCCAACAACATTAGCCATGGAGCATGTGGGGTTTGAAATGGTGTGATTTTGCCTAAAGAAAAGCCTATATCTGTGTTTCTCAAGCTCTAATATCAGACTGAAACAGCACTATCACGATTCGTTATGCCATAAAATCACACTCACTATGTGTTAAACGCAGTGTAAATGTACTAATTAACAGTCTGCATTAAAGAAATGTGACGGCTTTCACATTCAAATATGTACATTTGCTATTTAGATCAATCATTTTCAGCCCCAGAACGAGGACAAGAACTGAGAAAAGGCAGTATAATTTCACATAGTTGGCCAACCTTACTTTCATTATGAAAGAATTTCCACAGAAATGTGTTAAAGGAACACTCTACCTTTTTGGGGGGTTGCGGGGGTTTTATAGGCTCATTTTAAATCTCCCCTAGAGTTAAACAGTTGAGTTTTAATATTTTTTTTATCTATTCAGCCGATCTCCAGGTCTTGTGTGAACTCTTTTAGCTTAACTTCACTTCATAAAACATTGAATCAAATTACACCATTAGCATCTTGCTTTCAAAATTTCACATTTCAAAAATGTGTATGTACCTAAATAGCAACTTTGATGTAACTACAGAAGAATCATGTTTCAGACTATTTTTCCAACTATTTTCAACAAAGGTGTATATATATATATATATATTTTTTTTTTTTTTTTTTTTTTTTTATTTTGAGCAAGATGCTAACGGTCTAATTCGATTCAATGATCTATGCTAAGCTAAGCTAAATATACTCCTGCCAGATTTGGAGATCGGCTGAATGAATTGAAATATGGTAAAAGGGAGTTAGGTGGTTGAGCCTAATCCAAAAATAAGTGGAATATTGCTTTAAAGGTCTGAACATAGCAGTCAGTCAGCACAGCTTTCTTCGCAGCAAATTTAAACCTGAAGTAAAAACATTTACAAAAAACTGTTCCTTGCTCACACACTGCGTACAAACAGAGGAATTACATCGATTTCAATGGTATTGTTTTAGCACTTTCCTCTCAGAACACAGTTGTAAATGTGCTGTGTTGCTTGTGTAGTCAAATAAACAAACAGTGCTTTATCTTACTAGTAAGGAAACTACACTACGGTAGCTTGTATACTTGTGTTGTGTTTTTCAGGATTCTGCATGGGCTGGCTGTGATGTTGCTTTCTGCATGTGTGTGATTATCCCCATGAGAACAAATTCTGATTTAAAGTTTGATTTTGTTTAGCCAGGAAAGTTTTCTTAATGTAAATGTTAGTTTTTGTCACGCTCGTTTGAGGGACATGAAGGCACAGGAACACGAGATTTGACGAAACATGAATTTATTAACAAATACTTACTACATAAACGGGCACTGGAAGATACAGGAAACTCTGGGAGGACATGAGGGGACGACAGCATGGCCTGACAACACATAGACAATACAATACCGGACAATGAATGCAACAAACTGAGGGGTATAAATACAAGAGGGCTAATGAGACTAATGATACACAGGCGAGGAACACTGGTGATACAAATGAACATTCACAAACGGCGGGAAAAACAGAACAAAGGAAGCACATGACGATAACAAAAGCACATGGAACACAACAGAACCTGACAGTTTTTAGTTTGTAGAACAGTATTGTAACATTTGTCTGACATTCCTAAAACGTTCCCCTAACCTCTTTTCCTCAATTTCTTTTATTTGCCTTGCTGTACATCAGTATCATCCAGTCAAGTCACTTATTTGAAATGAGCTGAATTGACACGATTCCTCTTTTTTCTGGGGCAGCTTAATTATTTTATGTTCAATTCAGTTTAAATTGTAAAAAGATTTAAGTTAACTTAATAAATTTGTGTTGGGACAACATGAGGGAATTGTGTGGAACCCAGCATTTTTTACAGTGTAGAAATCAGTGTATTATTTATCAATATGGAAGATGGATGAGTGGACGTCAGTTATTAGCATTTTACAATTCTTATCTTGTTTGCATGCCTTTTCTTTTGGTCTGTGATCAACCAATATTAAGTATAGGTAGGCCCACATGGAATCTATCTATTTTTTTACTTCATCTAAATGTGTCTAAAGTTGTTAAGTTAATTTCAGTTATATAAATGAATAATATGCAAATGTTAAAATGATTAATATAAATTACTGATTGTAATATTTTCTGTCTTTAAGTAGATACAGGGTGATTCAAACAGAATACCACAACTTTCGGGTTGATGACACTTGAGTGTCTGGAGGGGCACATCTTCACATTGATTCATTACCCAAGGTTCAATCACGTTTCTTTGATTAAGTACAGATTTTCAAAGTTATATCTAAGGTATATCTAAGGAATCTAAGGTATTCTTTTTGAATCACCCTGTATTATATGAGACTTTGTGGTGGTTCTAACTGCACTGCACTGCTTTTCTTACTTAGAGTTTTTGTCTTATTTCCAGTCCAAATATCTAACCATTCTAAAATCAAGAAGCATTTTCTAGACAAGCAACAAATGTTGTCTTGTTTTAAGAAATAATATGTCAAAATGAAGTGAGTTTTTGCTTAAAACAAGCAAAGGAATCTACCAATGGGGTAAACTAAATAATATTGTTTTTCGTTTTGACGTACGTATCTTTTGCTTGTTTTAAGGAAAACCTATTTAATTTTGGCATATTATTTCTTAAAACAAGACAACATTTTTTCCTGTCTAGAAAATGCTTCTTGATTTATTAATTGTTATTAATACTAGATATTTGAACTAGAAACTAGACCAAAACTCTAAGAAAGAAAATAATTTTTTTTCAGTGCGATTTGCATTATTAATCTTAAATGTTACACATTTTATTGTTAAATTTAGTTGTTTTTAGTTACTATACTCTCAAAATCATTTCGCATATGTCCACAGATTTTTTTACAAATAGCAAAAAAGATGTAATTAGTCATTAAACAAAACAAATCCCGAAATAAAGAAATTTACTGGATTTAATTTTTAATGATATGACTATTAGCATTTTCTCATCTCTTGCCATAATAAGTATTACATGAGCCAATAACAAGCTGTGTGCATAGGAAATGTAAATAAAATGCAAAATGACTATAGTTAATTAAATAACACAAAAAAAGACACAGATGATGTTTATCATTACTGATCCTTCCTCCCAGTCGATTAATTCGCCATGTTTATAAAGTTACGATAACATGATGATGTGAAGTAATGAAGCATGTGAGCCCATAAGCACAGCCATGCTTTTCTCTTATTTCGTTTCGCCAGTCCTTGCGGATTCGAAAAGATGCAAGGAAGGTAATTGCTAAGTCAATAAACGAAAATTTAGGCCATGGCGTTAATTTCATTTAGCCCGTTTAACACAGAAGGCTAAATTTAATCCTTTTTTGCGGCAAAATAATGAAACGGAAAAAAAAAACCTCATCCGTTTGCCAGCAACACACTTAGTGAGATGAACAAGAGCCGCTAATAGCTGTGTTGTCTGTATGCTTGGCCTGTTATGTCTTTGTAGATTGAACGTAGTAAGGGTATGGCAGGGGTCAGCGCCGTAAGCAGGTAAACAACATGCTTTTAACTGGACCTCATCGTGCCCAACAGCTGGGTTTATAACGCACCGCTGGCCTTAGCCATTTAATAAAGAGCCCCCGACTCCCTCAGCCTGGAAAAGAGCTTCAAGCCAATATTTATGTGGCGTATATGCACAGTTTACGCAGCAATAAGCAAAATGATATGGGCCAGATAAAAGCAGCAAATACAGTAGGTGTAGCCCGAATCCCAACTGCCAAGGGCTCAGCGCGGCTGTTTAAGTCTTTCCTGATCGTGGCAAAACAGGAATAACTAATTGTATATTTCAGATGCAAAGCAATTCCACTGAGGGAGTTCTGAAGGCCTGCTTGAAACAGGATTTTGTGTGTCTGTTCCCAGAGGAGGCCAATACATCAGCATGCCAAACACTCTTTATTCCGACTCTCGTGATGCAAAACAAAACTAAAAAATAAATGTATCCCATAAATAAAATAATAATAATAATAAAAAACTTTCTTTGCAGTTATACGCTGGGGAAACGTTCTGATCATTTGATGGATGATAAACTGACAGGATGTTAAGGTAAAGGAAAATGTATAGGATGACAAGGTTTGGCAGTGCAAGATGGCATTGCTGTGCTTATATCTTACTTTTTACTAAATTAAAAAAGTATATATCATAGTACTTTTATTTACGCAGTTCATATAATACATGTTTTTGAAAGAGAATTATTAAAATGATTTACAGTAAACATTACATTTTGTTAAATCCCAGCAGGCACAGGACATCAACACGACATCAGATTGACGTTGTACCCCAACTTCGTGGGGACATTGCATTTTGTTTGAAAATGCCATTGAAATTGTCAATGTCCAACATCCAACCTAAAATCAACCAAATATTAACGTCTAATGATGTTACAGCTTGACGTTGTGTGGACGTTACCTCTATGATGTCTATCAGACGTTGGATGTTGGTTACCATACCTGACGAACAAATGTCAGTATTTGATGTCAATATGACATTTGGTTTTCGATGTTGGCCTCGATGTTGGATTTTGGTCATTTTCCAACACAATCTAAAATCAACCAAATATCTATGTCATTTGACGTCGTTATTGGATGTCAAATTAACGTTGTCCTTAGACACTGCCTAGACGTAGAATTTTGGTCACCTGTCCTAACGACCTAAATCTAACCTAATATTAACGTCTTATGATGTGTGCCTGCTGGGATAGAATGTAATATATGCCATTATATGTATATGTATATGTATATACAGTGGTCCCTCGTTATTCGCAGGAGTTACATTCTAAAAATAACCCACAATAGGCGAAATCTGCAAAGCAGTTCGCTTTATTTTTTACAATTATTATAGATGTTTTAAGGCTGTAAAACCCCTCACTGCACACTTTATACACTTTTCTCAGACAGGCATTAACATTTTTCCTGCAGTCACTGATCCACAAAGCTAAAGCAGACTCTATTCTTATGATGGTCTTGTTGAGGACAGTTACAACCCCTCCTTCTTTATGTAACGAACCAAAGATTTATTTATTCCATAATGGCGCCCTACAGCCGCATAACTTCTACATTTAGCATGTCCAGAAGTCCAAATTTTTGTGCGATGGTTAGCATCTTCCTCTGCCTCTTGGGTGCTACCCCAGGTGCCTTTGACCGTGCAGTTTCATTGACATTTTGGGCTTTGTTGGGGAGGAAACTTGCAAACATACAGTACAGCACTTTAGAGCCACACTGCTAGCGATCGAAGATTTATGTACATTGGGCAAGCTGAACGCATCCTGTACTGTACAGAGAAACGGCACGCAGGAGATTGATTAAAAATGGTCTACAGCCAATCAGGGCACAGAACACAATGCGCTGTAAAAAAAAGCTGGTCAAATTGCTCAAAGAAATCTGCGAATCTATAAGGTCAGGAAAGATGAAGCGCTTTATAGCGAGGGACCACTGTACTGGGACAGTTTCCATATTTTGTGATTTACAAGTGTTTTCTGTTTATTTACGGTTATGAGGGATCATTATGGGACCTTATTTCTGCTCTGTCGACTTTTGATGTTAAAAATTCAACTCTACAGTTTAATAAAGTGACTTTTACTGACATTTTAGTAGTTTGAAATAATACAATAATAAGAAAAAGAATAGAGAGAAATAAGTCTGTAAAATAACGGAAAATGTACTGGCAGTTTGTTATAAGGATTTGTAGCGTAATATGCAACACCAACCCAGAAAATATATAACTTTAAACTATTAAAAATGTTCATAAAAGTCACTTTTTCCAATGTTTCCAGGTTAAAAGCTGTTGGAAGAAAGATCAGGGTCCTATAATGCCATTCAAAAGCATAAATAAATAATTAAAACATAAATCACAAAATACGAAAAACTGCTCATTTATGGATATTTTTTACAGTGTATATATTATTTATTTATTTTTTACTATATTTATTTACAGTACATATTTATTTAGTATGTTGTCATCATTTTTCAGCTATATTATAATTAATTATAATTTCTTAGTAACATGATAGAAATGATATTTGTATAACATAATTGATGGTATTTTATGTAGCTCACTCTCTGAGTAAAATGTAGATTTTTTTTTTTTTCAAAATCTGTAGTTACCTAAAATAATTAGCTTTAGTCACTTAAACTCAGCTTAATTTGTTTTCCTCTTTCAGCATCAAGTCTCTTATTTCCACTTTGGAAAGCATTATAGAATCTATAAAGAGACCGAGAAAGCACAGTAACAGTACGGTGTGTACAGCAGGCCAAACACTCCTGGATCTGCTTTTAATCGCATTGCTTTGGGTGTTTGTGGCTTCAGATGATAATAACATTCAGGCCCCAAATGAGATGCTTTATGAGCTCCTTCTACAGAACGCCAGTGTTTCGCAATGCTCCATTAGCGCTTAGTATAAACTGTACACACTGTCACACAATACAACAGTTCCCTGGAAGCTGCTATTCCACGAGGAAGCTCATTAAGCCAGACGAGGAAAAACCTAATGGAAATAAGCGCTAATCTCTCTCATTCTTGTGAATGTGTGGTTTGGGGTTCGTTCCACAAAACGCAGCTGCTTCGCTTTCTCACTTCACTCCCTGACGCTTATCTATCTGGAGAAATGTCCCAGAATGCAACGTTTAGGAGGGTTTTTTTCCCTATTAAAGGAGACACTGCAGGAGAAACGAGGGGGAAATGAACTAATAGTTGTCATCAAATTACCTAGTTGATTGATTACATTAGGAAATCGCAAACCTTGGGAAAGTTTTCTAAAGAATTATCTTTAAATATGCAAATAAAATGTTATTTTATTAAATATGAGCACATTTGCATACATTTCTAGCACAAAAAGCTGGGTTCCAAATCCTTGACACATTAAAATCAAATGTTTTTCCAGACGGGATTTGAGAAATCTCTTTTTATCACTACATTATTCAGAAAATACTGTGAACAGCTAGAAAAAAGTACATTTTTCACAATGTTTTTGTAGAATAAATTGTACTATATAATCAAACAAGGCCTCACGGTAGTGCAGTGGGTAGCACAATCGCCTCACAGCAAGAAGGTCACTGGTTTGAGCCTCGGCTGGGGCATTTCTGTGTGGAGTTTGTAAGTATGAACCAAATTTTCTGAAAGATTATCTTTAAATATTCAAATATGAACTTTGGATGAAGCCAGGTTCAAAATTGTCAAGAGTCAAATGTTTTTTTTTTCTTTGTTTGTTTATGAGATTTGAGGAATCTTTTTTATAGAATTTTTTTTTGTACATTATCAGACAAATTATGCATGAACATATCCCTCAGTAAAAACCTTCAGAATACAGATGTGAAAAAAACTGTGAGGTTTGGTGTGTAATTGTTGCTGAAGTGGAGATTTATGGCTCAGAGCAAGAGAAAAAGAGAAAGTGCCGTAATTGAAATCTACAAACACAAATTAATAAAGTGTGAAAAATGTAACAGGTTTTTAATGTTTCCAGACTGAATAAAAAAAGCCAAAAAGACGAAACAATTGGAAGGTGCATGGAAAAAAGGTGCAGTTTTTGCCTGCAGTATCTCTCCTTAAAGGTCCCTTGAAGTGCTTTGGAATGTGCATCTTTGTTCGATTTGTGACATAATTCCAACTAAAATACGAAGATGGGGATTGACAGAGTAGCTCCTCCCTTTTTAAAAAAACAGCCAATAGCGTTTCGTTTTTTATCACATCTCTGCCAGTCAGAGTGCTTGAGATCAATCACAAATAGTGAAGGGGGCGGGACATGTCAGATACTAGAAAGCATTTGATTGGTCTGAAGATTTGATGAGAAACTGAAGTATGAAATGACCTAAAAAATCGTTGATCCATTTATGTGGAAGTGTCAAACTGCAGGCTTTTGATGTTTATGTCTTATAAATGCAAATTTTGGAGCGCACATCATGATTTTTCCAAGTACGATCCTGGATTAACATTATGTTGATCCTGGAACATCATTTTTGTTCAAAAATGTAATCCATACTTATTGTCCACCCCTAAAGCCAACCATAACTGTAAATTATTCCCAAAATCAGATAGATAATAATAGATAATAATAGATAAAAGTCATGTACAAGTGCATAAACCTAACTGTAAGCCTAAACTTAACATAAACGATAAACGTATCCCTTAATTCTGATTGGCTGACTGGAATGTTGTTCCAGGATCAACCAGGAACATGTGTAACTTGGTGAAATCAGGTTGGCGGTTTTGGATCACACTAGATTATAGATGACCTTAAGACTAATATGTTGATATCAACGTCTATAGCAACTTTATTTTGATTGCAGAGGGACTTTAAGATATCAAAGGGACAGTTCACCCAAAATCTAATAATAATTATTTCATACTTTACTCCACTTCTTCTAACCTGCTAGGGTTTATTTTTTCTATTGAACACAGAAGAAGTTATTTTGGAGAATGATGGAAACCAATCGCTATTGACTTTCATAGTATTTTCTTTTTCCTCCTGCAGAAGTCAACGGCTTTTTGAAATTCTTCAAATATCTTTTCTGTTCAACAGGGGAACAAAATAAATCTGTGAAGGTTTGGAACCACCTGAGGGTGAATAAATGGTGAGTAAACTTTCTTTTTAATTTTGGTTGAACTATCCCTTTAAAAGACCTCCTGCTTTTGGCTCAGTCAGAAATCCTCCTGCAGCAAACAGCATGGAAAATCAGGTTTCTTTCTCTTTTTTCTCCCCCCTCTCCTACTGATTTGACTTCCAGAGAATATTCCACAGTGATCCCAAACATCAAAGCCATTGGAATTTGATTAATTTTTCAGTTTGAGAGCCGCCGCTAATCTGCATGGAGATCTGCTTTCAGATTCAGCCGCAGCAGGGCCTGTCAGAGGTTTGAGCTTATTGAATAAAATGTTGGAGTACAGTACGCACGATCACACAACCTTTGCTTTGATAACAGTTATTCAATTAAAAGTCAAAGTTAACTACAGTCCAAAAAATGTGTCAAAGTAATCTGGCTGTACGTAAAATTAAAAAGTGACTCATATTAAAAGAAAGTCACGAGTCGTTTTCTTCATTTATTTTTAAACATAAAACAAAACCTAATCTAATTTGATATATTTCTTATTTTATATAATACTGTAATTCATTTTTAATTGTATATATTTATTTGTTTTAGTCAAATATAAATCATTGCAAAATTATAATTATATTACAGTATGTGATAAAGTCAGTTTGCAAATAAGTTAGTACTTTTATTTTTATTTTAAGTAATACTTTTAAGTAATACTTATACTTAAATTTTATTTATGTATTTATTTAGTTAGTTAGTTAGTTAGTTAGTTAGTCAGTTAGTTAGTTAGTTAGTTATCCTAATACAATTATAATGGTCAATTTAACTTAACTTAAATAATAAACAACATTGGTCACTAACCACACGTGTTGTATTTCTCTCTTCAACACTGGAACTACCCGAATTCAACTAGACTGTGAAATAAACATTCATTTTTAGCAGTGCTCAAATACTTACTGTTTATTTTTTCTAGATCTATAAGAAGAATTATAAGTATTTTATATGTTTCAATGTGGCATTTGATTTAACTACAAATATTTCACTACATTATTATTTCAAATATAAGAAATTGGAGGGTTTTTTCTTTGTTTCAATGTAGCATTTAAGTACAACTTAATGTATTGTATTAAGTACACTTAATGTATTTTTATTAGTACTTGACTTCTCCCAGATACTTAATTATTTTGATGATCTAGATGAGAAGTTCAATACAAACTCAAGTACTCATTATTTATTCTGAACATCTATAATGGGAAGGGATTTCTTGGTTCTTATGCTTTATTTGAATACAATACCCACATGAATGAATGAATGAATGAATCAATCAATCAATCAATCAATCAATCAATTATCAAGCAATCAATCAATCAATTCATCAACAATTTTTTTATTAGTACTTTATTCATTTATTTGGAAGATCTATAACAGAAATTTTAAGGGTTTTCTTTGCTCTGACACTGTATTTGAGTACAATGTCTGCAGATATATCAATCAATAAAACCAAATCTTTGAATTTGTTCTTAAATCCACTGTTTATTTTGAAGATCTATAAGACATTTGAAGGGATTTCTTTGTTCTAGCATTGTAAAAAAAATAAAAATGAAAAAATATATATATATGTGGGCCTCACGGTGGCGCAGTGGATAGCACGTTCGCCTCACAGCAAGAAGGTCGCTGGTTCGAGCCTCGGCTGGGTCAGTTGGCGTTTCTGTGTGGAGTTTGCATGTTCTCCCCGGGTGCTCCAGTTTCCCCCACAAGTCCAAATACATGCAGTATAGGTGAATTGGGTAAGCTAAATTGTCCGTAGTGTATGAGTGTGAATGGGTGTGTATGGATGTTTCCCAGAGATGGGTTGCAGCTGGAAGGGCATCCACTGCATAAAACATATGCTGGATAAGTTGGCGGTTCATTCCGTGGCGGTAATCTGTGGCGACCCCAGATTAATAAAGGGACTAAGCTGAAAAGAAAATTAATGAATGAATAGTTCTCAAGTATTCCCCATTTACAGTCATCTCCTAATTGTATCTCATTACTAGGGCCAGATAGAATCTTTAGGCATTTTTTGCTATTTCTGCACAGAATTTTGTAAAAAATCAGCGGATTTATGCTGAATGATATGCTATCATAACTAAGGCCTAATATATGAAATAAAAAAGAAAAGTACTTTTTCTAACTTTTATTTAATGTTTACAATGCAAATCCAATTAGATCCACTTAATTGATAAACAAAGCAAGTCTCTTACTGTATATAATATGTCTACTAAAAGACAGAAAGTATTACTTTACAAACTGTATTGTAAATAAATAAAATGAACATTTTCATATGAGTCAATAATATTACTAAAAATTAATTTAAAAACTGAATAAATATAGGGGCCTCACGGTGGCGCAGTGGGTAGCACGTTCGCCTCACAGCAAGAAGTCGCTGGTTTGAGCCTCGGCTGGGTCAGTTGGCGTTTCTGTGTGGAGTTTGCATGTTCTCCCCGTGTTGGCGTGGGTTTCCTCCGGGTGCTCCAGTTTCCCCCACAAGTCCAAAGACATGCGGTATAGGTGAATTGGGTAAGCTAAATTGTCCTTAGTGTATGAGTGTGAATGAGAGTGTGTGGATGTTTCCCAGTGATGGGTTGCAGCTGGAAGGGCATCCGCTGCGTAAAACATATGCTGGATAAGTTGGCGGTTCATTCCGCTGTGGCGACCCCAGATTAATAAAGGGACAAAGC
Source organism: Danio choprae (assembly GCA_903798125.1). Classification (NCBI taxonomy): domain Eukaryota; kingdom Metazoa; phylum Chordata; class Actinopteri; order Cypriniformes; family Danionidae; genus Danio; species Danio choprae. The sequence continues at coordinate 8,288,537 of CAIGQW010031024.1, forward strand.
CAAAATGAAAATGAATGAATGAATGAATAAATATAAATTTACACACATTTATACAAGCAAATAAATAGACTCAATGATGGGCTACAAATCTGTGTCAATCTGCGGATTTCTGCACGCGCAGATTCCGTGTGGGCCTGCTCATAACTGATAAATTGACAAAACCATTGCGTATCCATTTCTAACACAATACCAAAAAACGTCAAGTCGAGTATAACAATTGCATTGAGGCCTATAGCGTTCAATTCGCCATTGGTCCTGCGGTATCAGCTCTTTCTTCTGCTTGTTACCACATCAAAACCAGCAACTGTATGTGATGCGACACTTCCCATGCTGCCCGTGCTCCAATTTGCATGCTAAAGTCTGAGCGTCTTCTTTCATCTCAGCTCTTGATGTTGAAAGCACAAATGCTAGAAAAAGAGTAAACAAAGGACGAGTGAGGTCCAGTCACAACAGCTCGAACCGAGTGTTGGAGGTCTGCGTTGATGAAAAGTGTGTGTCAGATGCTGTGGTATTTCGTGGGCGCTGAGGACGCTTGAGTAAACATGTGCGCCCACTATTGTGAATGAGCAGATAAGTATGAGTAGATTTATTCTTAATGGAGTAAATGAGGTCAGTGTGAAGGGTACATTAGAGCAACATATTTGTTTGATTGGTCTGTTTGAAAAACGTACAGTATGTGGGTTGCTGACAAAATAACGTTGCATTTTCACTGGCGCACATGACAGAAATGAAAATAATTTGTATTTTCATGATTTAAAATGCAGTAAATGTTTAAAAGTTTACAATACAAAAAGTTATTTGCATATAAATACGGATTCTTTTAAATATTTTTTGTCACACCATAGTACATATTTAAGGTACAATTGATTCATTCATTCATTTTCTTTTGGGCTTAGTTCCTTTATTAATCTGGGGTCGCCACAGCAGAATCAACCGCCAGCTTATCCAGCATATGTTTTATGCAGCGGATGCCCTTCCAGCTGTAACCCATCACTAGGAAACATCCATACACACTTAATCCCACTCATACACTATGGACAATTTAGCTTACCCAATTCACCTATTCTGCATGTCTTTGGAATTGTGGGGGAAACTGGAGCACTCGGAGGAAACCCACGCAAACACGAGGAGAACATGCAAACTCCACACAGAAATGCCAACTGACCAAGCCGGGGATCGAAACAGCAACCTTTTTGCTGTGAGGCGATTGTGTTACCCACTGCCCTGGATTCATTCATTCATTTTCTTTTCGGCTTAGTCCCTTTATTAATCTGGGGTCGCCACAGCGGAATGAACAGCCAACTTATCCAGCATATGTTTTACGCAGCGGATGCCCTTCCAGCTGCAACCCATCACTGGGAAACATTCATACATACCCATTCACACTCATACACTACAGACAATTTAGCTTACCCAATTCACCTATACCGCATGTCTTTGGACTTGTGGGGGAAACCGGAACACCCAGTGGAAACCCACGCCAACACGGGGAGAACATGCAAACTCCACACAGAAATGCCAACTGACCCAGCCGAGGCTCGAACCAGCAACCTTCTTGCTGTGAGGCGATCGTGCTACCCACTGCGCCACTATATAATATATGTGTAATAATTATTTCTAGATGGATTTTGTATTTTACAACACATTATTTCACAATATTACAAATGTCAATAAAAGTCATTTTGCTAAGTTGAATTTAGAGCATCGTAAGTGGAAGAGAGAAGAGCTCAAGGTCCCATAATGCAATTCATAACTGACCTGCGTGAATCTGAAAATACAAAACAAAATGTTTATTAACACTTTAAAACAAACAAACAAAAAATGTCTGTTTTTATAAGTGAAATGTTGTCTCTTTATCTTGTATTTGATGCTGTGTCAGAATAGTTAGCAAGGTTAACTGAATAAGCTCTACCATTTAAAATATATAACTAAGTTTTGCTTTCAGGAACCCCTTTATATGTAAAAAAATGAATATGTCTTCCAAGATTATTCATTAATTAATATTAGGCACATACTGTAAGATTCCCACACCCACATAGCTGGTAATGATAATCAGCTGCACTAACCAACATAAAACTGCTTGGCTGTAAACGTTGACTTTCATTTGTAATTAAATGGCCTTTTGCGAACACGTGTCCAATATAATTATTATGAGGTACAATTATTTTCAGACTTGAGTTTGAAATAATGACCCGGGGATGATCCCTCACAGATCACGAATGGGATGAGAATCCGCGCCACATCTACATGTAAGTATAGTTGTTTTTGTATACAATGATTTTTTGCAGTGTTAAGACTTTGCTTTAAAAAGTGGTAGCGACGAATGTAACGGGTTTTATTTTTAGACTCTCGTGGTAACACACTAAGGGCAGGGCACAACTATTGTTTTATTGCGTAGCTACACCTGTGCAGCTCGTTACTGGGAGCGTGTGGATATTCGGCATTTTAAAAGGCGTCTGTGTGAGCATTGCGTGCGACTTCTTGAGTTCATGTGTGGTTAGAGACCGTTCTCTTTAATCCCTCGTTTGTCTTCTCCGGGTGAGTTGTCCGCTTTTAGTCCTTTTTTTGTTAGTTTTAAGTGATAGTCTAAAGGATGCCCTATATCATTAGGAAAGTGTGTGTGTGAAGTGACGAGTGCTGTTCGCAAAGTCTGCTCTAGCCTATGAAATTCACTTAGGAAGTAAGAAGTCTGTGGGTTTTAAAGAAGGGTTCGTTTTTTTAAATCTTTCATTTGTCCTATATTTGTATTTTTAGGTGCGACCTGTAGGTGCTAGCTGTTGTCTCATATCCCAAATCTGTGGCTGCTCTTTAAATTTGTCTCATCTACCGCTGTCCTTGGCTGTGTCGTGGGCATTTTATTAAATGTTACGGTGTCACTACTGTTGTGCACAGCTGGCGGCGTTGCTGTCACCATTTGTATTCCGATCTAAGGTCTGTAGATATTGAATTTGATCATTACGCTGCATTGGCAACTTTTTTCCTGTGAAAGTATTGTAGTCTGTGCATGTCAACAGGTGGACGGATGAGCTGTAATGATGATGCAGAATTGAAGGGGAGTTTGTGTTGATTTTGTATGGGTTTTGTTTATCACTAGCTTTTTATTCATTGATTTGCTGTGTGGAGTGTCCCCCATGTTCTGGTGTCATTTATTACGGTCTCTTTGTGACTAGGTATTTAATTGGTAATTGTGATGAGACCATTTTAAGATTTGTTTTATTTATATTGAGTATACCATGGTGTGAATTATTAAATGTGTATTTATTTATTTATTTTTTTAAAGTCACGTCTCTGTCTTGAATCAAAAACGAACCAGCAGGGCCCTTGTATTGTTGTAACTTTTTTTGTGTCAATCAAACAAGTGTTCCTTTATATGTTCCTGGGTAATAAAAACCTAGGTGGTGTAGTCTGGGTTTTATTTCAATATCCTAGGCCCACACGGAATCTGTGCGCGCAGAAATCCGCAGATTTTTAGCCCATTATTGAGTATTTATTTACTTGTGTAAATTTTATATTTATTCAGTTTTTAAATTAATTTCAGTAATAATATTGACTAATATGAAGTAGTGTTTATTTGATTTATTTACAATACAGTTTGTAAAGTCTTACAGTAGAACGATTATAAAAGAGACTTGCTTTGTTTACCAAATAAGTGGATCTAGATGGATTTGCATTGTAAACATTAAATAAAAAATTTTAAAGGTATTTTTTTTATTTCATATATTAAGTTTTTGATTATGATACAATCAACATAATTCCGCAGATTTTTACAAAATTCTCCGCAGAAATAGCATAAAATGTCAGCAGATTCTGTCTGGCCCTACTTATAGCCAAGGCTTATACAAAGGAAGGTGGTGGTCACTATATTGTCTCAAGAATATTAAATCGGCCATGACAAAATTATTCAATTTGACCGTAAAATAATCTGTGACCGGATATGAGGTGGTTATTGATTGAGCTTTTATGGCGCGCGTGTTTAAGCAGCACTGGGGGGAAATGTGACTTGGATCACTAAACCAGTCGTAAGTGTCAATTTTCTGAAACTGATATAGCAATTTTTCTCTGCCGCATTTTTGACAACCTTGTTTTTTTCAGCTTTCAAAGTTATTTTGACATTTGATCCATCATCACGATCATACGATTGATTCTGATTGGCTGGTGAGCATTTTAAGGTGTGTAGTTAATTTTCTGGTAACCGGGCAGTTCCAGGCAGGCTTTGACTGCATTGTACAGTTCCTCGCCACTGAATGATCTGTATTTTACAGCTTCCAACAGTCAAAAATCTAAATAAAACACAATAGAAGGCTTTGGAAGAGATAAGTCCGACACACAGGGACAAAATCTTAACAAATTTCTTAAAAACAAAGCAGAAGTGTCTTTAGGTGTGGTAATACTGTATTATAAGTGGAAAAATTGACCAAGATATGTTGAATTATTAGAATTTAATGCACACCTGAGGTGTAAAGGCCCCTCTGAGGTGTGAGTAGCCCCTCCCCTATTTAAAAACAGCCAATAGCGTTTCGTTTTTATCACTGCTCTGCCAGTCAGAGTGGTTGAGATCAATCACATATAGCAAAAGAGGCGGTACATGTCAGATACTAGAGAGCCTTTGATTGGTCAGAATATTTGATGAGAAACTAAAGTATGAGGTGACCTAAAACAAAAAACCCAAAGTTGATCCATTTAGGCGAAAGTGATGATAAATCTTCTAAATGCTTCTTAACAGTCATTTGTCACTGTTTTGGAGCGCACTAAATTATAGATGACCTTAAGACCAGTATAGTGAGCCTTAAGGTAGAAACGTACCTTTTTGAAAATGAACAGCTTCTGTACTTTATATTTCTGAAACTGTCTATATCTACTAGGAAATGTATCAATTAAAAGGCTGTTTAGGAGCTTAGTAAAAGGTAACTTTTTTTAAAATTGTATTTTTATTTAGCTTAATAGCTTTTGTGATCTTTCCTTACTGTAGATGCCTTTCACATCATTTTTTTCACATTCTTGACACTGTTCTGGCCATGACTTCATTGACCACAAACATACAATTTCCTGCAAAAATGAATCATTATCAGGAGTCTGTTAGCTCTGTTGACATTTAGCAGTCTGTTAAGAGTCTGTTATGAGTGTTTAATGATTCTCTCTCTGATTTGTATTCTGTCGATAATCTGGTTTATTTGCACTTCTCAAAAACCTAGTGAGCTGCCCGAGTAGGCAGTATTTTAAGCCATCACAGGTGTGCGGCATCCACAAGAATGCATGAATATGTCATGAAGACAATCCCAAAATGAGGTGTGGGAAAAGCCACATTAAAGGCATAGTTCACCCAAAACTGAAAATTGTCATCCTTTACTCACAAACTTGTTTGAGTTTCTTTTTTTTCTCTTGAACACAAAAGAAGATATTTTGAAATATGTTGGAAACTGTTAACCATTTATGTCCATGTATTTGTTTTGTTTTTTTACTATGGAAGTCAATGGTTACAAGTTTCTAACATTTTCAAAATATCATCTTTTGTGTTCAACAGACAGAAAAAAAAAAGTCTGAGTTTAAAATCACTTGAGGGTAAATGGTGAGTAAATTCATTTTGGGGTGAAATGTCCCTTTCAATATGAAGACAATATCATCATTAATTATACTTGTATTTTATTTTAGTGGCATGGTGTGAATTTCCAAGTGGTCTTCCTGATACTGTTCTTCACTACGCCACTGTTTTTATACATTTGAGCACTACCATGATGATAAAGATTTGTAGGCCAACTAACCCCATCTCATGGCAATTCTTAACTATTTTACATTTTGCCCAATTAGTGTATTCATTTGTATTAATTGACACAATCTCAGTTTTCATGTTTAGGGACGGGTCTTTGTTAGATGTTTTTATTAAAGTAGTTTGGTTTAGAAATAGGTGTTCTAAAATATATTATTGTATCTTGCTATGAAGAGAATTTTACCCAAATATATTTCATCATGAGGACAATTTCCATGCTCGTAGATCCTGCATATTAATATTCAATTTCTTATTGAAAACAATTCAGTAATAATGAAAATTCCTGAAAAAAAGCACAACTTAAATATAGCCATCATAAGACAAGCAGGTCATATGAAATGTATCTCATTCGTATGAATTAGCCACTAATTTTCCAAAAAGTCTTATTTAGCTGCTTGTTAGCTACCACCTTTTTCAAGCTAACGTAAAATCATGAAAAAAAAAAAGATTTTTATTTTTTTTTATGACGTATGCTGACTTGTGAAAGTATCTTGTGTTAATCACAGATCTAATTCCAATCATATAACCAAATACCCCTTAAAGCGATAGTTCACCCAAAAATGGAAATTTGGCATTTAGTTGAACACAAAAGAAAATATACTGAAGAATTATGGGAACTGGTAACCAATAAAATTTAAAGAATTCGTTTTTCCTACTAAGGAAGTCAGTGGTTACAGATTTTCAACATTCTTCAAATATCATCTTTTGTGTTTGAAGTCAAGGGTGAGAAAATGACCAATTGATAAATTTAATGATAAATTTTAGTTATTGGGTGAACTGTCCCTTTAAAGCACGCACTTCATGGCGATACTAAAATAGAAGTGCTAAAATGCTAACTCATTTCCATGTTTTATCCTACAAAACCACATCATCCCTGCAGCACAGTCTCTCTTATACTCTGTAACAACAAAAGTTGTTTGTCACTTTAGCAAGATGCTAACGTCAGACTATGTTGGCATCAACAACGGGTGTGTTACATTCAGAAATGGCCATGTCTGTGCCATTTTCCCTCTAAAGGCTTCACCTGTCACAGTGAGAGCTTTATCAAGAAATTTTGAATGCTTGGGAGCGATGTGTCCATTCGTTGAACTCTGCCAAGCTTTAGTTTCTAAAGGCCTTTTGAAGTTAATTTTAGAACACTAGCTTAACTTAGGATGGCGCCAGCTATGCCAAGGTCATGGGTTCAATTTCAGGGAACAGACAAAGAACTAAGAATGACCTTAAATACCAACCATTTGCCGTGAAATACATATGATGTGTAAATGGATACAATTCAAATGTTATTTAAATTTTGGCATATCCTTTTTATATTTAAAAAGATGCTACTGTATAGCTACCACAGTCTTATTCCTTCCACTTTTATTGAAAAAGGCTCATTTTAGTCACCTAGAGTTAAATTGCTGAGTTTTACAATTTTTTTTATTTATTTATTTTTTTTTAACCCGTTCAGCTGATCTCCAGCAAATGGCAACTTTTTATTTTTTTTGTTGGTCTAAGTATATGATTAATTACAGAATAATTCATATTAAAATATGAAATGAATCAACTTTTTTTTATTTATTTTTTTTATTTTTTGAGCGAGATGCTAATGGTCTATGCCGATTCAATGAATTGTGCTAAGCTAAATGTGCTCCTGCCATACCCAGAGTTTGGCTGAATAGATTAAAAAAAATATATAAAACTCCACTGTTAAATTCCAGGCATAAAAAAAGTATGCCATATGAAATGCATCATGTGAACTCGCATGCAGAGCAATATTCATGTGGCATTTCAGAAGACAAGTCAGCTATTATGTTTTGATAAAGCATTACAAATACATACAACAGTTAATTGTTCACAAAAAGTCAATTTTCATTTGAGTTAGGCTAGGGTTATGCTTTTTAAAGTAGCTGCTTTATGTAGGCAGCAAGGAATCTCATTAGGTTTGGAACGGAGCGATACAGCTCATGCAAACGCAAAGGGATTTGAGCAATACACTGTGTACCAAGGCATACTGTCTAACTCAAAACAAAAGTTCAATAACTCATTTTTTAAAATATAATTTAAGCACAAATTATATTTTAATTCAGTGGCGAACTGGGACTGTAATTCAGGCCAGAAATGTGACTCCATCCCAGGCCACCTCCGCTGCTACCAACATCACTGAAACCCTATTCATGTAATCCACCTAACTGCTAATCTTGTAGGCTAACCCTATCATTTTCATTTGTTGTAACAATAAATAAATAGGGGCCTCAAACTAGGTATACACCATCCATATACTACCAGATTATGAACAAATATAAAATTGCCCTAATCTTTTTAAAAAGTGATTATAATAAACATTTGTGTGTGTGTGTATATTAGGGATGCCACAATACTGTGAACCTTTCTGTATGACCTCCACTGTTCAATACGCAAATGGAAATTGTGGTTTTTCGATTTTTGCATTAGTTTAAAAATAGGCAAGGCAAGTTTATTTATATAGCACATTTCATACACAATGGTAATTCAAAGTGCTTTGCATAAACAAGCATAAGAAAATAAAAACAACAATATAAATGTGGAAAACAGGTTTCAAAGGAACGAAAAGAAATGAAAGACATAATAGTGCGATCTGTTAGACATAGCACAGTGCTCGGTTAGTAAAGGCACAGCTAAAATAGTATTTTGTACTTTTCTTATTCCTTTAATTCTCTCTAAACTGGCTCTGTGCATGTTAGAATGCCTGTCCATGTGCTGAAATATGGCTCCCACAAGTAAATGCCCCATCAGTGAGCTCTAAAGAAGGAGACGCCTTTACGTGAAAATGTCAGAGCATGAGCACGTGGGAGATCTGAGAGGTGCTCATCTGATTCTGGACAGCTGAATGAAAGTTACGACACAAAGTCTTGCTTCTCCGCGGTAAAACTCAGTTATGACCAATAATTATGTCCATCTGTCTGACTTGATGAGCATTCAGCCGGTTATGCCTTGTTCACAGCGCTAGATACCGTGTTTCAGTCTGAATGAGATCTGAACTCTGACTGGATTATTGCTTTCTTTTTCAGGTGTTCTGTTGTAGATTTGAAGTGTGCTTGCGATCATTGTCTTGTTACGTGACCCAATTTTGGCTCCGCTTTAACTGTTAGGTTAACCTGAAGACTACAGACAAACAAACTCCTAGGACTTCTGCTGATGATCAGTTCAGGCATTTGATTAGCAGTGCCTGATTTGTTTTTGTTTATGGTCAATTGAGGTTTTATTTGTCTAAATTTAAGACCTTTATTTTAAGAATTTAAATTTAAGAAATTTAAGATAAGATAATGTCTTGATATGGAAAAACATTTTCCATTTTAACTTTTTCACATGACTTGCTGCAGATGCAGCACTTTGCATCTGCGGCAAGGGCTTTTTTTTTCTTGTACTACACACCCTCTTTCCTTTTTCATTTATGCTCCATTTTTTGCACGATTGCCAAAGCAATAGCCTGCCTATGGAAATTAGGCAGTGTATTGCTGATGTTGGTTCATGTGGGGATTTCAGTAACCGGATTTCATTCCTAACTTCATGCCAATCTTTTCAATGTTTGCAAAAAACAAATGTGAATTAGGTGCACTTCATCAAGTTAGAGTGGCTGACTGTAGTATTGGTAACATAGCAACCAACAGTAAACAAGGCAAGCATATAGGAGTCACATGAGTGTAATGTTCACTGTCAGAGTTTATTCAGCAAATGTGTTTCCATCTTCCATTATTTGCATTAACACTTTTTCACAGAAGTCTAATTCTACCTCAAGTGAGTTAAAAAACCTTTTAGCAAATTAAGGGATTTTTCTGTAAAATTAGGCATTTCCATCATTCCAAAAGCAGTCTTTGTTTTAGAAAAGCACATACAGTACTCTGCTGATTATGAAATTCATCAGTCATAAACCTTGTCCTTTAGACTGCAGCTTTTAGCGTAAAGAGCTGATATTTTTCAGTGAAATAAGCAGACTGGATGCTTTTTGCCTTTTGGTGCTTACTATTAGGAAAACCAATCCAGCATAGGTACTATATTATTAACATAAAGGTTTCTGATCAATTAGTTTGTGTGGAAATCAATCTCACCAGAATCACCTTTTACTCCCAAATATGCTCATTCTGGTCAGGCACCAGGGTTAATGGCTCCTCAAGTACTTGTGTCAACGAGAAGGCTTTTATTAATTATTCAGTCACACTATGGCTCTGAAACCACAGTGATACCTTGCGTGGTATTCACAAACATCTGCAGCCAGTGCTGACACAGAGCAAGTCAGCTTTTAGCGTATTTCCCCCTGGATTGGATGATTAGAAAGCGGTGAAATTAGACACCTTGGAAAATATGAAATGTGTTGTAAACTGATACATTGGATGAGGACAACGCATCTCATTTCAATTCGGTGGGGCTGGATATGGGACTCATTGGGCAGTTGTCCCAATTTCAAAGCATTTGTTTCTTTTATTCAAAAATGATTTCTCAACCACTTGTGTCCTAATTGTTTTACTGGTTCTGGTTTTACATGATATTCAATATCCGAATCCCACTGTGAGAGACTCATATTTCAGTGTGCCCTGTTGCTGTTTTAATGAAATTATTCTTTGGCTTGAGCAATGACAGTGGAAATGTTGGCTTTTAAAAATATTTCTTTGGCCAACTGGGCAATTGCCATGGAAAACCTAAACGTATACATTTTAAAATGGTGAATTTGTTTCAGATATAAACATGAATGTCATGATGTCAATATAATTGTGTCAAGAATCTGTTTGTACACTTTCAATGGAACAAAATTATTTTTGTTATTTCTTGGTAAAAGTGTCAATACTTTTAAAATATAAATTAAAATAATTGTATAACAGTATTATTTAATATTTAACGACAAATTTAGTAGAGTGGGGAACTAACCAAATTCCATCCCTTGGCCCTTACCCATCATTGCCTCCCTATTGTCCCCGTCAACTTAATTCAACACAGGCTCATTCTGAAAACGTAGCTCGATGCACATTTCTGGAGACTGCAAATTATGTGGCCAGAGGTACGTATGGCTGCATCCTAATTTTTTTTAAACTAACGCTACGGGCGGTATGACGCAGTTCCTTTTCGCGCTTACCAGCTGACCGCTTACCTCTGCATGGACAGCTTTCCCGCCATAACCAGTTTGTCCCATTACCTCGCCATGTACGTCGGCGGATTTGAGACGCTGACCAGGAGTTGACCACGACGATGGGGTTCGAGTCCGGTGAAGAACGGTTCCAGAAAGCAGGTAAAAACGGAATCCAAAAAATAAAATAAACAAGTAAATAGCAGGGTGAGAATGTAGTAAAAATCTGAAAACGTGGTAAAAATCAGACGAGGGCTTTTCTTTTTCCTGGATTGCTTTTGGAAATTGTTGGTTGGGTTTAGGCAAGTGGGTGGGCGGGTCAATCAATAAAATAGGTTGGGTTTAGGGAAGGAGGAGGGTGGGTCAGTCTATCGGTTAGTCAGACATTCAGTCAGTCAAACAGTCAGTCAACAGCGGCCTTTGGTGCGTTAACGCAAGAACAGCAGGCGCGAATGGCACTCGCGAGAGAAATTTGAGATCTCAAAGCGTACACAGTGGCCTCTGGTGGATTCAAGAAAACAAAAACTGCAAAAAAACATGCGTCCCGGGACGTATTTTGCGGTTTCCAGAAATGTGTCCACAGGTACGTTTTTAGAATGAGCCTGGATTGGCTTAATTGGCTATATCACTGTCTTTCCTCTCCCCTTGCAGCCCTCGTACGGTTGGAAATTGCTTAGAGAATGTATGGTCTATGGCCATACATTCAATATAAATGCACGTTACATTAGAATTCTGTACCAAGAAATTGTGCCGTGCCATTCAAGCCTTATCTGGAAACACAACTGGAATGTATCTGACTACACTAAGTGTTCGGGATGTCTCCTTTTAATTTGTGTTTCTCCTTCAATATCTGTTTGTATTAAAAAAAAAAAAAGGTTCTGCATGATATTGGAAAAGTGGCTGTTGACACTGACAGGTTTTGTTGTCTTAGTTGGTAATGTCAAGTTGTCATTACAAAGACAGGTTATGATGTATTTGTTTATGTCAAGTTGTCATAACAAAGACAACTCAAACAATGTCACCTTTGCATTTAAAATGACTTAACTGAGCAAATAATGCTTAAGGACAGTTGTCATAAGCATGCATAAGATCTTCCTCATATTAATGACAAAAAGGTGCTATGTCTTATGAACACCCTTTCAAGTAAAGTGTTACCCAAAACACACACACACACACACACACACTCGCGCGCGCAGTTTTTCAAAGCGTTAACTTTGATATAGTAATAAATGATTTGTAAAAAAAAAAATCTTTCAGAATCCAGGGCTAGTTGCGAATGACCATCAATGGACACATATCCTTATTACCCCATAATAGTGTAGTTACGACATCTACCAGCAGGGGCTAACTGTTATAAAGCTAACCAGCCAACCACGGCCCCTTGACGAGTGAAATTCATTCTTTGACAGAACGCCGAGAGAGGGAGAGATAGAGAGGGGGTCTGGGCAGGTTTCGGGGGAGTGGGAGTGAGTCCAAATGGATCACGTGGGATTCTCCCCTAAGTAGGCTGTGACGTCGCAGGGGCTCAGTCAGTCAGTCAGCGGAGCGGCGTCACTTCAACAGCTGCTTTCCCTCCCACCAGCCCACCCCACACATCATTTGGAGAAGAGCACAGGATCCGCTGCTTTTCTGCTGCACTTCAGGGTCGTGTTCCGTTAGACCAGGCACGGAGAGAGGCCTCTCGCAGCCGTTATTCGGGCAGGAAAAATCCGCTTGCAGCCGTTGTTTTTCCCCCCCGTTATTCCGCTGGACGTACCTCATAATGACTGCAGACGCGCGGCGTAGAATGTGACCGTTGAAGTTCGTTATTTTAAATATTCTCTTTTCCCGCCTCTGTTTATTTTGTGGAGAAATAACTGACATTCGCTTTAACGGACGAAGGAGTGAAAGTAGCGGTTCGCCGACAGAATCTTGGGCATTCACGGAAGATAAAGCCTAATGTGTACAGTGCTAGACAACAATAGCTCCTGACAGATGGAAGGAGGGGTTGTTGTGCACGAATTCAAGATGGAAAACGAAGAAATGAGCTTAAGTTCTTGTGAGTAACAAGGGGGAAAGTGAAGAGGTGGTTAATCGTCGGTTTTTGGTAGCGCTGGAGGGAATGATGGCGCGCGGTGCGGGTCGACAGACGGCGCGCGCATCTTTACACTCTGTCACAGAGTGAGGTAGGTCTCTGATAATATATAAATGTGTCAATATAACATGCTTTTCTAAGTGGAATTACTCTTGGCTTTCCTTATTGGATAAGGCAAATAAACTACATAATGCTTACTGAGGAACAAAAACATCATTAAGTAGTTCACTAAGTTATGTGTAAACAGTACTGAAGTGTTTAAAGGACAGTGCAGAAGGCTTGCTACAAATGCTATCAAACTACCAATAAAAATACAAATTTTAATAGGAATATAAATACAAATTCTCACCCACTGAGCTTATTACATAGTAGTCTAATAGTAAGCTAGTTCTGCTAAGAAATGAATCGGTTTTGCCAGAAATGTGACTGCTGTCAGCTGGTTAATGTGGTGAAGTGCCCTAGATCTCGCTTGGCTCTGAGCAATAAGGTATTTAAGCACCACAGCTGCCAGGCGAGTTGGACTTTTGCAAGATGACCACCACCCACAGTTCGCTACTCAGTCGAAAGCACTTTTAAGTCATGGTGATTGATATAAAAGATCAAGTTAGACTTGGCCCCATATGCTCTCAAACATTTACCACCAACACGTCAGTCGCCTGGGTAAATGAACAACCCGTGAATGCAGAAAGACTTTTTTATGGTAAAGGCTAATAATGAAAAAGCATTAAATATGTTGCAGTTCATTAAAAGGGCCGAAACATTATTCAGAAGGTACACCGGCAGACTGTGACAGTAATGCGCATGAATAAACAAACCTATTTGCTGTCATGGGAGATAAAACGTCACATTAGTCACATAAGCCATCTGACTTTAAAAAAACAATTGAAACAACCTGCTGAAGTATGCAAGGGCCAAGATGTATGCTGGCATGCTCCAATATCCCATGCAAATTATTCTGCCATTGTGTGTGTGTGTGTGTGTGTGTGTGTGTGTGTGTGTTTTGATTTGGCAACAATTCTCTTTTAGCAGAACTAGGGGGATGGTATAATCATTTCAGTCCAAGTTATGGATGACAGATGCTCTGAGAATAAAATGCTTTCAGTTTCCTCCTCACTATATGTGACTCATTAAATCTACCTTTTCAAGAGTGCATTTACAAACGTTTGAATGAGGTTCATAAAGACCCTGGCATTTGAGTAATGGATGCAATTATTTTTCCAAGCATGGCCCAAATATGTCCCTGTAAGGGCCCCCAGTGCAGTTTAAGGGAATGCAGTGTCAGATAGTAGGAATAAACATTACCATCAAAAACGTAGAGGGTGACTAAACTCATGATAAGAGTTAGCACATGGGAGACTAACAAACAAATTAATCATTTCTCTTGAGAGAAACACTTGTGCATATGGAGAGTTATTGAACCTGGTGTGCATTTGTTGTAATAGTACATTTATTGCCAGTTTTTATCAGTTTTTTTTGTTGAATTTGTTCAGGTTGAGGCAAAATTTGTTCAACATTAAGCTTTATTATTATTATTATTATTATTATTATAATTATTATTATTATATCTGTCAAAGTTGGCAAAATGTTCACTCCATTAAGCTACCAAAAAGATGTCCTTGCAAAATGAGTATTTATTATTATTATTATTATTATTATTATGTATGAAATAGTTTTTAGATAGACATCGTCTACATTTACATGGATGCTAGAAAAATGCAAACACTTTATTGCTTATGGGAAAAAAAAGTTTTGAAAAACCCTAAACCTGTTTTTTAGGAGTTAAGAAGACACGTGCGTTTATTATCATTGGGTACAGATTGCATAGTTATGCTGATCTCTGTTAACGTTGTTTGCAGGTGTTTCCTATTAGAAGTCTAATAGTCTCATGTTGCTCTTCTAATTGCTGACCGCTGTGGCCACATCACGCTTCTAATTTACGTAACTGTCTGAAATGCAAACTGCTGTAGCTCAAACTGAAATGAGTGCAGCTGATATTAGGAATTCCTCCCAACGTTTACATTTTGTATTGTCCGATTCCTTTAAACAAGCGCATATGTGAGCTTGACAAAAACACCTAGCACCAAGTGAGTGCAGCACATGGCGTTCTCTAGTGAGGCTCTCATTACAGGATATCAAATGGATGACAAAGAAAACCTTTGGAGCATTTCATTCGCTCTGTTCTGAAGTGTGTTAACCTTTAAAGTAAAGCCAGGCTTAGCCTCTTTCTATCTTACTGTAATTGCCCACGCTGGATGAGCACATTTGGTTGAAAAGGTTATCATCCTCTGATCCAGCTGTTGCAACAAAACAGGGCACAATCCACCGAGACAAACATTTAGGAGCAAGGTAGAATGAGAGCTCGTGGAATGAAACAGAGCCTGGAATTGATTTTTAACAATATGTCAGTGAAAGGAGACAATCAAGAATGGTGAAGGTCACTCACAGTAAATGTTAATTGAGTTAAATGTTATAAGATTTGTTTATTTTTGCAACCATGTTACCATTATTTAAAGACCCGTCACATTCAGTGTAAAACCTTTTTTAACTTTGCAATAAATATATAAACAGAGATATGACTTAACTATTGATACAAATTTAACTTTTTGTTCGATTGAAAGTTATGTGTTTTTGTTTTTAGCTTTGTACATACACACACGCACACAATCACTGAAACATTAAGCACCACAACATGGATAAAAATAAGGAATTATGCATTCTCTAAGTAAAATGATTTCGGAAGGATCGCGTGACCCTGAGGACTAGAGTAATGACTGCTAAAATCAATGTCTCGAATACATTTATAAATATAAAAGTTCCTTTAAGTAGCAAATGAATATCACAATATTAATACTTTTACTAGGGTTTTTTCATTTAATGTATGCATTCTTGGTGTCAGCACATGAGACTTTTATAAATCTTATCAGCCCCAAATGAACTATCATATATTTTAAATTGAGGCAAGAAAATGTGCTTGTTAAACATTTTTAAAAAGTAACAATCTACAGTGCCAAGCACAAATAAGAGATCTGCCTTTTAAATGAATACTTTCTTTAGGATGTTATGCAGTAAGATATGTGTATATACTGTACATAAGATAGGTTTGTACCGGCGCTAAAAAGATCACTGCAAAAATTAGTACACCCCAATAAATATGTTAAGGGAATATATGAAATAATTTTAATCGAGGAAGAATCTAAAGAACAAAGAATATTAAATTCAGTTAAAATTTTGTAGGTTGTAATTTGTTTTCCGCAACACCTCATTAGAATCTTTCTATTCGTAAAGATGTTAGGTGACCACACTCTTATTTTAATTGCTATAACTGTTTACATTAGCCATAATATATTGTCTGTATTCACTGAGAAATGGATAAAAAAAAAAATCTATTTCACAGGGCGTGTATATTTTAGGAGAGCATAATAGAAGGAAATTTTTAAAAATAATAATCTGAAGTTCATTAATTCATTCATATTCCCTGGCTTAGTCCCTTTATTCATCAGGGGTCGCCACGGCGGAATGAACCGCCAACTTGTCCAGCATATGTTTTACACAGCTGATGCCCTTCCAGCTACAACCCAATACTGAGAAACATCCATACACGCTATGGCCCACACAGACATGGGGAGAACAAGCAAACTCTACACAGAAATGCCAACTGGCCCAGCTAGGACTCGAACCAGTGACCTTCTTGCTGTGAGGCGACAGTGCTAACCACTGAGCCCCCATGTCACGATAATCTGAAGTTGAAAAAGAAAGCCAGCCAGCCATTTATTTATATATATATATATATGTGTGTGTGTGTGTGTGTGTGTGTGTGTGTGTGTATATATATATGTATATATGTGTGTGTGTGTGTGGTACAAACACCGTTACTGTACTTGAGTAGATTTTTCTGGTGTCAATCTTTTACTTAACTGTTGTTTTCTATTAATTTTTTTTGTTTTACTTATTACATTTTTCCACAAACATCTTTACTTTCTACTTTTTAAATTAAAACTTCCTACCACGGTGTAGCTATAGAGTGTAACAATGAGTTAATGATTTATTCCTGAAATAATATATCCACTATTCACTGGAAAAAAAACAAACAAACACTGAAATCACAGGATATGCATGAGCGTTGCTGTTTGAAAACAATTAAGCAGCTTTAGCCAAATGCAAGTTTGTAGTCAGATATTGTAAGTATTGATTTTAGCAACAAAAAAAAAAAAGATTGTCATGGAATTTTTAAAAAGATATAGGCCTACAGAATATTTTTAAAGGGTGTATGAACCTGAATGGCAGGTGCAAAACTACATGCTGTGATTTGTCAAGCTGGTGATACATGAGGCGACTTGTTAGGCAATATTTCAGAGCAACATTGGTTGGCTACTTTACTGCTGTAAGTTGGCAACTTTTTTTTTTTTTTTTTTTTTTTTTTTAATATTAAAATTAGAAATGCAAGTTATTTTGTTTAAGTGTGTGTGTGTGTGTGTGTGTATTTATCGGTCTAGCTACCATTGTGAAACTAAAACTGGATGTAGTGATAGATACCTTTTACTTGAGTACAATTTTGATGCCATACTTTACTTTTACTGAGAACAAAAGTGTGGTCAGCACTTCAACTTTTACCAGAGTCATTTTAAACATGAGTATCATAAGTCTTGTTTAAAGAGTGTGTAGTTTTGCCATCTCTGCAGGTCCAACATAAAAAAATATTGCTGAATAAATTGTAAACATTGTACTTTCAAGATTGCAATTCATGTTTTTGTTTTTTTGTTTTTTTTGTTCATGCTTCTGTCCATAAAATCGTGTAATTGTGCTTATGTAAATTATGAAAAAATATTACCATAAACAATGTATTTTGTGACACCACGAAATATACTATAGAGCATTATTGAGGTTATTGAAAAACACCAATAGTAAACACACACATACAAGGACTGTGATATATATATATATATATTTATGTATGTGTATATATATGTATGTGTGTATATATATATATATATATATATAGATAGATAGATAGATAGATAGATAGATAGATAGATAGATAGATAGATAGATAGATAGATAGATAGATAGATAGATAGATAGATAGATAGATATGTATGTGTGTGTGTGTATGTATATATATATATATATATATATATATATTGCACAGTCCTTGAATGTGTGCGTTTATTATTGGTGTTTTAATCAGTATTTGATATGATATTTTAGGGCATAAATTTGATAATGGTTAAATTCTCAGCAAAAAAAGATGGGACCCCAAATTTGTGCCATTCAAGGCTGATTTTTTTTTATTATTATTATTATTATTATTATTATTATTATTATTATTATCAGAGAACATTCAAAAGCACCCCTTCCTCAGATCAGATCAAAGTGAGCTCGAACAAAAAAAACATGACTTTTAAAAACAAGACCCCAGCTCTACCTTTGTAATAATTCCCTTTCTATTTTTAGACCACCGTTACTGGGAGGAAGTTCTAGAATCTAATAACCCCCAGTGTGAGAAAGCAATGGTTAAGAGAGGAAATTGCTGGCAGGGAGGCCTTTCCCTCTGGTGCAGTGTTGATAAGTTTAAGGTGGAGGGTGAATAAGGGGTGAGGGCTGTTATCACTCGCTGCTTCTGGCTGCGGATCCTGCAACACTGCTTGCTGGAGCCTGAAAATTCATTTTGACGGATGCTTCCCCTCTCTGGCTGTTAGAGTGCATCTGGGTGGGGAGGTGGCTTAGAAGGCCTCAGAGGCAGCAGTGTTCTCACTGAATGCCATGTTGTGCAAACCTGCAATTTAAACTCTCAAGCAGGGAAGTAAAGGTTAGCTCATGATATGCAGAGTCCCCCGTTAGCAATCTCCCCACCATGTTGCCATGCACTGTAGATGTAGGAGAGACATTAGTGATGTAGCGAAGGTTGGTTTTGAATTTGCAGGTGATGCCGTTTGCCATCTATATATACATATACATCTATAGACATGTACGGCTCATGCCATCCACTGAACTGCACAAGCACCCAATACTAACAGTAGCTTTCCTCTTCTCATTCTTAGATCACAGAGACATCAGTCTGAGGAAGCAGTCGTCCTTCAGAAGGGAACTGCCCCAAAGCATGCGCGTCTGTCACTGGGGAGGGTCAGAGAACCGCATTCCTGCAACTCTCATGAACAGTTTGTCATCCCCCTCGTAGGTGCCCCTGTGGCCCTGAACACACCCATCTGCCAGCTCGGATAACCCTCAGGCTGTTTGCAACACATGTTTGATGTGATTGGTTGTGACCGCCGCGCTTTGCTAAGCAGCCCCACTCTACATCATGCAGTGGCGTCGGCGACACTGCTGCCCCATCAAGATGACCTGGAATGTCAAGCGGTCACTCTTCCGCACACATGTAGCAGGCCTTCTCTCGTTGGCCTCCCTCTTCGCCCTCTTTCTCATCTACTGCCACCAGGATTTGCTGCAGGGCCGGAGTTGGTTGCGAGACAACCCCTTGGTGTACACCATGCGGGGTTTGCGTCCCCACAAGGAGCGTGCAAAGGGAAACCAAAGCTCACTGCGAAGCCTCTGGAAAGACAATACTTATGTGCTCCCCAAACCATCTGTTAACTTCAATTTCAGTTCTCACCAGGCCGAGATCACAGCCCGGGGGATTGTGGGATTGGAAATCTCGCCGAGCAGCAACAACTCAAACACCATCAGCAACACAAAGAGCTTGCACAGGGAAATGGGAGTGGGAGGGCGTCTGGCAGCCCAGCCTTATCACTGGCTGCTCAATGAGCCCTACAAGTGCAACGAAAGCAGTCCCTTCCTGGTTCTGCTAATTGCTGCGGAGCCAAGGCAGTTGGAGGCAAGGAATGCCATCAGACAGACCTGGGGCAACGAGAGTGTGGCCATGGGTTATGGGTTCGTGCGGCTTTTTCTGCTGGGAAGGATACCTAACGCATATCCTCAGAGCTCTATTGATGAGGAGAGCTTGCAGCACCATGACATCATCCAGCAGGACTTCTTGGACACCTATTACAACCTTACTATCAAGACGCTAATGGGCATGAGCTGGGTTGGCCGCTATTGCCCTCACGCTCGTTATGTCATGAAGACGGACAGTGACATGTTTGTCAACACCGAATATCTCATCCAAAAGCTGCTAAAGCCAAACACGGCACCTCGACAGAATTACTTCACAGGCTACCTAATGAGAGGCTACGCTCCCAACCGCAACAAGGACAGTAAGTGGTACATGCCACCAGAGCTGTATTCCAGCGAGAGATACCCTATCTTTTGCTCCGGGACGGGTTATGTGTTCTCGGGGGACATGGCGGAAAAAATCTACAATGCCTCATTGAGTATCCGTCGCCTTCACCTGGAGGATGTGTATGTAGGAATCTGCCTGGCGAAGCTGCGCATCGACCCAGTGCCACCACCAAACGAGTTTCTCTTCAACCACTGGAGAGTGTCTTACTCCAGCTGCAAATACAGTCACCTGATCACCTCTCACCAGTTCCAGCCCAACGAACTCACAAAATACTGGAATCACTTGCAAAGCAACAAGCACAATCCTTGCCTTAACATGGCCAAGGATAAGAGCGGGCGTTCGCGCCATAGAAAACTGCAGTGGGAAGGTCTACGGTGATTAGCCAGGGCTCAGGGGTGCAGTAGTGTTACCACACAGCATGTGCAAAATACAGCAGTTTATGAGGTAGGGAACAGCACAGTGTTTTTTTGGTATTGTCGATTCAAATTATTTTTTCAATTTCAAAGAGATATGTAACGTATTGTAAACTTATCTTTTTAAAGGGAAGTGAGAGACAATGCGTGCAATATTTGGCATGCACAACACGAACAAAACCACGGCAATGCTGCCACTTTCAGGTGCCAATTTAGAAAGACATTAACAATTTCTTCAAGCTACTGCTTGGGTGATGTTCTTCTTCTTCTTCTTCTTCTTCTTATTATTATTATTATTATTATTATTATTAAGGGCCAATATTAATGAGATCCTCACTGTTTCTGTGTTAAAAAAAAAAAATAGGGAGAGGAGAAAAATTGGAAATGACATATGGTGGTGTATCTGTACTGTGACGCATTTCTTTGAATCTCAGAGATGTCCACCCCCGACATTGAGACGGTGTTGATATTTTTCTATCTACCTAAAACCTGCGAATGGTTTACAGTAACCGAACCAAATTAAAAAAGGTATATGTAAAAGATAATATATGGGATTTAAATGCATCATACAAGTCAGATATGATTAAAATAATATTTTTCAAAGCTTTACATTGACTAAATATACAGGTCTGTCCTTGATGAGGGCAAGTTAAAAGTATTTATTAAATGTATTTCTAAAGCATTTTGTCTGAGCTGTGTTCTGTTCCAGTGTTACTCATGTGATGTACCGTTTGAAAGGGCGACAATTTATTTTTTAACCAGGCACATTTTACTAAAGAAATACAATAAAATGGTTTTAAAGAACTCCCAAATAGCAGGTGCTAAACATGAGTTAGTCAACCCTCCCTGGAAAATGCCTCGGCATAGTACTGACGCAAGATTTTGAATCTGATCAAACGGGCATTATTGCTAATAATTCACTTCTAATTGACTTTTACAGACGGTTGCGCCCATCATTTGCAAAATTAAAAATGTCTTCGTTGTCGTCATTTGCATAATCGATGCAAATTTCAAAACATTATGGAGCAATATCAACATTCAAATCACCGTTATGTACTCATTAAATTCAAATGAGACTTGAAAAATCCCAGAATCAGTCCCCAGATGGAGCAGAAGACTAATGCGTTAATGATAAAGTAGATAGTGTTGCTCTGGGTCAAAATATATAATTAGTGGGGGGGCTTCACAACACATTAGCGGAGAGTAATCCAATTAAATTCACACTGGCTACATTTGAAGGGTTTATTTATCATTTTCATTACTCATTTGTCAGTCTAATTTTAATTAACCACACATTCGAGTGACGACGATAAGTGCTAGATGCACAGTTTATGCATCAATTACAGGTAACCATGTTTCGATGTACTCTTCAAGCACTCGAGATTCACAATATAACAATTGTTGAGGCACAAACGAGTCAGTTCATTTCCAGGCCTGCGTTGGAAAATTGGGTTAACCTCTAAAATAACAATGGAAGAATTGATTTGCGCACGCTTGAGACTTCATGTCACTTCTGTATTATATAAATATAAGCACTAAAAAGAGGAAGTGCAAAATTTGTAATTTTATGAATTGAAACAAATGCATCTCTTAAAAATCTGACAGCCCATTTGTGAGTCACACGGACAAAATATAAATCTCCACACTTAAATGTGAAAAAGTACCACTAAAAAAAGTGCAAATTGTTTGGAGTATCAGGAGATTTCCAGGACCTCATTGCTTTAGACCCTAAAGCCGTCTGTTAAGAATTACTTTCTTGCTAGACAGAAGTCAATTCGCTCGGCAATGTGCAATTCCAGTGCATCGCAATCCGTTAAATCCTCATCTGTTGTTAAGCATTTATCTCCCTCAATTAATAGGAATCAAAGTCGTGGCCAAGGGCGAGAGAATATAACAAACAGAAGCAGCTTTCATTCCGCTGCAATCACAGAGAAAGATTAGCACACTTCATCCACAACACTTTGTCCCACTGATTTACCAGAGAGAGAAACCAAGGGAGGGGGGGAAAAATACCTGGGGGCGAGTGATGAATGAACAGGAAAGAGGCTGTGACTGATCAGTATTGAAAACCTGTGCTGCTCTAAACGTGTGAAAAGTGAACCTGGGAAAAGAACTCTGATGTCCAGTATGATGGAGTGGGTCGCCGAAAGCTTGGACCCAGAGACGTGTTTCCAGAAATATAGCGAGTACACGAGTATGATGAATGCCCCAACATTGCTGAAAGCCTATAGCACTGCAATGAGACTGAAGAAGAGAAATTCTCACTGAGGGTCAGCAGGGTGTAATTTCTTCGCGTGGTCATTTTTAGACATGGAAATGTATGGGAGCTTGTTTCTGTCATGGAAAAATGTAATCGCTACTAACTTCGCAGTTCTGACTTTTTCATAATTAAGTACTTTGTAATATTTCCATGTACACTACCTAACAAAAGTCTTGTCGCCTATCCAAGTTTTAGGAACAACAAATAACTTGACTTCTAGTTGATCATTTGGTATCAGAAGTGGCTTATATGAAAGGCAAAAGCCTCTAGATTGCGCTTATTTTACCAAAATAAAATATCATGATTTGATATTTAATGATTTAATTAGGACAGTAAGGTCTGACTTTGCTTAGACAACAGTCTTGTCACTTAACAGAAATAATGTACAGTATAGAATATAAAGTCATGGTGCAGTGGAAAAAGAATTATGTATTCATATTATGTATGACTCCCATGAGCTCGGAGGACTGCATCCATACATCTCTGCAATGGCTCAAATAACTTTATTAATAAGTCATCAGGAATGGCAAATAAAGTGTTCTTGCAGGACTCCCAGAGTTCATCAAGATTCTTTGGATTCATCTTCAATGCCTTCTCCTTCATCTTACCCCAGACATGCTCAATAATGTTCATGTCCGGTGACTGGGCTGGTCAATCCTTGTCACCTTGACCTTCTTTGCTTTCAGGAACTTTAATGTGGAGGCTGAAGTATGAAAAGCAGGGTTATCCTGCTGAAGAATTTGCCCTCTCCTGTGGTTTGTCATATAATGGGTAGGACAAATGTCTTGATACCCTCAGGCTTTTAACGTTGCCATCCACTCTGAAGATCTCCCGCACGCCCCGATACTGAATGTAACCCCAAATTATGTTTTTTCCTTCACCAAACTTGACTGATTTCTGTGAGAATCTTGGGTCCATGTGAGTTCCAATAGGTCTTCTGCAGTGTTTGTGATGATTGGGATGCAGTTCAACACATGATTCATCTGAAAAATCTACCTTCTGCCACTTTTCCTAATGATCAACTAGAAGTCAAGTTAATTATTTGTTGCTATTACAACCGGGATCGACGACAAGACTTTTGTCAGGTAGTGTACGAACTTACAATTGCAAGCTACAATAGTTTAGTTAAAATACATTTTCATAATAAACAGCTCATCACAAATATTAGTTCACCTATGGTTATTTTTTTCCTCTGTGGAACAGCTCAGATTTAAAATAAAAGCATCTGCCATTATATTTTTTCATCATATATTATACATTTTTATTAATTCAAGAAAGTGACAGATTGTCTGAATCTAGAATTCATGTGGAATTTATATATTTATATATATATATATAATGAATAATTGACTAATAATTCAACAGAACTGAGTCAGTTATTCCACTCATGCTGCATTTTCCATGCCTAAAGACACTGTTCAAATGTTGTATTTCAAGACATTTGTCAGGTTTTTTTCCTCAAACAGTTCCTGTTCATAGGACTAATTTGTTTTACATTTCATTTAAAGCTTTCTGTTTTGTATTGCTGTGAGTTTCGACTGTTGTAGCTGTAAAATAACTTAATTCCAGCCTGATCTCACGAGGAAACGTAACTATTTTATGTTTTATCAGTTAGTGGCAAATTCATACGAGTTCAGTCATATGAAAATGTAAGATTTTTAATAAGGCATGACATGCGATCACTCCCCTAAACACAACCATCACTGGGGGAAGAGTAAATCGTACTAAATTATATGAATGAGATCGTATGATTTCATACGAATCGGCGACTATATTCAAAAAGTTACGAATTGCTATGAGATAGCGTTGGAGAACTCGGTGTATAGTGATACAAAACTGCAATGTCATCAAAACCTGTCTGGAGCTGCTGTAGCTGTGCATTTATCTTACAATAATGGCACACCTTACAATGTTCAATCAGCCAATCAAAATCAAGAATGCAACTGCTCTGTAGTGTAAATATACAGTGGCGAGGGATTGTGTATCTGTGAAACCCCTTTCAGAATCTGAAAATGGGAATGATTTTAACAAGATCATGGAAAAGTCATGTTCAAGAGGTTGGGTAACTGAAGATACTGGCATGTTTCCCGGAAGACGAATGAAGTACAATTTACCTTAAGTACAATCTTTAAATTCATAAAGTTTTGTTTTTTTGGAGCATCAGTGAACATTTTAACCTTTTTTTATTAGTTTCGTCTGAGTCCCTCAATCGTCCTCGGATTAAAAAGATGGATCTCACAATCATAGTCAATGCTGAAAAGGGTTCAAATATCCAAAAGATGCTGCAAAACAATAATCTGCAGGATCTGGAGGCTTTGTCTGAAGAACAGCTCATGAACACTCATGATCATCAGGTAGCCATGTATTAAAAGCAGTTGGTTATTTGAATAATTTCAGCTGCAGTGTTTCGTCTTGTGTGTTATACGTAAACATCTCTCATTTAAAATGTCTTACTCCAAATATTGTAAATGAATTAAATATGTAATAACACTTTATATACGCCCTCTCTTATTTGATTCTGCAAGGGGTTTCAATTCAATTCAATTCAAGTTTATTTATATAGCGCTTTTTACAATGTAGATTGTGTCAAAGCAGCTTAACAAGTTCAAGTAAAGTCCAGGTTTTAGAGGTTTTAGGGTTCACAAACTTTCACTGGCCACTGTATATAATTATTTTATTTAACCTGTGACAGAAACAGGCTTCAGTGTTAACATGAGCTCCATTATTCATGTAAATTATTCAGAAACAACTCATTACATCATCAGTTGTAAATCCCGACATCTGTGCTTCAGAGATGTTGTTTTTTTTAATGCAGAAGGATTTGAGGAATTTGGGCATGTTGGGGCATGTACAACACACCCATATGAAACCATCTTTAGTACACCCTAAATAGTAACCGCAGTTAAATAACACAGACTGTCGTTTAAGCAAATAATGTAACAAGACTTGATGTGTGAGCAAGTGCACCTTTTAATTGAAATATCCGACAAGTCAGATTAGGTAGAGCGGTTTTTCCTCGCAAGGTTGCCAGACCCTGCAAATATAACGCCTTGACGAATTTCAGTCAATTTAGCTAAACCTGCTTACCTCATTATCTCAGACACATTCACTCAGCAGATGGGAGCAAGATATGAATATATAAGCCTCTGAACTTTATATTGGAGTCAATGACATGATGTTCCTTTCTTTCCAGAATATTTATAACAAAAAAAAAGAAAGCAATTGATGCACTAATGAAATAGAAAAAAACCTGACCTGCTGTGTTAATCTGCTATATTGTGCATGTTTTGAATTTCTGGATGAATATATGGTTTTATATTCTGATAGCGCCATGAAGTGAAAACAGTCTGGAACCCGTAATGGAGAATAGACGCTTTTTTGAACACTGGGATTGAGCAAATTGTACGTAAACATACACTTTGCCATGTTCATACAGTCTGGCACATTGGACAAAACTGTCTTTAAACACACTGCATGAAAACATACGTTTTTGGCAAATTCAGTAGTTATTATAATGCCTTTTTTAATATACAGGACATTTCATAACTTTACATGTTGTCAAATTTGAGAGCAAGTCATGAATCTTTGAGAAAAAGTTGACATGAATGGCCACCTCTAACAATGGGATACAAGCACATCATACAAAAATGTACAGTTTGACATAATCGTACAATTTTGGCACATAATACAAAATGATACAATATATAT
>CAIGQW010031024.1:8318348-8334048 GCA_903798125.1 Danio choprae
CTACGCAATGCCATATATTCAACTATTACAGAAGT
Organism: Danio choprae; assembly: GCA_903798125.1. Lineage (NCBI taxonomy): Eukaryota > Metazoa > Chordata > Actinopteri > Cypriniformes > Danionidae > Danio > Danio choprae. The sequence continues at coordinate 8,318,384 of CAIGQW010031024.1, forward strand.
GTGAAGGGTTATTTAGTGGTTTACATAGAAGTCAAGTCTCGTTCACTTTACCCTTTGAACTGAACACACTTTTGACTGGAATCATGGCAGAATATCCAACGCAATCTCATGGCAAGTCATCATGTTTTGATTTAGTCATTAATTCGTATTAATTTTGTATAAACTTGTTTGTACATTTTAGTATGATTTTCTCATCCCCCAGTGAGAGGTAGGTTTGGGGGTGGGGTTTGGGGACATGGCTAATTATACCACTTTTCTGACAATACGTAAAATATTAATGTTTCCTCATGAGGCCGGGCTGGAATATCCTGTGATGTCCACTTTGCAGGGCACTACAGTCGAATGGAACAAACATCTGAAGCATTAAGAGAAAAAGTGGGGGCCAGAATAGAGAATCCACATAACCCAGCCGATGGGTCCATTTGTTGATAATATACTCTTGAATCATTATTTGCATGAAAAGGTATAAAAGCTGTTGTTTTTTTGCTTCGCCTAACTTCTGTATAGGTACGAGTTTCGAAAATTTGCAAAAATATGCGTATTTATCTAATGAGGCCGAGTAGATATAAAGTATCCATACTGCAAAGTTAAAAGACATACAACATTGCACAACCAGTTAATTATTCATAAATGCTGAATATTCATAAATATTGAATAAATATTCATTTGAATATGACTCAAATCTTTTATATAATCTGCATTTTTACTGAAAACGTTACACAACAACACACGCATTACACAAGAAATACCCTCACATTCAGGACATTAAAAATCGCACCGTTGCACATCACACCCAGAAATATGCTCTAAAACGGTTCATATTTCAAAGATTTTGTTGGCACAGTGGTTCAAACACTTCAAGCTGGCATTAATTTTTCATTGTGCTTTGGATTGATTTAGTGGTCCACAGAGTCCGTGCCAAAGCGACAAACCCTGACCATTTCTGTTTACAGTCAATTCATAATTTATGACACTTCATATTAATGTGAACCCGAGACCATGGAGCTCTTTGAGAACGCCATGAACAATCACATTTATGGAAAAAAAACTCACAATATGCTAATATTTTGCCTACGACACATGTTCTGATGTACTCGACTGCTCTGCTTTGAAAAATCCCAAAAGGAGGAACCCCTGCTGTTCTCGGCTGTCATTTATCTCATCGGAAAAGCATAATCTCAAACAAAAAAAAAAGAAGAAGAAAAAAGCGTGTTGCTGATTGCTGTAGGATCTTAGAGCTTTACATCTCACTCCCCATGACACACTGTTGGTAGGAGCGTATGGAAACAGCAAACCCCTCAACAAATTCAAGCTGTCAGCTGGAGCGAGACTCCAGGGTTGACTGCTTCCAGAGCGTGTGTAATATAAGCAGATAGACGGCCAGCGTGTCAATCTAGTGTAAACTTCCGGCAGCCATCAGGGCTTCCCTTGAGGTGTGTAGGTGGTCTCTAATGTCCACAGCTTTCATTATGCGGTCGGGAGGGATTTCTCTTCAGCTAGTTGAGAAGCGAGATGTAGGAACCGTGTCGAGAACAGTTCAAACGAGTTCAGTCGTGCGCTAAATGTCATAAAATATGTATCAAATTAATGATTTTCTAAAGAAACTGCAGTAAACAAGGGAGTGCTGCTTCAGCTTTCTTTGCAGATGAAGATGGAGTTTAGGACAACCTTCACACTTTTCATATTCCCACTAGTTAGTCTACTTTTCCAAACATTTATCAAGTTTACTACAATTTTTCTTCATAATTGTTAAACTATGGTAACCACAAATCAATGATGGTTATGCTACACTAACTATAGCTTAACCAGGCCTATACCCATTTACTATATAAACCATGGCTTTTTCTTAATGTTACTAGTAGTAATGTACGACTATAAATGGGCACTTGTGGCAAAAAGGCCACATAGATCCATGATGATTAGGCAAAAATTCAGCTGCACAATTATTAAAGATAAAACGGTTAAATGGACGAAAATGTTATTTACAGCTCTGCATGTTACATCAGCCTTTATCCAACTGCATGCGTTTCTGTTACTTTAAAACAATTTCACCTTGGAAATCGCTTCCAAACTTCTCAAATGACTAAAAATGTAAAAGTAGCATACGACAGAAAGCATCCTAACACTGAATTGAACATGACATTTTGAAGTAGATTTTCTTGTTTCCACTTTGGAGATATTTACTAACAACTGTGAAAAATTACTTTTTGTTGTACATATGACACTTTTTCATTCATTCATTTTCATTTCGGCTTAGTCCCTTTATTAATCTGGGGTCGCCACAGCAGAATGAACCGCCAACTTATCCAGCATATGTTTTACGCAGCAGATGCCCTTTCAGCTGCAACCCATCACTGGGAAACATCCACTCACACTCATTCACACACATACACTAGGGACAATTTAGCCTACCCAATTCACCTATACCGCATGTCTTTGGACTGTGGGGGAAACCGGAGCATCCGGAGGAAACCCACGCCAACACGGGGAGAACATGCAAACTCCACACAGAAATGCCAACTGACCAAGCCGAGGCTCGAACCAGCGATCTTCTTGCTGTGAGGCGATCGTGCTACCCACTGCGCCACCGTGCAGCCTGACACATTTTCACATAAACCCAAAGTCCACTTGCTTGATAAATCTGTCTTTGAAAAAAAAGTTTAAGATGCAAAGAGTTAAAGATTAAATTAAAATAAAGTTTTTTTTAGATCAGTATTGTTTGTTTTTAGGATATCTATAAGCTAGTGTGCTCCAAAACAGTGACAAAATTTGCATTTAGAAGATATCAAACTGATATAAACAGTAGTTTGTCGCTTCTGCCTAAATGGATCAACGGTTTTATTCACGTCACCTCATACTTCAGTTTCTCATCAAACCGTGACCAATCAAATGCGCTCTAGTATCTGACATGCCCTGCCCCTTTCAAGACGCTTCACATTTGATGCGCTTGAGCTCAACCACTCTCACTGGCAAAGCAAAACCCTATTGGCTGTTTTTTAAAAAGGGGAGGAGTTATACTATGTCCCACCCTCTCTTCATGTTTCGGTTGAGATTACGTCAAACATCGAATAAAAGTGCACATTTCAAAGCACTTCACGGGACCTTTAAGAACATATATGAATTTTCTTGTAAAATATACTTATTTGATCTTTGTTTTGAAAAATCATTTGCTAATTGATCGCGATTCAGTAATTCCAAATAAGCCTACAGTTAAAAGGATATGACAAAAAGACGAAATGAAATTACACGGAACACAACAGAAAATGTTTCAAGGGGACCCTAAACGCGATGGACTCAGCTATTTGGGTTATGGTTATTTAGGCTAATAATATACAAAAGACAAGGGAATCATGTTCTCAGGATGTTAAAATAAACATAAAACTCACCTTTCAAAGATCACCTACAACTTCACTGAGCAATCACGGCACAATAAGCAAATCCCAGCCAGGTCTGTTCCATTTTTGTGTCCCCTTGACACATTTTCACTATGTTCTGTGCCGTTTACATGTGTTGTGAGAATAATTTGCTTAATTTGTGTGCGTTGTGAGAATTTGCAGCGAATTTTGTTAATATGTTTGCCTTGTGAGGATTTGCAACACGTATGCTGTCAAACCAATGAAGGTGGTTTTTGTAATTGCATGTGTTTTCTTAAATTACAGCGTGCTAAGCTCTCCTGGCCACCCTACAGTTGGACGATGTGAGCTGAGATGACTAGACAAGTTCCTTTGATTCAACTGAAAAAACTAGAATTGTTTACAATGTATATTGTTATTGATTATTTCAGTTAAACATACTACTTTCATAAGTCCGAGAAATGTGGGGTATTTGCGAACTGATTTCAGCTTTATTTATTTTCATAAAGCATAATCAGCTTCTCCAACTCAAAGAGCACATTTATTTCCATGTACAAATGCTATCCATCCATCTTCTTGAGTAGCACTTATATCTCTTCCCTCTTCTGTCACGGACACTTTCCTCTCCTTTCCCTCACTTTTCCTCAGAATCACCTTTTCCTGAGGTTGGCTGTTGCAGAAGCACTTGATTAATTTCCTCATCTACTCCAGATACAGTTCCACACATCAAAGAGCCTTATTCCAGCCTTTTCTCCATTTCTCCAAATGCATTATTATGCACGGCAACCTTTTGTTTTGCGAGGTCGGGCTCCAGAGGTGCAGGCAGGGGTACGAAGCTCGCCATCTTTCCTCTCCAGTCTACCCTCCACTCTTGCGGATAATGAAGTCAACTGTTTGAAAAGGAAATGGCACCATTCTTGGTTTTATGATAATTGGCCCATCTGTCATTCCATAAATAAAGCGGATCAGCTCAATGTGTTAGGAGCAAGCGCTGGTGGGAAGCAGGGCAGGGCGCATCCAGGAATGACAGGAAAAACAAATGACTTCCTCCGCTCGGCAGGCGCGGGTTTTTCAGGCATGAACATGGCAAATGCGTCAGTGAGAGGCGGCTCTTTTTGAACACATTTTACCCTGCATTAGGAGATCACAATAACTGAATGGGCATTTCAGTAGTAGAGTTTGTAGTAGTGTTGATACTATCATGATACTAGAATCATCGAAACAATGATTCTATAATGATAAAAATGACAATTTTAATGCATTTTTACATTTTTACAAATTGTAGCCTTACAGCAAGAAGGTCGCTGGTTCAAGTCCCAGCTGGGTCAGTTGGCATTTCTGTGTGGAGTTTGCTTGTTCTCCCTGTGTTTGCATGGGTTTACTCCGGGTGCTCCAGTTTCCCCCACAGTCCAAAGACATGCGGTATAGGCGAATTGGGTAAACAAAATTGGCCGTAGTGTATGTGTGTGAATGTGAGAGTGTATGGGTGATTCCCTGTACGGTGCTGGGTTGTGGCTGAAAGGGCATCCGCTGTGTAACCCACACATTTCAGGACTAGCTTCAGACCATGAGGAAGATTTTGTATTCTCTAAAAGTATTCTCAAAAAGTGTGCAGCAAACATGCCAGCATGTGAACTAAAAATACTGTGGGTATGTCTGTGTTTAAGATGAGTACCCCTGTACAGGATCCTGCTATGAGAAAGCTATGCGGAAGAATAACTCATTATGTAGAATAACTGAATATGTAAAGCACTGATTATATATGTTAAATACTCATATGAAACTATATGTGTAAAAGGGAACATATTATTAAGTTAATGTACAATCATGAAAGTGTATGTAAACACTTGCATCTATGAAGTGACATCTCTGGTGTGAAAACAGTTGCTTACGTAGACCTTAGCTAGTGGGCTGAGAGCCAAGAATAACATGACAACTAAACATATACATGACCTTTCAGTATAGACTTCCTAAGATGGTCACAGAAGCACAAAGGTGTGCAACGAAAATCAGTTTAAAAGCAGCACCATGGACACACAGCACCATGGACACATTCAGATTGTCTAGGGGAGACTTCAGGTTGCCATTAAGGGCTGTTTTCAGACATCTCGGCTTTATTATGTTGAATAAAGTCTATTTTCTGGTATCCAAAACCTCCAGTCTGATAGTATCTAATTGATGAGAAAGTCGGCAACTACGACAACCCCTAAATCCAAGCCTCAAAGTGGGAGGGATTTCCGCCGTGAGTAGGTTGACTGTGGCTAGAAATGTTAAATCTGCGGCTACTGAAAATGTGCACATAAATATATCATCTTTTTGTGATGCTCTACAAAAATAAATACAGTTTTTTTTTTATTACTGTAAGAGGTCGGTTTAGGATTGTGGTAGGTGTAGACTTAAAACAAAACAAGTTACTATAAAGGGTTGGTTTGGGGTTGAGGTAAGTGTAGACCTTTATAAAACACAACAGGTTACTGTAAAGGGTTGATTTAGGGTTGGGGTAAGTGTAGACCTTAATAAAATACAACCGGTTACTGTAAGGGGCAGGTTTAGGGTTGAGGTAGGTGTATACCTTAATAAAATACAACAGGTTACAGTAAGGGGTAGGTTAAGGGTTGTGATACAGAAGATGTAGACGGTAATCAAACACAAAAGGTTACTGTCAACGGTAGGTATGTGGTAGAGTAGGTGTAGACATTAATATAACACAACATGCTCCTGCGAACAGTTGATTCAGTGTTGTGGTGGGTGTAGACTCTAATAAAACACAACAGGTTACTGTCAAGAGTAGGTTTGTGGTAGGCTAGGTGTAGACGTTAATAAAACAGGTCGAACAAGCATGAACTAAAATGCTATGGTTCATTACATCAATCAAAATGAATGGAAATTTAAAAACAAATCGAATTATGTATTTGTAGTATATTGTGTGGTGTTAATAAATGTTGTACAGAAAAATCATGTCAACATTCTTGAGATAATTCATTTAAAAAACTGGGACTGATCTGTCATTACCCATACATGGTTCGGCACGGCCTCGATTAAGTAGTCTGGATCTAGTGGCCTGAAATGTGTGTAGGTCTGCAGCTGGGTATATCACCTTCCAACAGCCACCTAGTTTTCCCATGTGGTGCAGGTACTAACCAGGCTTAACCCTGCTTAGCTTCATTGGGTGACCATGTGAGAGATGCAGAGAGCTAGCTGCCGGATTAGCTGGATTAACTTTAATTAGCAAAAGTTATCACTCTACAACCTGTCACTTATGTTTTAACCAACATGATCCATACTGACACAGCTTGGGAAACTAGCTAGTTGTGGTAGTTTAGCAGTGAGCTGCAGTACATTGATATTTGGGAAACACATCCCTGAATGAAAGTGTGCCTGAGTGATTGGCAAGAGGCGCACGGAGCGTGGCAGGAATCGGTCTGTAACGATACTGCGGAAAAGACGTATTGCATCATTTCATATATTTCAGCATTGTTACGCATGGAAATATCAATACTTTTCACAACACCAGACAGTAGTAAAAAGCTCTATTCTTGGTCGTTTTATCTCATGAGCGATGTTCAAGGGTGGGTGACGGTTTTAAATCTGTGAGCCTGGGGGAAGACGGTTGGGTTCAGGTAGAATCTGGTGCTCAGATTCAGAGTAACTGGTCTGTTGCAGTGCTATGGAAACCACGCATTGATCTGCCGAGCTGTGGTGGAGAGGAGTGGCAGAAACAGAGAGAAAGTGACAGACACATCACAGCGCACCGGAGGGGACGAAGAGTGCAGGAGAGACACGGCTGGAGACAATGATATATAAAATGGAGAAAGACACCTGTGCTGGAGCAAGTAGAAAGAAATGAAGAACGAATGTCATTCATGCACATGCTGACTTTGCAAGAAGCATGTAATTATTGCTCCCCTAGTGGCACCAAGTGGGACAGCAAAAATAAATTGGTCGTGTTTCTTTATAGGTGCAAGAATGTAGAATTAATTGTTTTCTTAAGATCTTATCTTGCCTACTATTGGTCGAAGAAATGCAATGCACCACAATTAAGTCAGAATGGATTAAGCAAGTGGACTTTGGGTGGAAACTAAGCGTTAGCAAATATTATAACTATGTCATGTTGAAGGACTTCCAGTTCCAGTTAACATGTGAAGGCAGCGCGCTCTCTGTCTCTCAACGATATCTTTAAAAATATTCGTTTTTTTTCTAGAACCCCAAACTGATCTAAATTTGAACTGTCAAAATTAAAACAGCTAAGAAAAATGTCTAAAGCCACAAACACATCAAAAAAGACTGAAATTGACACGTTACACTACATTGCTACCTTGCTAGAAGACCAAAGAGTTAGCATCGCAGAAGATTTCAAAACTTCACTTGTGGCTTTAGAATCAAGACTCGACAAAATACAAACAACCACAGCAGAACACGGTCAACAAATGAATTCGTTGGAAACTAATGCTGAGCTGCAAGACCAGAGAATTCAGGCTTTGGAGGAGAGATGTGAAGTACTGGCGAGCAGTAATGCTAAGCTAATTGCGAAAACGATCGATCTGGAGAGCCGCAGAAACAATATAAGAATAGTAGGGTTACCTGAAACAACTATGTCATGTTTTCGGGCTAAAAAAGACAACTGTGAGAGATAGAATTGCAGAATCTTTTCATAAAAACTAAATTTGGGAATTTGGATGGATAAATAAGCGTATTGTTCACCTAATCGTCATATGTGAATATTAAACCGCAAGACACTTTAAAGGGATAGTTCAGCCAAAAATGAAAATGACCACATCAATTGCTCTCCCTCATGTGGTTTTAAATATTTTGGGGGGGTTTTCTGTTGAAAAACGCTGGTTGCTGGCACCCATTGACTTTCAACAGAAAAATATAATCACTATGGAAGTCAGTGAGTGCCAGGAATCAGCATTTTTCTAAATATCATGTTTCGTGTTCCACAGAAGAAACTCAAATTTTGAACAAGTGTGAGTAAATGACGGCAGAATTGTAGTTTTTGGGTGAACTGTCCCTTTCATATGACATCCGCATGTTCTGTGTATCTGCTTGAATGAATAACACTGTTTTGTTGTCACTATTCGCGGACATCGACACATCTCCAGAGCTCTTCACAAGCATTTAGCATTTTTATGTGGAGAAAAAAAAAGCTATTGTCAAGTTGTGTACACAACTCATGGGTTATCATGACAACCTGGTTTAATTGTAATTAGGAAAAGCAAAACACTCTTACCACTTGATATCATTTACATTTATTTTTACATAAAATGTTTAAAGGAATAGGTAAGGAATGTTATTTTTGTACTAAATACACTTTCAAGTTTCCCACTCGTGATCATGACTTTGTGGTGACGTTCATATTCATCTCATACTGTAAATATGATTTTTCTGACTTTTGAACATAACTATCTTTTGTGTCTTCTAGCTGGCTCACATCATTCATTCTATTTCTGAGGTCGCAACAGCAGAATGAACCGCCAACTATTCTGGCATATGTACTGGGAGTACTGGGAAACACCCATACACACTCATTCACACACATACACTATGGCCAGTTTAGTTTATCCAATTCACTATAGCGCATGTCTTTGGACTGCAGGGGAAACCGGAGCACCCGGAGGAAACCCACGTGAACACGGGAAGAACATGCAAACTCCACACAGAAATGACAATTGGCACAGCTGGGACTCGAACCAGCGACCTTCTTGCTGTGAGGCAACAGTGCTAACCACTAAGCCAACATGTCACCTGCTCAGTACAACATGATTTTAAAAAATAATAATAATAATAATAAATAGCATTAAGATGTTGTGTTAAGCATTAAGTCCATTTAAATCCAGTCATTTAAAGAGGTACGTGTTGACCATCAGAAAGATGCTTGTTTTGTGAGTCCTGTGTGACTTTTTAATCATCATTCACTATTTGACACTCGCAATCAACCCTGCGTGGCCGAAGACGGTAAACAAAACATCTAATAAAAGAAATATTTGCGAACGTTTTCCTTTATTCATGGCAGGAAAGTCATTCTCTGCTTTTTAAGACAATCTATATTTGCTGGTATAGTTCAGCCAGCTCCGATATGACTGAAATACACATTGTTCCTGCAACAAAAAGGGACGTCATTTCAAAGACAATATTTAGTTTCGAGGCAGTGCTGCATTGTGAAATGTTAAAAGAGACGTGGCACTCGCACAATATAAAGTAGAAGGGGAGCTTGCTTGTCATTTAACTGTGATGTGTTTTACTGTGAAAGGGGAAAAAAAAAGATTATTGAAGGCCCGATAAGGAGTTGCTGCAAGGTCAACGCAATTCCTGGCTGAGATAAAGCAGTCAAGCTGTTGGCGGGCAGCAGGAGTCTCTGAAGCCAAGTGATAAAAGCTCCAGTGCTGAGGATGCTGAACGTCTGAGGTGGAAAGGTAACGATAACATAGATGAGCCTTTAGATCCAGGCCACCTATTTGGAGGGGAAATGAAGGGCTGACAAATCAAGTGATAAAACCGATACGATTGAGAATACTTTCAGAGCGTACATACAGTGTGGAGATTCGTTATCTGGAATATTTCAGATTTACATTTATGTTTCTTATTTATTTTTGTTGAACCACGTAATATTTGTCCAGTATATGTATCTTATGTGTGTGTTAGGCAATTTTAATTCATTTAATGTTACATTTAATTTGATTCAATTTTATTTTCAAACACATGTTACTGGGTTGTGGCTGAAAGGGCATCCGCTGCGTAAAACATATGCTGGATAAGTTGGCGGTTCATTCCACTGTGGCTACCCCTGATAAATAAATGGACAAAGCCAAAGGAAAATGAATGAATGAATGTAACTTTTGAAATAATAGCGATAAGGATGTACCCTATAAAAATGTCTTAAGCTAAATTTGCATGTATAAAGGGTTAGTTCACCAAAATGAAAATTCTGTTGTTAACTGACTCATTTTTTACAGGTTTTTGCCAGACAAACGTGTTCTTGAATCTTTGTATGGTTACAGTTGAACCACTGAAGTCACATGGAATGTTTTGACAGTATTGCTGATTCCTCTTTCTGAAAGTCTCACAACCCTTGTTGTCTTTCGGATTTCTAAAGTATCTTAAATTGTGTTCTGACTATGAACAAAGGTCTCAGGGGTTTGGAATGACACAAGTATGAGTAAATAATAAAAGAATTTGCAAAATGTTTTGCTAAACTGTTGCAAACAATTTATATGGGTTAAATTTAAACAAACACTTTAAATTTAGTAATGTTCAACTTAATTTGTTTGTTTAAATTCAGCCCATATAGATTGTTTGCAACCACTTAAAAAAATCAAAACATTAAATAAATCCAATGAATCATTTTTTTCAATGTGGATACCTATTTTCAAAGGTTATTTGGCCAAAATCCTATGAAAACCAGAGGTCAAGTGTAACCGTGTCAGTGAGCAAAACAGTCAATGAAACTGCTGTACATTATTTTAGACTATTTTTGCTTGACAATTACATCGAGATAAACACACTGTATACAAGACACATGTTCAAAATTACCACCATAAAATGATCACTCCATGTCCCTGGCTCACAAACCATCAAAAATCCCACCCCTACCCCCCTTTCTCCAACTTCACCTTCTGTCGTCCCATTTTGTGTTTAAAAGACATCTAAAAGACATCCAAACATAGATGTCTTGGCTAAAACAAGGTTAAATTTGGGCTGTCAGTGCAAATAGACAGATTAGTCAGTCTTCACATTTGCAGTCATTCATTCCTGTCTACTTGATGACTAGTGTAGTTTTGGACTATTGTTATACATTTATTAGATTTTCACAGACAGCCCAAATTCGGCCTTGTTTTAGTCAGGACATCTGTGTTCGAACGTCTATTAGACGTCTTTAAAATACACAACAAATGTTTGCTGCACTGTAAAAAAATAAATTGTTGAGAAAACATAAAAAAAACAAGGCAACTTGATGCAGTGAGAACTTTGAGTTGTCTCAACAACTATTTTTAGTTCTTCTCAGTAACAATATTTTGTTCAGCTAACACAATTTTGTTTATTCATGCAATGTTGATTATTGTATTTTACTAATAAAGATATTCTTGCCACATCAACTGAAGGAACAGTCACTGCTATTGAGTCAATAAAGTTTTTTCTGTTTAGTTCAAATTTGCAAAATAAGTAATTAGTACTAGTTAGCATATCAGCCTGTTTTAATCATTTTACTTACAAATGACAAACACAAACTTACTTCATTCATTCATTTTCCTTCGGCTTGGTCCCTTTATTCATCAGGGGTCACCACAGTGGAATGAACCACCAACTTATCCAACATATGTTTTACACAGCGGATGCCCTTCTAGCTGCAACCCAGTACTGGGAAACACCCATTCACACTTGTACCGCATGTCTTTGGACTATGGGGGAAACCGGAGCACCTGTATAGGAAACCCATGCGAACACAGGGATGCCAACTGACCCAGCCGGCGCTCGAACCAGCGACCTTCTTGCTGTGAAGCGACTGTGCTACCCATTACGCCACTGTGTCACCCCTCTTACAAGCAACAGATAAACAAGCTTAGTTTTTGATCGTCGCGTCACCCATCTGCAAATTATTTAAATATCAGCATTCCTGTTCAACACTTAAATGTTTGTCCAGAAAACTGTGTTACACATGTAGACATAACATTTTAGCGAATATTGTTGACATATTTTTATGTAGATCAGTAGTTATTCACAATTCTTAGTATATATGACTGAAAAAGTACAGTGAGCTGAACAAAGGGTTATTTTATTTTTACAGTGTGGGAATTTACTGTCCTGTCAAAATATAGACAAAAAGAAATTATTTATTCATTCATTTTCTTTTTGGCTTAGTCCCTTTATTAATCTGGGGTCGCCACAGCGGAATGAACCGCCAACTTATCCAGCATATGTTTTACGCAGCGGATGCCCTTCCAGCTGCAACCCAACACTGGGGAACACCCATTCACACTCATACACTACAGACAATTTTGCTTACCCAATTCACCTGTACCGCATGTCTTTGGACTTGTGGGGGAAACCGGAGCACCTGGAGGAAACCCACGCAAACACGGGGAGAACATGCAAACTCCACACAGAAATGCCAACTGACCCAGCCGAGGCTCGAACCAGCGACCTTCTTGCTGTGAGGCGAGAGCGCTATCCACTCCGCCACCGTGCTGCCCTCAAAAAGAAATTATTGAAATTAAAAATAATAACATCTGTGCATCCATACATAAGAAACATGTTCAAAATTGCAGCCTCGACAAACTGTGCCAAATGGTCATGTTTATTCCACACATTTTACATTGCTAATGTAGACAGAAAAGAGAGTCTGGGTGTGTACCAGAAAAACTGGGTGTACCACATTTTTTTAATTTTATAATAAAAATTAAATGAATAACTCTTAACTTAGGCTCTGCACACAAGAACACAGATATTTTCAAAAACCCAGCTTTTAATGCATATTGGCTGTTTGTCTACACCAGGGGTGTCCAAACTCAGTTCTGGGGGTCAGTGTCCTGCAGAATTTAACTTCAACTTGTTTCGACACACCTGCCAGGAAGTTTCTAGTATACCTAGAAAGAGCTTGATTAACTGAACTCTGCAGGATACCGGCCCTCCAAGACCGAGTTTGGGCACCGCTGGTCTTCACAGAAATGCAGTATCAAATCACTGAAACCAAAACTTTTTGAAAACTGTCAGGGTGATATTTGTTAATAACAGCCGGGGACTGTGTAGTCATAAAGCTGGCTAAAAAGTTTCTGTCTGAATGGCAAATGAATCATGAATTTGATTTAAAGTTCATTTTAAAAAGCTAGTAGCCTATTTTGGTAAACAAACAAATTAATAAGGAAAAATAAAAAAGAAAGAAATATAAAATAAGAGAGAATTCGTCATTGTTTCACAGTTCCGTCTCCGCTTCCACTCTTCTCACACACAAAGACAAAGACAAATCAGTATCTAACATTACACATTTTAATACTGTATGGAAAAAACAACTAACCACACATGGCTAATATGCATATCAAATTTCTTACTTTTATTTAACTTTAAATTTAAACAGGATAATAATAACAACAATTCCTTACATTTATATAGCGCTTTTCTGGACACTCAAAGCGCTTTACACATTTTTGGGGGAATTTTGGGGAAGCTGATTGGTGGAGAGGAGACAGACTGATGAAGCCAATTAAGATATAGGGATGGTTAAGAGGCCATGATGGACAGAGGCCCGTTGGCAAATTAGACCATGATACCAGGGTTAAACCCCTATACTCTTTTCGAAAGGACATCCTGGGATTTTTAACGACCACAGAGAGTCAGGACCTCGGTTTAATGTCTCATCTGAAAGACGGCACACACTGAGCAGTATAGAGTCTCCATCAATATGCTGGGGCTTTAAGACCCACACAGAGTCAGTTCAGCGCTCCCTGCTGGCCTCACAGGATAAAGTTACTGACATTATCATTATAATACATGTTGTCTTCGAGAAATATGCACTCTGTAATTCGAGAGCGTCTCTTATTTAAAATCAAATGAGGTTGTTACCTTAATATACACACAAAACAAAATATACTTTGAGGAATCTCAAATGATCACATTATTTCATGGATTATAGGCTGCAAAGTCAAACACTGTGTGAATTTAAGAAGTGTTGAAGCTCAGCTGTGATGGCGACTATAAGAAGAGGGCCAAGAATGTTTTGAACTCCATCAACTGTTTTTTTTTTTTCATATTTGTCCATGTGAAACTCTTGATACACAGCAAAACCAGCCTTGTACCTTTGAAAAGCAGCGAAGCCTCCATGACATATTGCTTTTTCCTCCCAATCAAAATATGATTCAGACTTTTTTTTCACACCTGCTACTGTCCAATTATAGCGGCGCTACACTCGGATGGAGGTATCCATTTCCCCCAGCCCCTCTTTGGGGTGTATTTCATTTGCCGTCTTGAATGGACACCAGTGGATTACTGCGCTCAAGAAGCTGTGAAATCCCTTCTGAGACCTTGAACAACCAGGATCACTACTGTGTGCCCTTTCAACAAATGCCACCAAGGGCAAACCAGCCCTCCTGAATACAGAGAGAAACCCTAACCGTACACTAGCACTAAAACACACTGTCAGCCCATTCATATAACTTTGCATCAAATTTAAATCACGCTGGAGTCATTTTTTGGTCCCAGAAATAATGAAAATGGGATATTTATCGATGTTCCTTTGTTTGTATGTCGGTGCTTAAATGATTTCTTTTCATTTGTGTACTTTACTGTTTATATTTTGTTTCTGTTCTCTATTTGATCTTAACTTAACTTTGGCTAAATTACACATCCTGATGTGTTCATACATAATAGAAAAGTGCTAAGTTAAGGTGCACATTTGAGATTCAACATAGATGAGCTGTTGATGCAGTGTACTGTAATAATCTTGTAGTTTAATTAGTAAAGTGTTGTTTTTGCATTAAAGCAAAGACTTGATATTTATGTGTGAGAATTGGTGACACCAGCTGTTTTTTCTAAACCCTATGGTAAATTTACTTGGCTCTTAAAGGATGTTCCTAGTAATCTATAGGGTCTGGCTGCAGAGTGAGTGCACATGCATGCTTTTAAAGGGTCACAAAACACATTTTTTGAGATGTTGACAGTCATATATGTGTCCCACGTTGTTAAAAAACACTATTAGGACACATATATTTTACAAAAAAGTGAAAATTGGTTGTTTTGATTTTTTGCAATATTTCGAGCAAATTCGTTCTTCTGGTTTGAAAATAAATGTTGTCTCTGCGTCATGTCGATGAGATCCTTGTAAATTCCTGCATGTAGACTGCCTGTCTGTATTGGCGAGTACAACGTGACGTCTTTGAGCTTTCAGCATTAATTCATGAGAAAGACTTGGTTCGAACCAATCAACGCACTCTATTGTGAATGAGGTGCAACTTCATTAATATGCATGATAGCTTTGAAGACAGTTGTTACCTGCTACAATGTTCAGACGGCAGAGAGATGCCACGTTGTGTTGCCAACCATAATTAAAACAAGTGGAAGAAGAAGAAGAATTGTTTAGAGAAATGGGTCGTCAGTGTTGTGTTTATAAATGTGCTGCAACGAAGGTTTTGTTTTCATTTCCCCGCTATGAGAGTGCAGCTGGACTCACGTGTGGATTACAGTGGATTACAGTACAGACAAAATTTTTTACCCGAGAGCTTTTCGCATCTGAAAATGGTGAAACCCATATTTGTCACTCCTCTCCTTTTAAAAAAGATGTGTGTGTGTGTGTGTGTGTGTGTGTGTGTGTGTGTGTGTGTGTGT
>CAIGQW010031024.1:8350984-8383914 GCA_903798125.1 Danio choprae
TATGTGTGTGTGTGTGTGTGTGTGTGTGTGTGTGTGTGTACACACACACACACCAGACCTTTGATGGACCCTTAAGTCTCCCAATATCCTTTGCGCAGGAAAGTTGTTTTGTGTCACAAACTGCGTTCCATTCAGAAGGGCTCTTCCCTATGCTCTAATCCCTTCAAAGCTGTCACTCTGCAGAGTAAACCCTTAGAGGGAATTAGGGCATAGGGATGAGCCATTAAGAAGGGAATGCAGTGTCTGTATGTGTCTTTAGTATAAAATCTTCTGAATACACTTTGGGGCAGTGCCACTCTGGTCAAAAATGATAACGGAATTTCAACAGAATGCTAGTTGCTTTAGCATTTGTTTTAATTTCCTTGTAATTCTATTAGGACATAACCAGCCAAACATGCGGTTCATCATTTGGATTTTTTTACACCTCCAAGTTCAACATAGATCTACGTCAGGCCAAGACTTAAAAAAAAACAAAACAACAACAAAATTTGTAATCATGGTTATCATTTACCGCATCAATGGTTTTGCATCTGAGGCAGCATCTCAGCATATGAGCTATTAAAGGGTTAGTTCACCCAAAAATGAAAATTCTGAACTTTAACACCATGTTGTGCTAATCACCTCACCAAATCACTTTGGAAGCAGTGCCCACTGCTAATAAAAACGATAAACCTTTAAATTCTATTATCAAATACTGTATTTTTCAGCCATTTTATCTAAAATCATTTATAGTGTCTTCAGTTACTCTTTTTTTTTTTGTTCACCATTTTTTTATGTTAAATTTAATCGACTTTACTCCAAAACAACTATAAACGGATCAACTAACTGTAGGCTAAGTCTAGAAGTTGTCCGACTCATTGGCTGACTACGGTTTGAACATGTAAGACTTTAGTTCGCTAATGGCTATGTACAGTTTGAGATGTTCTTGTAGTTTTGTTGTTTCTGGAGTGCCATAACAGTGTGTAAAGGCTCCACCTTCTGTTGGAAAGCACCAGCTTATAATTGAGGTGAAGTTTATATTTATGTTCCCACATTCAGACATTCTCCTTAATATTATTTCATTAAAGTATTCTTTTCAAATTATAAACGGAAATCATATTAACAGTCAACGACTATCACAATACAACATTGTTCAGTCCATTAAATAGTGCTAATGTTGGTTTGAATTCATACTTGCATACAATTTCAGACCGAATATTCAAAGTAGCATGGTAAATAATATATGGAGTGTGTCACAAGTTGTTACTGAACGATTGTGAGAAAATAAAAACAACTTTACCTCAATCAGCTTACCCTTTTCACATTTATGGGTTTCTCAGCATTGGAAGTCATCATAGTTGGGTAAACGTGGAGCGCAGTGAATGGGAAAGTAGGCTACAACAAATATATATATATATATATATATATATATATATACATATTTATTCATTTATTAAAAGAAGAACTCAACGATGTTATCAAGACTTTCAGAAAAAGGGAGGGAGGGGGAGGTGGGGTGAGAATTGTGTGAGACTGACCGCAGCAGCCAGAAAAGAGAACAAAGCCACTATCCCACCCATAGATGTTGCATTAGAAACACCTGCGTTAGGCGGTTAGTTTTTGTTTTGTAATTTGATGCAAATATGATGTAACACAAAGTATCGCTTTATAAAAAATGTTTTATCTAAATATTAAAAACTTTAAAGATGCTGAAAAATACTATATATATATCTATGGGGAAAGACGCTTCAATATCCTGATGACCGTTAAACTCGTCATCTTGTGAAAAGGGTCAATTAGCATTTTAAAATACAGCCCGCTTTTCCTCACACCGAAATAGGGTCAAAGGTGAATCTCAAGTATATTTACTAGTGGGTACTTTGAGTTGAAAGTTCAGACACCGTTCTGTGGACACCAGAGATTCAATTCATACATAAAAGGGCATAATATAAAACGTCAGACTTTCTCAGCCTTGGAGTTTTGCCTGCCCCGTGCAAGCCGTCGTGTGATGAAGTGATGGAAACTCAAGTAAGTGTTTTTCTAAAGAGCTGAATGTAGTTTCTTTCAACAGTTTTCAATGTTAAAGCAGACGCTTAAATCACTGGTCTTTGGCAGTGGCTTTGTGTTTTTCATCAGTCGTATACACAGTGGTGTTTCTATTTTAGCCGAACTGTTTATTTACATTCTTTCAAACTCTCCAGACCAGAAGTGACCTTAAAAGAGGGCCTGTAGTACATGATAACCGTGTCACGGCGCAGTTTATAGTTTATTCTTTTGAGGACAGAGAACATACTATCACCGTGTTGTTACCGTCAGACTATTGGTATAATGTAAAATATGCAGAGTTGCATTAGCTTTGTGACGCACGCATGCTTATAAAAGTGTACATCGCGATCCGGTTAGTCTCGATCATGTGAAATACGTGTCGTTAATGTGTGCAGTTTGTCTACAATGTGTGTGCTTGTTTCGGTTCAGTTCATGAACTATTCCAGCTATTTGTTACAGTTACATAAGGCGAGTGAATAACTGCAAACCACTATCTAGGAAGAGTCAAAGGGGAAAAAAAATGCTTTGAATATATTTTGGGATACTTATGTCAATCTGAAGAAAAATATATTTACATAAAGTTCAATAAAGTGCAGCGTTTAGGCAGTTAACACTAACAGTAGCTGTCCAGTCTTCTTGTTTGTTCAACACAAAGTGCACTTATTTATTTATTATTATTTAGATACCTCAAAGTATTTTTCGACAAATGTTTTGAGTCATAATTTAAAAGTTATTTATTTGTTTTGATTTTTAGTTTTTAAATGTTTTATGATGTGTATATTATCCTATTTTTTTTAATACTTATGCTTTCTGGCTTAATTTGTATATGTGAATGTTTAATGACCATAATAATAGCATTTTTATTATAATTGTTTTGGGATGATTAGCTAACAAAATATCAAACCAAGGGTCAAAGCAATCTGCAAGCATTTGTGGTCAAAAAAAATAATGTCAGGGCTAATTTTTCTTCTGTCATGCATTAGTTTTCTTTTATCTTTTCATTTTTCAACTATTCCCAGTATGATCTTTATGAAGTCCCCACAGACAAAGTTCATCATCATCATTTTACTTGTAAGAAAAACATGCTGCTCTAAAATAAGTGCCACGTGCTCTTACATCCATACAGTTCCAAGTGTGCCATAAGTGTCCCATACATCTTGTGTGTCTGCAGCAGAAATGAAGATGAGTAAAGCCAGCAGTGTCTGGTTCACAACGTGTGTTTGCGTCTGTTCAGTGTCGAAACGCAGTGAGATCATCATCATCTACAGGAATAAATGAAGGTAAATCCATCCCCTTGTCCACAAAAACACCATCAGCAAAACAAAGAGGCTCAGTGCAGAACGTCCTTATCGCCATATTTGCTTTAAATGTTTGTCTTTAAGGCAAAACACTTAGGAAGACAAAACAAAAACTAGTTATCGTCATACTCTCTCAGTTGATTAGTTACTTTTAGAATTGCACATTTGTTTTTAGATTACAAGATTTGTAATGTGTTATGTTTATGCAAAGGATGCATTGTTTATTTATATATTAACTGATTTGCATACATTTTAACAAACACAAAAATTAACATTGGAGGATATCAGATTCATAATTGTTGAAAAAAAATCAGCTGTATAATCAGGCAAATTGTTTATGAACAAATTTCTTCACTCCAAAAAAATTCTGGGTTGTTTTAACCCATTTGGTCAAATGTGGACAAACACAATGTTTGGTTAATTTGTTTTTTACATTTTATCTTAATTATTTTTCTAAATTCAACTCTTGGGTTTGTTCATATTTGACCCAGTGTTGGGTTAAAACAACCCAGCATTTTTTAGTGTCGGTAAAAAAACTTTCAGTTAATTAAATTAATTAGTAATTAGTTAGTTGCATTAGTTTACATATCTAGCATGAAAATCTGAACATCGAATGAAATCAGGTTCAAATTTCTTGTTCATTTTTATTTATTGATGTTTTTTACATTTTTGAGTCAGACATTTTTTACATTCGAGTCATTTCTGAAGTGAACATTTATGTCTCAATACATTTTGTGAAACAAACTTTAAAAATAATATAGTGTAATTAAAATCTACAAACACAAAGTGTGACTAAATTAAGCTCTTAAAACATGTTTTCTTTACATTCGACTAAAATTAAAGGCCAAAATCTCAAAATTGTCTATGGAGGCTTGTATTATGCATAGCTCAGGTTTTTCAGGAAAATGACATGACAATCTATGATATGATATGATAATGAAATGACGTCAAGGCATGAATGTTTCGGAGGGTTGAGTAATGTGCCATAATTGATGACAGAGTGAAAAATTTAGCCATTTTGTTCCAGTTTGTGAGAGCGAGCTGGTAAAACTGGTCATGAGACACTGATCAGATCAGATCATTCACATAAAAGACATTTAAGTCTTTCCTTGTGGTTAAAACAAATGTTAAAAGTGACTCAGCAGTTCATTTTGGACGTTTGGGTCAAACAATAGCAAATCAGCGGTGACGTTCCTAATTACATTTACGCTCGTGAAATTACATTTTAACTTTAAAGAAATGGTTCACCCAAACATGAAACTTCTGTCCTAATTTACTCATCCTCCACTGGTTTCAAACCTGTTTGAGTTTCTTTCTACTGTTGAACACAAAGGAAGAATGTTGCAAAAAACAGCCGTTGACCTCCATAGTATTTTTGTTCCAGGTCAATTGCTGCTTCCCCATTCACCACCACCCCCCCAACCAACCAACATTCTTCAGAATATCTTGTTTTGGGTTTATAAATGTTTGTATATAATTTATAAATGTATATGACCACTTGATTGTGGACAGGAAATTTTATTTTGGGGTGAATTATCCCGTTAATATGCTTTCTTTTGAAGTACACTGTTAAAAAAAATGCAGGGTTCTTCACAGTTGGTTTGCGTTGAATGAATTAAGTTAAGTGGGTGGAACAAAACAATTGAGAAAAATCTTATTTAATTTATGTATTCATTTGTAAGTTGTTTTTAATTGTATATTTATTATTGAAATGTTCTTGCCATGGAAATAGCCTTGGTTGCTGACTTGACATTAAATTAAAACAAACAAAACAATTAAGTTGTCCTAAAAAAAACAAAACCTCAAGAACTGTGTTGTTTAAGCTCATTTTAAATACGTAGTTTGAACAAGCAGCAAAAATCTTTCTTTTTTTGTGTAAAGATGGGCACTAAAAATAAAACCTTTTTTTTCTGAACAGTTTAAGACAACCAATTAGTTTTATGTTTGGTTAGTGAATTTAAAAACATAACTACACATTTTAAGTGACCTTCAATAACAGCACTAAAATAGGATTGCGGTGAGATTTAAATGAGTAAGTATTGCTTTCGATAAAGTTCTAACCAATTGCTTGGTGATAGTTTGAAAAGTTGCTGAACTAAAAATAAAAGAAACAAAACTACGTAGTATCCCTTTCATTTTGAAAAGTTTGATTTTTCCCATATCAGTTTCTCCAGATGATAAATAAGTCATTAATGCATCTTGGTTTCAGTTTTATTATAACCAAAGAAATCCAAAAAGGTATAAAAAAAATAAATAAATAAGAGAAATGAATCTTCTTTTAATACAAAATTTATTATCTTCATATTTTTAGTGTTTTGTGACAGAAGGTATGTAAACAACATCATACAAAATATAAATGACACTTCAAATATATATATTCACACACATTTATTTTAAATAATTTATACATGTGACTTGTGTTCAAAAAGCAAATATACATCATGTCTCGCCACATCAGCCCCCCATAAAATCCAGAAAAATAGTTTAGAATGACCTAGAAAAATTCATTTCATACAAACGTACTTTAAAATGCACAATTGTAGAAAAAAAAATATATAGATCCCGAAACAGATGTGACCACTGAATAAAAATACCTGATGTTCATCTCGACGCAGTCACTATTTACAAATAAATATGCAATAATTAAGTACAATCATAAAGTAGACAGTAGATGTTCTGAAATGGACCAGCCACTCGTTCAAACAGTGAGCGTTATGGTTTTCCTTCTGCAAATCTGCGGAGCTGCTGGTAAAGCTCAGAGTCCAGAAAGCGAGGGTAGGAGTTGTGCTCCATCAGGAATAAAACTCGGTGTTGTGCTGCTTTGAAAGTACACTGTGTTGGGATGAGGAGGCTCTGCTGCAGCAACTCTTTCGTGTTAAAGTCCAGGTTGATCTAAAAGAAACAAACAGTTGATGAGGACCGAAGAATTTGCCTCTATTTGCGCATTTGCATTGACTTTTTGTATGTAATCTACTTCTGCGAATACTTAAATTTCACATTTGGTGTGAACTCTACATTAGACTAACATTAATAACCCATCCTACAAAAAAATAAAT
The DNA here is from genome assembly GCA_903798125.1 of Danio choprae. NCBI lineage: Eukaryota > Metazoa > Chordata > Actinopteri > Cypriniformes > Danionidae > Danio > Danio choprae. Next base: position 8,357,364 of record CAIGQW010031024.1, read on the forward strand.
CAATAATAATAATTTTGATTTAAGGACTTTAAATCTCACCTCTTTTGGAGAGTCTGGTTTGATGAATTCGTTGTATATTGATTTTGCTTTGGATTTGAGTTTTGATCGTGAGCGGATCTTTCTGAACTCTTCACAGGCCAACCAGAAGTCAAGGTTCTCCTCGCAGTGCTCCGACTTCATGAAGAGACGGAAAAAATTTAATCCACCTGAAATATGGATCAAATACTGAGTTTATTGCTGCAAATAATAAAAAACTAATATACAAGTAGATCTGTTTGTATTAATAATAATTTAATATAATTTAGTATAAATGTAATTGAACTAATTGCTTTAAAATAATATTAAATATTACTGAAAGAAATTTGATTTGATCAGTTTGCATAATAAAGATGAAAAAATTAACTAGATTAGCAATATAAAAATCAAGACTTAAGTGTTTATTTTAAATTAATTTTATGATAAACTCATTTAAATGAATTTATTAAGTTATTTAGCAGATTTAGCAAAAAATCTGCTAAATAACTAAACAATAGAAATAGAATATAGAAGTAATAGAAATTAAATTACATTTGCTGCTCAACAGATTGTCCAGAGACTGTGCCCACTGACTCACTTCTTCAGTAGTTGGCCTGTAGGAATATAAACACAGATTACAATCAAAATAAAACACACACACACACACACACACACTTCATTTTATTTTGACATTTTTCTGCAAATAATTTTAACTACTACTTATTACATTCTTCATTTATTAAATCCATGATCCCACTTTATTATATCCCTTGTGTTTATACATTTCACATAGTCTCTGATGTAAGCATATTGTCTTGAAATTCGCTTTAAATAAAAGGGCCTGCTAAATTGAATGTGGATGTTAAAATAAGAAGAAATCCATCAACTCACCCGTATGATTTTCTCTGTGGTGTGGCGTGCTGTGATTCCCTAATAGGTAAAGTGCTGAAGAACATTCTTGACCTCCAGCTTTTCTTTCTATTGAAAGCAATCAACAAACATCAGCAACCACATGCATATCGCTCCATATTACACCAAATACAACACAACAAACAACGCATCTCACTTTATCTGGCTTTGTTCCGTCATCTCCTCAGAGTTCCTGAAGCTGATCAAACGCTCCGTGCTCGAATCTGGACTGGCAGTTCTCATTATGGTCAGTCTGTCCATTGCTAACAATCAAATTAAACCTTAATGTCTTCTGTCTTCTGTGAGCTCCTTTTATACCCAAGGGCTCTGGTGTGTGGGCAGGGCCTAATCAGCAGGAGGAGCATTTGATTGGTCGGCTTGCATCACTGTCAGGCTTGGCAGAAGCACTGCAGGGTTTTTTTTTTCTCAAATATTCTTCCATGAAGGAGAGAAACTAAAGGCAAAAACACTTTCTTTTTCATGCATCTGTAAGTTTCTAGATTTTTGTTTAGTTTTTTTCAGTCTGATGTAAAGTTTTATTACACTTTATTAATATGTGGTATAGATTTTAATTGCAATACATATTTTTAAAAGCCATAAATCTTCACTTCAGCATCACTTGTAAATGCCATACTACAATCATATGTGTTTTTAGTCGAATGTGTTCAGATGGATTTAATAAGGGGTTTGTTTCATACACAATTTGCTGCATTTCAGAATTATTTCAACCTTATTCTTGGTTTGATTGGGGACTAACTCAACCTGCTGAATTACGTTTTTGAATTAAATTATTAGGACCAAATTTAACCCAATGTTTGCGTTAGTCCATATTTTACCCAATTCGAGTTTAAATAACCCAGTATTTCTTAGTGTGTACAACATTTGATCCTTTTTGTAGTGACAAGATGAGATTCTCAAAATGCCTTCTGTAAAAAACTTTAATATGTCAAAACCAAACACATTTAAATCTAACTTCATCCAATGTTTAGATTTTTCTTTTTAGCTATAAATGTATGCAAATTAGAGTGACGCAGTGGCTTAATGGTTAGCACTGTGGCCTCACAGCAAGAAGGTTGCTGGTTCGAGTCCCACCTGGGTCAGTTGGAATTTCTGTGTGGAGTTTGCACGTTCTTCCAGTGTTGGCGTGGGTTTCCTCCGAGCGCTCTGGTTTCCCCCACAGTCCAAAGATATGCGCTATAGGTGAATTAAATAAACAAAATTGGCCATATTGTATGTGTGTGTGAATAAGTGTGTATGGGTGTTTCACAGTACTGGGTTGCAGCTGGAAGGGCATCCGCTGTGTAAAACATATGCTGGATAAGTTGGCGGTTCATTACACTGTGGCGACCCCTGATGAATAAAGACGAGGGAAAATGAATGTATGCAAATTAGACTGTAAAAAAATCCTGTAAAAAAATGACAGGCACTTTTTCTTGAACTTTTAATGTTCAATGAGGAACTTTACATGAATATTGTCTGAAATTATGTAAAACTATCAATTTTGAACACTGTTTAAATTCAAATAATTGCAAATCAATGTTTAATAATTTATTCACCACAAAAATGATCTTTGATTGCTTTTCCAACAATATTCAAATTAACAGAAATTGTCCAAATGTTAAAATTAGATCGTAACTGCAACATCATACCATTTAAGTTTGTTTAGAACTGCAATAAAAATGGTTTTCATGTGACACTGGATATGTGAATATACAGTATTTTCTTGTTATTTTACCTTTTATGTTAGAACAGTGTGAACAAACTGTAAAACAAAACAGCAAAGTTCCATAAAATATAGTTTTTATTTTAGTGCATATTTTATGAAATAATGGCTATATTGCATACTTGAGCAAATTTAGAAAACTTGTAATACAAAAAAAATCAAGTCTTAATGCAATCAATCAGCCCTTTGGTGAGAAAGATATAATTACAGATTAACTTTTACATCTGACTCTATATAGATGCTAAAACACTTGAGAAAACACTTGAGGAAAGCACAAGGAGACTACATGTGTTGCTCTTTTTCTATAATCCAGATGATGATTTATTATCAAGAAGCAATAAAAGAACAAGTATACGTGTAAATCAAGTCACTTCTGTCACTTGAGGACATTAGCACAACATCCTTCTTAAACAAAAAGCACTAAACAAACCGGTATGTTCTCCGCCAACATTCCTCATGCTGCTATTTGTGGAAGGCAAGGAAGGAGTGTTTTATTTATAGAAGCCTTTTCTAAAAAAAGCTTACTCTCTTAATTACTTTGGATGTTATTCAAGCCACAGAAAATACTTGTACTGCTTGACATGTTCACTGTTTAAGTGTGTGGAAGTTTTTTTTGTTTTGTTTAGATTTCCTGGATGGTACTGAAAAAATAGTTTGTGAAGGAAAAAGAGCAGTAGGTCAAAATTGAGCTGAGACTCTTAAAAGGGACAGTTCACCCAAAAATGAAAAAGCACTCACTATTTACTCACCCTTAAGTAGTTCCAAACCTTTATGGGTTTCTTGTTTGCTGTAACACAAATAGAAGATATTTTGTAGTATGTTGAAAACTGATAACATTGACTTTCATAATAGGGAAAACAAATACTGTGGAAGTCAATGGGTACTGGCTTCCAACATTCTTCAAAATATCATCTTTTATGCTCAACAGAAGAATAAGAAAACACAATAAGTGAGTTAATAATGTCAGGAATGTCGTTTTTGGGTGAACTGTCCCTTTAAGGCATTAAAAGTAATAAACACAGGGCTGTTTTAAGAAGAATATACAGTATGGTGTTGAAACCTTGACTTGAAAGTGCTAAACTACTGTAGATCAACATGTTTTTAAGCCATCCTTGAGCCGTGTTTGTTTCTGTTGACAGCACAGCTTCATGTATTTAAAAAAAAGATGCACTGGAAATAAATTGTATGACTAAATGGCAAATTTGAGTAATTTGTGACGCAACTCAAATGTCATGTTTTAAAAAGCACAGCCACATCCAAGATTTCTCGGTTTAGATTTAGATTGACCTGAACTTTGTACAGATCCTTGCTTCCAAGTATCTGAGGAACCTTTCGAAAACTCACTGGGCTGCATGATCATCAGGTTTTACGCAAGCCCTTGCTCTGATAACATCTGCCAATTCACTCGTGAAAAATTGGGAGATAAAATAACAGAAATAGAAGAAGTGTATATATACATACACGCAGTTACTAATTTGCATATAGAAAGTTAATTATAATAATAAATTATACATATGCCTAATTTTAGCATGGAGAAATTCAAATGTATATCTTCTATACAGGCGATGCGGTGGCGCAGTGGGTAGCACAATCGCCTCACAGCAAGAAGGTCGCTGGTTCAAGCCTCGGCTGGATCAGTTGGCATTTCTGTGTGGAGTTTGCATGTTCTCCCCGTGTTCGTGTGGGTTTGCTCCGGTTTCCCCCACAAGTCCAAAAACATGCGGGATAAGTTGCCGGTTCATTCCGCTGTGGCGACCCCAGATTAATAAAGGGACTAAGCCAAAAAGAAAATGAATGAATGAATCTTCTATACATTTTTAGGATATTATTATTTTTTAAAATATACGTTATCAACATTAAAACATGGATCATAATATTATATACACAATAATTGTACAATAACATATTTAAATATTCAGTATTATAAGAATTAAATCTTAATATTTTTTTCAAATAAATGAAAAAAAGTTTCAGATAACTTTTGAGAATATAAAGAATAGGAAATAATGTTCCATCATGATGTACAAAATATGATAATATACAAGTATTGTAACACTTTATTATATTATAATGAAAAAATATACAAGTTGAAATAAGCAAAATATAAAATAAGAGAAATATAAAATGTATTTTTTGTAATTAACTAATTATACTGGGAATTAGTATATAGCAATAATTAATACACACACGTGCGCATGTGTGTGGATGGGTGGGTGGGTATGTGTGGGTGTGTGCACGTGTGTATATTGGTGGGTGGGTTTGGGAGTGTATACTGTTCTGGATACATGATGTATTATGCATCTGTCATAATCACGCTGCAGTGATGTGTAATAATTCACCTTTGAACATGAAATACAGGTTTTGAGCTACTGCTGTTGGAAAGCGAACACATCCCTGAACAGCGCAAATAGAACGCTTTGTTCCTGTTACCCGTGTGGCATCGCAACTATGCATGTTTCCATTCATTTAGTCAATGAGATGCAAATATAGATTTGTGTACATGATTAGCATCAAGGCCTTATTTAAAGAGGGTATGAAAAACAGCTCCATTTGCATAGGCATCGGAGCATCAACAATTGACATGAAGTTGAAGTTTTCATGCACTTGCTGTAAAACCAGGACTAAGGTGAAGTGATAAACTGGTTTTGGTCATTTTAAAAGGCCCCTCCTTCAATCAGATTTTGATATTTCCACATGAAACATCCTCTCATGAATTGTCCTTTGCAACACAAAGAGCTTTTTCTTCGACCGCTTCCTATTTGTTTCGTCATCTTGTCATTGTACAGATGAATATCTGCTTCTAATGATCTGTCTGTGCAGCTCTGCTCCATATAAAGGCGCTGCAGGGGAAGGGTAAAAAACCCTTGGTAAAGTTACTTTTAATAGTGATATATTACAAACTTTTATTTTTACATTTACTAAATGTGCTACTTTTTAAGGAAAGCAATGTGAAAGTATGTGTTATTTTTGCACTCATAATATATTACCTTTAAAAGTAGCTTTACCTAACACCAAAATACACTAAAATAACTAATAGTTCTTGTATTTTTCGCAGTTAATTGATTACATAAAAAATTGCAGATGTTTTTTTTATTACAAGATTGTCAATGAGTTTCCCGGTGATAGGTTGCAGCTGGAAGGGCATCCGCTGCGTAAAAACATATGCTGGATAAGTTGGCGGTTCATTCCGCTTTGGCGACCCCAGATTAGTAAAGGGACTAAGCCGAAAAGAAAATGAATGAATGATTGAAGATTGTCAATGATGTTAAGTGTGCATTCATTGTATAATTTGCATTTCTAGCACAACAATCAGAAATTCGAATAAAATCAGGTTCAACATTTTTTTCTTTCCTTTTTTTGTTTGGCATAACAGTGATTATTTTCACAGAGACGATTTCGGAAATCTCTTTTCACTCCATGTCACGGAAAACGCTGTGAATAGTCTGAAAAATATAAAGGTTCATACTTTTTGTATATAATCTGGCGAAATATATATGAACAAATCCCTCAGTAAAACGACTTCTGAATATGGATATTATTACAACTATGCAGTTTGTGCATGTAAAGAAGTGTAAAAAAAAAGCCTTTTAAAAAATGTTAATTAAAATCCACAGACACAAAATGATAAAGTGTGGCAAAAATGTATAAATGCGTTTTGGATGTTTTCTTTACATTTGACTGAAATAAATAAAAATAAAAAAACCACTCATTTTCAAGACAAAAAGCCCAAAATGGACAGGTGCATTGAACAGTGTTTCTGCTAGCAGTGTCTCGCCTAATGTCCATTTTTATGAGCCCATCCATATCATCCAGCTCTGCAGATGTCAGACCCAGTGTTTTTAAAAGACTTATCGTCTGTTATGGTGTTCGGACTGTAAATATCAGTGAGCTTCGTAAGTGGTGTGCAGCGAGATCGTTGCCAAGTTTCCGTTCGAATAGATGATAGTCCACAAGCTTTACGCACAAGGTATTTCCCAGCAGTGACACATGTGCTGTACTCATGGGGGACTCCAAAAGTACCTTAACATGAAAACAAGAACAATGTTTTTGATGTGAAACAGGCAGCTTGTGTGGTGAACTTTAAATCACCTTCATACATGGTAGATTTGTGTGTGTGTGTGTGTGTGGGCGCAAAGTTGCAAACAGTTAAAGAATAGGAGTAACCGTACAGAAGTACAGCTGTACAGTTTGTCCTAAAACAGAATTGTGATTAGCTTTATTTGAACAAACTTTCACTTTATGTTCTACTGCATCAATTAGTCACAAAACCAATGTGTGCTTTGTAAACATAAGATGCTAACGTATAATCGTTCACTTACTGTGAAAGCAGTTAATTAAATGAGTTTAGCATGTCTAACTTTATAGCTGAAGAGCTAATCTGAAGGTCCTCTGGCAAAGTGTCAACTGATTTTCACCTCCACTCTACACTTTCCTGTCATATTTGAGCAACAGCTTTATGCTATTCTAGATCTATTACAAAACCTAAGAAAGTACAAAAGTTTAGCTGTCCAGTTTGTTCTTATACAAATTAGCATTTTAGTTATGTCTGTGGTTAGCATTACTTGAGCAGACTTACTGTATGTTCTCCCAGCTAAAAATAAACAGCATATGCTGGTTAGGTAGGTTCTTGCTGGTCATGTTCTGGTCAGCACCAACTTAGGACCATCACATGACCAGCAAAGAACTAGAAAGAACCAGCAGTCATGGTTCAAAACCCACCGAACCAGCAAATGTTGTTTTTTTTCCTGCAAGGCTACAGCATAAATAAGACTCAAAACAACCGATGCTATTCTACTTCAAAAACAATAAATAATCTACATTCTAGCATTCCCAACTGGCTACATGAGCAGTTAAACTTCTAAAGGCCTCATTTGTAGTGGTTTATTTAACACCTCGCAAAGCTATTTTGATCTGAACAAGTTTTATGTTAGCTATTAGCTCTGTTCCAAAATCTAGCAAAGTGCAGCTATTCAGTTTGCCCTGAAACAGAATCGACTGATTTTTTTAGACATTTAGTCCGTGATATAGCATTTCTTGAACAGTCTGTCATGTTATATTTGATCAAATCTGTCACAAAACTACCATGATCTTTGTAAACATAAGATGCTAACATGCTACCAAGAGTAATCAATTATTTAGCCAAGTTCTAACAGATCCAGCTAGCTTAATCTCTGAAAGTTTTTGAAAGCCAAGTTTCTACTAGTTTTCAACATAGTTTTGGCCGTCTTTGCAGTTTTATGCTAGCTATTTCAAAATGCATGCCTAATAGGCAAAATGTACAAATTTACATACATTTGACATTAGCAGAGTTTTATGTTGCTGATGTTTTTTGAAACGAATGCAACCATGAGATTGGCTTCTTAGACATGGCGAATTAGCTTTTCAGGTTGGCTAGAAATTGACGTCATGACTGACCAGCTCTATATTTAAAGCTTATAAAATCCATTACATACATGCTAAATTTGGCATTAGCGTTGTGCGTAAGAAACCTCAAAACAAATGGCTCCAGTCCCTAAAAAGGAGTCTGGTCACAGTTCTGCTTTGTTACCCATATGCCCTTAGCCAACATGGTCAAGTTTCTCCAGCGGGACAGTCCCTTCAGTTAGTGTGAAATGTCCACCAAATGGCAAGTCTCACAGAGGAAGGCTTGCGGCATGAACTAGCTTAGCGACATTAGACGTGCAACAGCAGAAATGTGCGAGTTGCAAGATCCCATGACTTTTCAGCAGCCTCTGCAATGCACACTTCTCTGGAGGTTATGAAGTCTTTCTTTCTTAATTCCCCGTCCTGTGGGAACTGAAACTCATTTGTTCCTGTTTCAGAGGTAATTGTTTCACTAAATAGTCATGGGACTTGTCGGGTAAAACGTTAGAAATTAATAATTGCTGTGATATTTTAAACAAATGACTTGACAGTAGCTGTGAAGTTCACATTTACTGGTGTTTTTAGTAACATCTGTAATAGCTGTACTGTACTGAGGACAACGAGAACATCTAAACATCCTTCAAACAAGATAAAGTCACCTGACCGGCCACAAAATATGATAATAATAGATTTAAATATATGAACATCTTATTGTTCATTTTTAGTGTTGATACCATGTGTAATAGTTTACATACAGTTTACAATTTAACAGTAATTTAAGATAGATAAGTATAAATTTATAATCATACCAATATTATATTAAGAGAGGCAAAACTATATAAGATAATAAGAGATTTCAGTATGTATATAGTTTAAGATTTAAATAATATTTCAGGAGTTCAGGATGATTTATTTATTTTTTTTACAAATTTAAACTATCAGTATTTTGTTGGTTCATTAAGTAATTTCTAGATGATTGTGTAAGCCTCAATGTTTTTAGAACATCAAAATTGTGTAAGATCAGACATTTCAGTATTGAATTTACAATACTGAAATATTGGATACCAATACACCATATCAGTTATTTTGTAGTTATTGCAATTGGTCATATTTGATATGAACTTTAATGTGTTTTAGTATTTTTGGCAACAATATTTTAAGGGTTAGTAGTTCATGACCAGCTGTAGTTCTTGACTAAATAGTAGTTAATATTGAACAATTTAAAGTGCTGTCGATTCAAAAATATTTTGACAATATAATTATTTTATCACCATCAGACAATATTGGATTTTTAACAAGTTATTGTTATCTACATCTTGAACTAAACATAAAAACTAAGAGACAGTAGACATTTGTGCCAAGTGTTTTAATGTAATCTTTTTTTTTTAAATAAAAATATAGATTATAATATTGTTTGTTATTGACTGTAAAGCCATTATTAGCAAGGACTAGACAATGTAAATTACACATAATTAAAACATTATTTTTGGTCAGTAATTTTCAAAGACATTATGAAGCAATTCAAACACAACTAAAATGAGTTAAAAGTGGCTAATCTTTATTTATTTTTTTGTCTTTTAAAAACTGACAGTGGACAGCAAAAAAGTCAACATCCAACCAGTGGCTGTGGCTAATAAATAATACAAATTTAAATTAAATGTAATAACATTAAAAGTAATGCCTACAGTTTTTTGTGTGTGGCACACATGCTACAACTGTACACCCAAAAACTAATGCTTGTTTTTTTCTACCCAAATTTGAGTAAAATATGGACAAATTTAACCGTTGGGTTAAATTATTTGTAGTTTTGTTTTTTGTTTTTTTTATCACAAGGCTTGCCTTTGTCCATATTTTCCCAAGTATGGTAGCCAGCAAGATTTACAGTGTACTTTTTCTTTTCAACTTGACCTTCTAGCAGGTCATTACGTCACACTTTCTTTATACATCTGTGTGACAATAAGTGTTGAAATAGGATATGCCAGCTTCCTCTCTCAAAGTGTCCAAACCACCTCAACCAATAAGCTGGAGTATCTTTTTTGTAACTTGTAATACGTGGCTTTTATGCATTTGGCTGGTGTTTTTTTTTTCTGAAGTGACTTACATTGCATTGAACAATCTAACAAATGGTGGGTTGTTTTAACCCAGTGTTGTGTCAAATATAGACAAACTCAATTATTGGGCTGAAATTTTATCCAACATTTGGATGTGTCCATATATGTTCAAAGATGTGCTGCATCCCAATTCGCATATATCCATTCTAAATAGTATTTATATAGTAAACCTATTTCTAAGTGGAGATCGGAGATTTTCTTACAATGGGTGAGATGAAAATAAAATAAACATCTGTATTATCTACCATTGGAAAACACGTATTGCTAACTTTGTCACGTGAATCACATCTTAGCCTATAACATTGCAGCTTTTAGTCTCCTTTGGTGGATACTGCATACTAAGCATTAGCCGTTGTGCGTTTTAGGCTAATCATTTCAGGCTTGCCCTCGATTGGCTTTGCTTTAAGCACTAATATTACCCACAATACATTGAGCGATAGACGTGAATTCGATTAAAACTACAATCATGGGTAAAAAGTGGTTAAAAAAACTACAAACATGGCGGATGTGTGAGACCAACGGTTAAGTGGAGAGGTTTTGATAAATATGTTTGAATGATTTCCCAGAGATGGGTTGCAGCTGGAAGGGCATCCGCTGCGTAAAACATATGCTGGATAAGTTGGCGGTTCATTCCGCTGTGGCGACCCCAGATTAATAAAGGGACTAAGCCGAAATGAAAATGAATGAATGAATGAATGTTTGAATGACTCTTGATTAATATATAACCTTCTGGAATATATTCATTTAATGTTTTTGCACTATATTCCATTTACAACAACAATGAAAACTTTTATAAAGACATGTTTGGTCATTGGCTTCAGAATGCATAATTATGCAAAGACCTTAAGAAGTCTCTTTCATTTCTCTGCATGAAAGACCCACGAATGGCAGATTAACCTGCCGCTGCTGCATCTCCAATATGGTAGAAAGTTAAATATGAAAGAAATATGGATGTGGCAAGATGATTGACAGGGCATGTAACTACACTCAAAAATATGTTCAAAGTACTTATTTAAAATGAGCTGAAACAACACAATTCTTGAGGTTTTATGGGGGGGGGCAGCTTAATTGTTTCATGTTAAATCAACTTAAAACTGTAAAAACTGTTAAGTTAACTTAATTAATTTGCATTGAGATCACATGAAGGGACTTTGTGGAACCCAGCATTTTTTACAATCTAAGCAACATAACTGTTCTTTATAAAAAATATAGTATATCCCAAAACTTGCATACTCTCCTGTTACACACTCAAAAGAAATATATATTTGCTCACAAAATAACATACTTTACTACAAACAAAACATGCTACAGTACATACTTTTAGGATGTCGTATAAGTAGGCGAATTAGGATGCAGCATTGGATTGAAAAACACAGCATTTTTAAAGTGAAGGTATAAAATTGATCGGTCCTTGCTTTCCCTGGGAATCGAATCCACAACCTTTGCCATTATTAACGCCATGCTCTACTATGTGAGCTACGTAAAAAAAAAAACACATGGCAAAGCAGATCTTGAAGAACTTCTGGAAGTGCCAGGAAAAGACAATAGTGTTTTACCCAAATATGTAGCTTTAGAAACCACCGGAAGAGCTGGCTTTTATCTACACAGGAAGCACCTTCATTTGAGGAACTGGTCAGACTTCTCATTTTCCTTTGATATCAGTGGCATGTTTTCAACCATTGCTCCATCTTATCTCCTTATTGGTTGTTTTAGGGTCTCAAGGGGTTCAAGTTTTGGTGGTTCTGGTCCCGCACACGAGACCGAAGCCCAGACTGTTCCAGTTTTTGTATAGTATTTTTGATACATCCACACAGTCATCCTGCTTCATCGTCTGCAGCAATGGACTCCAGGAGGCTTTTGTACATCTCAGATCGTAGAAATCTGGGGTAAGAGTCCCGCTCCATCAGTCCGTAGACGATCTTTTGAGCCTCGTCGAAACACTGCGCAGTCGGATTCTTCATTTTCCTCTTGATTTCCTCGCGGGTCTGATAATCTATGTTTATCTGCCAAATAAGAGACATTTACACTGAGTCTATGAAAAACTATGTTTATGTGAAGCTATGTTATAAACTATGTCTATGTGAAAAACTATTTTAAAAGGTTAAATTAAATTACATTAAACTTACTTAAAACATCAAGTTGCATTTCATATACTGTAACTAAAATTAAGTTATTATATTTAATTAACATAAAAACACGTTACTATAACTTACTGATAATACAGGTGTTTTTTACATTGATACTGAAATATGTGCTGGCCAAATATGACATTTTTTTTTCAGAAATATACAAAAATAATTGCAATAAAAAACTATATGTGTAATATAGAAGCCATAGTTTGTTGCAAATGGACGACAATCAGGCACCCAGCAGATACCTTGAGTGATTGTCAGATCAAATTGACATCAAAAATGCAAATAGATTTGATGTCAAAACCTTGATGTCCATTTGACATCTGCAGTACACATGATGCCCTTTTGACCAACAAAGTAATGACAACAAGTATTATAATATTAGAAAAGTTTCAGTTCCAAATTTACACTGTATTTTGTATCCCTGCAATGCATTTAAACTGCCTTGATGACAAAATTGCATCAAACTGACATCTAACATTGGCGTCAAAAATAGGTGAAATATCAATTACAGGATTTGTTGCCAGTATTAGATGCCAAGTTCATTTCTGACATCAAGGTAGTCAGTTGACATCAAATCAATTAGCATTTTTGACTTAAAAAAAAAAAAAAATTATTTTAGCATTTATTTATGTCATTGTGACGTCAAGGTGCTGGGTAATTTTGGTAAATGTTATTTCTTCATTTAGTTTGGTTTTGATCCTATAGGGCAATGGGTTTATTGGTCAGGTTTGCAATCTGAACTATTGCGAAGTGTATCTGAAAATTAATATAAATAACTATCAACCAATCAGCGGTAAACTCAGTTCTTGAATAATTAAAAATAAATAAATAATAAATTCTATAAATGAGCTCTGTAGCCGGTTTCATTTCAATAAAAATTTTGTACAGATTAACTTATTATAACACCACTTTTAGTTATTATTATTTTAAATTATTCATTAAGTAATTCATTGAGTAATATTTGATCATTTATTTCTTATATATTAATTACTTTATTGCTATTTTATAGATATTGATACAGTTTATTACACAAGTGTGCCTATTCTTTTTTTTTATAATACTTATAAAATCTATTTCATTGTTATTATTGTGGCAAAACAAATATGTTAATACTTTAATTATGAATATATGTTTTATCACATTGCTACTGTATATACAAATACATTTAATTATATTGTTAGATTTGAACAGGTACATTTTAACATTATATTAAAGCATAGATGAGTTATTTAAATATGGAACATATCAAATTCTCTTAATTGAAAGCACAATTTGACCCAACAAACATTTCTAGTGTAAAAGTCGTCATTGATTATGCACTCTCAGCAATTAAAAAAGCTGGTACCCTTTGAAAAGGTACCAATATGGACCTTTTAGTACTGATATTTGTGTCTTTAGGTACTAAGTGAAAGCATTTCTACCATTATAAATGAGAGTCTGCAGATTACCAGTGTTGTCTAGTGCGTCTTTTACCTCTTTCGGAGACTCTGCTTCAACAAACTGCTCAAAGATCTTCCTGGCCTTAGAGCTCATCTTATGGGATGACGTGATCTTCTTATAATCCTCGCAGGTCAACCAGAATTCGATATTTTCATCGCTAAACTCCGATTTCAGAAAGGTGCGGAAAGTTGCCAGGCCATCTGGAGGAGGCAAACAGCACCTCTTTAATTTATGTTCCAGTTTACCAATGCCAAAAATAGCCTTACAAAAAAAACAAAACCTTACATTTGGACCCGAGGAGTCGCTCCAGAGACTGAGACCATTGTTGGGTGTCTTCTAAACTTAGCCTGCTGGGATCAGACGGGTTTGATTACAAGCAATATCTCTCGTCTCAAACTATTTTTGACCTCACACAGGGTTTCCACAGGGTCTTAACATGCCTCAAATAAATGTCAGAATTATAATGTTAGGCCCTAAAAAGTCTTAAATTGCACTGGATTGTTGTGTTCTGGGTCTTAGATGTTTTTAATTTTCTTTTTTGTCAATACTGCAAACAATTTGGTGGTGTAAAATTTTTGAGTTGAATCAAATTAACTTTTAACTCATTTCAATTTATGACAAAAACATCAGAAGTTGGCATATATACTTAAAAATATATACGATATACAATATACATACAAACTTGTATAGCTTTAAAATAATCCTGATTAACTTGCTAAAGTAAAATGAGGTAACTTTTAGATAAAGTAACTTTTCTTTATACATATATGATTAAAAAGTCAGCTTGTTGATTTTGTGGCTTTGTAATTTGACTATATAAAAATACATTAACTACATTAGTAAAAATACTTCATTTAACAAAAGTTGAAAATAAATATATTTCCCATTACAAAAAAATGAATCCATTGAGCCTTACAGTTACATAGTACATTTACCATATAGTTAAAAGATATTTCATCAATTTCATTTATCCATATAGGGCTGAAACCTGCAGAAACCCTGTCACACATCCACTATATCACTTTTTATCATCCCCTCACCTCTCCGCAGCGGACGAACCGGCGAACATTGACTTTAATCGCCACATGAGGTTCTTTCCTCTATGGAGAGAAAGTCAGCGTTGTTGTCGGCATTTCACACATGCAAAGCTACCCTAAAACCCCCTCACAATAGACTCCCTTGTGAAGAAGACGACACTTACAAGGTCTTGTTTCTCCTGCAGTCGTCTCTGTCCATGCTGAAATGCACTGGGAAAGCTTGAATTAGGCCAGACATGGTAGATCCAGGGCTTTATTGGCCAGAAATCCTCATGCTGCTCTTGGTGCTCTACAGGTTTGCCTTCTGCGAATCCGGCTCTGCTTTTTATGCTTTTTCTTTTTCTTTTTTTATGTGTCACCAAAGAGGAAGCCCCGTCGATTCCTCCTCCTCCACAGCTGCTCGTGTGTGAAAAGCTTCTTCATATTTTTAGATTTGTACCTGCTAACATGCAAATGGCAATTTGCATGCTTTGGGTTTTTCAGTAATCTGTGGACGTAGACGCTATGGGGACACATCATAAAGGCGCGCAGATGGAAATGAGAGTCAAATGAGATGGTCAGGGAACTTTGGTGCTGTTTTCCGCTTGTTTTTATTGTTAAGTAACTATTCTCCAAACATGGAGGAAATGAGGGGCTATATGTTCATCTGGGCTAAATGGAAGTTCTGCCAGATCTGGTTCTTGTGCTTCATTCAGAAAAAAAAGTATTATTTTCACATTTATATTTTTGGGAATGCAAAAGGTCATTATTTAGTCAAATCGAATGGTCTTTGTTCAGGAACGAGAATTCATGAGTTCAGATGGAAAAGCCTTGAAGTGACTTCTGAAATCTTCTTCTGAATTGAGTATTTTTTCACAGGCTGCTTTGTGTTGGTTCAGTTATTTCACTTGGATAGCAAAAATAGGTTCTTTTTGTTGTGTTTAGGTTGAAAAAAAATGATATGAGCATATGAGGTTGAGAAAACTTACAGGCTTTTGCATCCGAACTCATTTTCATTCATTCATTCATTAATTTTTCTTCAGCTTAGTCCCTTTATTAATCAGGGGTCGCCACAGCGGAATGAACCGCCAACTTATCCAGCATATGTTTTGCGCAGCGGATGCCCTTCCAGCTGCAACCCATTACTAGGAAACACCCATACACTCTCATTCACACATACACTACAGACAATTTAGCTTACCCGATTCACCTATAGCGCATGTGTTTTGACTTGTGGGGGAAACCAGAGCACCCAGAGGAAACCCACGCGAACACGGGGAGAACATGCAAACTCCTTATTTTATTTTTATTTTTATTTTTTGTATTACACTTTTTTTATTCAATAAAAATAGAGAAATTCTTAAAAATTTCAAATTGCATATGAACCACAAAAAAAGGAAAATAAAAAGGGATTGCAATTGCATATATTTAACATATAATCTGAATTATCATTATTAATCCCATTGGAAGTCATGACAGTCAGTCCAAATGTATAAAACCTACACATTATTTTCAACGAAACAGCCCTCAGAAACGTTTTAAAACCAAATCAATTCATTTACTTGCATAAAACATTCACTTTTAGATAACAAAAGTAAGGAAAACATGTTTTAGCAAGACTGCTTATTTTTAGTTTCTCAAATCAAGAACATGTGGTACAACGGCCATAGATGAATCAAGCACAGACTCTTGTGACTCTATGTAAAGCTCAGTACATCTTTGAAATATATCAGGTAATTTCATATTTTTATAAAGAGACAATATTACATCAGACTGTGCAATGTCATGTGGTGCAACTAAATTTTTTCTTTCATAAAAAGTCATTATATTAAAAAAAAATGTATTTTGTGATTATAGATTTAAATTTAATGATGTATTTTCAAAGGTTTCTTTTCTCCATATGAGTTTTCTTTCTTTACACTTTACCCAGCAAGCACACAATGTTATTCATTCATTCATTTTCCTTCAGCTTAGTCCCTTATTTAATCAGGGGTCGCCACAGCGGAATGAACCGCCAACTTATCTAGCATATGTTTTACGCATTTCTTCCAGCTGCAACCCATCACTAGTAAACACCCATACACACTCATTCACACACATACACTACGGACAATTTAGCTTACCCAATTCACCTATAGCGCATGTCTTTGGACTTGTGGGGGAAATCAGAGCACCCGGAGGAAACCCACGCGAACACAGGGAGAACATGCAAACTCCACACAGAAATGCCAACTGACCCAGCCGAGCCATGAACCAGCGACCTTCTTGCTGTGAGGCAACAGTGCAACCCACTGCGCCGCCGCACACAATTTCATACAACTTTATTAAGTTAGATTTAGGTCATGACGTCAGGTAACCAAAAATCAACGTCTAGCCAGAGTCTAAGAACAATGTTTTATATGTCCAATAACAACGTCAAATGACATTGATTTTAGGTTGTGATGGAAAGTGACCAAAGTCCATCGCTGAGCCAGCATCTTAAACCAACGTCATATTGACGTCAAATACTGACATTCATCAGGTATGGCAACCAAAATCCAACGTCTGATAGACGTCATAGTGTTAACGTCCACACAACATCAAGCTGTAACATCATTAGACATTGTGTCAGTATTCGTCCGTGTCATCATTTGTTTTCGTCATGTGATTCCTTTGTCCTGTCTTTCCCGCCACCATCAGTGTCCATTTGTTTCACCCGTGTTCATCCCTTGTGTCTCATTAGTGTAATCATCCCCTTATCTATTTATACCCTTTTGTCTATGTCCTTCGTTGTCTGGTATTTTGATTGCTTTGGTTGTCTCGTCTGCATGTATCCAGGGTATGTTAGCCAGTAAGTGTTTGTTAAATAAAACCGTTTTGTTATTAGATCCCGTGTTCGTCTCATCATGTCTCCCGTCAACGGAGGGTTACACATTGATGTTTGGTTGATTTTAGGTTGGATGTTGGACATTGAGTTGGACGGTGAGTTCTGGCGTCAACCCGATTTTTATTTCCAAACAAAATGCAACGTCCACACGATGTTGGGGTAAAACATCAATCTGATGTCATGCTGACGTCCTGTGCCTGCTGAGTAGCATCACTTGCATGCCAAAATATGCAATTTGTTCATATATAACGTTCCTAATTATATACAACATTTTATTTTGCAAAATATTGTGTGTTTGCAGTATTTTCTGAATTATGGAGTGACTGAATTATGTAGTGAATCACTTCTTAGAGCCTTTTCTAAGATTCACCTCTAAGGACCCTCATTTAAATATTTAATCATTTAAAAATGTTACATTTTTTTTTTATTTATTTTTTTTCTAGCATATTGGCTTGCTGTGTTAATTTATTATCTGATCATTTGAGAATGCGGTATAGAATGTACTATATGTTCTTCAGTTTTACCCGAAACTATAGCGATATCAGATCTCTCTCATATGGCTAAAAATAAATGAAAGAAGTTGTTTTATTGCATTTCCTAGTAATGTATTGTGGCTGGATGGGCATCTGCTGCGTAAAACATATGCAGGAATCGTTGGCAGTTAATTTCACTGTGGTGACCCCTGATAAATAAGGGATTAAGTCGAAGGAAAATGAATGAATTCGTTTTGCATAGTTGTGTTTGACACATTGAAACTGTAGCAATATGCCTTACAATGGAACACCATGTAATGTGTCACGTAATACATTACGTCTGTGAGAGTTTTGGAACTTGTAAGTACTTGAAAGACCCTTGAGTTTGAAGTTAACCAAGGTGTGGGAACCCTGTATTAAGTAACTTTCTCCATACGTTGGCTTTTCCATAAATGGGTATTGTCAGCCGAGTGTTGACACTGGTCTCCATGTGTTAGTGTGTAAATCTTCACTGTTCCCTTGACAAGCGCACATACTTTCACACTCTCTGCTTCTCCATTGTGCACAGTTGAGTAATTTTCTGTCTCAGGCAACGCCAGCGCCTCTGAACTTTACTCATTTCCTTTCTATCTGTGTTTTGGGCTGCAGATAATGAGCAGATTGGCAGTAAAATTGGTGGACGTGACTGAAAGTGGGTAACTCTCAGATTGATGAAACTTTTGGCCAATGATCAGATGCCTTTGCAATTAATTTCCTTTTGGCCATGTGTTACAACATTATTTCACATCAGTCTCACTTCTGAGTGACAACATGCATGTTGTGTTAAGATGAGAAATTAAGAGATAGG
Organism: Danio choprae; assembly: GCA_903798125.1. Taxonomy (NCBI): domain Eukaryota; kingdom Metazoa; phylum Chordata; class Actinopteri; order Cypriniformes; family Danionidae; genus Danio; species Danio choprae. The sequence continues at coordinate 8,376,263 of CAIGQW010031024.1, forward strand.
AAATATTAAATAATGTTGGATTGAATTAGCTGTGCAATATGTTACAGTCGATTTTTACATGGCTCTGGAATACTTGATTCTGATTGGTCAGTCGCGACATTCCAAGGTTTGTAGTTCCCAGATAACAACCGCCGAATAACACAGGCTCATCTGGGTACTTCAAATCATCTTGACTGTCAGTGAAAACACTCCTATCCAAATTTCTATGCTTGTCTGTAACGCCACTGTTTTTGACTGTTTGGCGCCATTTTGTGACTGAATAATATGTAGGTTAGTGTATATGCTCCATCAGCTCCATTCAGCCATTTTATTTTCTTTCAGTTTTGTCTTTAATTAAAGAATTAATAGACTTTTTTGGCTCAGAACAATGTTTTGTGTCTTATTCTTATGTTTTGTGGCAAGTAATAAGTGATATAAAGTACAACCAGGAAGTTTTTAACGCAGAATAAAGCCGTATAAGACTTTTCCTGTAATAGTTTTTTGACGCCAATGTTAGATGTCACTTTGATGTCATTTTGACATCAGGGTAGGCAACTGACATCAAATCGATTAACATTTTTGATGGGTTTTTTTTATGTTATTTTGCCCACTCCCCCTTTATTAAACCAAATAAGACGCATCCAGCTATCCTGCAATATTAAGAAGCATCTTAACCCGATAAGCTCAGTGTGATTTCCAGTGCACTTAAAAGCATTGCTGTCTTTATGGCTGAATTACCTTCCCTAAGAAGGCCATAAAGCTGAAGGTGATCCATCATGCATCAGACCACTGTTTTGGTAGAACTTTACGTTTATCAAACACAGTTATTCTTAGCAGCTCAGAATTGCCTTTTTAAGTCTCCAACCTGAGAAAGTCCATCTTTGTCACAGTGAGGTCAAGCGCTGACAGGGATTATTATTGTACTTTATGGCAACATCTTTAGCTTCAGGCTGGTCTCGGCATCATTTAGCTCAAATCGGACATGTGACCAAAACACTGTTGTTCACCGAGCATGAAAAACGTCTTCTCCGAGTTGGTTTTCTGCTCATAATTAGTCAGGGTTGAGTGTGGAGAGTCTAAAAATAGATCTTGTGCTCCTCTGCAGTGTTTGTGTGTCTGATCGTAAAGATGGCAGGATTCTTTTGGACTCTCATACTGAAGGACTGAAAAGAGATTTATACAACTTGTAAACATGTAGAGGAGAAAGATTCATGGTGTTATGTATTATAAAATGATTTGGAATCACAATTGGAATGAACTGAATATCTGATCCAAATGTCAATAAGTGTCTAGTATTTTATTTTTGTTGTTGTTGTTGTTGTTGTTTTTATTGTGAGAATGTATTACGAAAGTTGGCCATTTTATAATAATAAAAGTAATAATATAGTATTGGTGTACAGTATTGGTGACATTTTTTCCAAATTTAAAATAAAATTGTTGTCATTTAGAAATTTAGAGACATGTTTATATTCATTTTAGATAATACAATAGCATAGCATTCAGAAGTACAAAATGAAAATTTGGTGGGATAACCCTGATTTTTAGTAACAACAGATGCAAATGTCAAATGAGTACCTTCATGGATTTGAACACAGGTGCTATAATGTCAAATTAAACTATAAAAGTCAACCTTGTTACCATCATCAACTGTGTTATATTTGCAATAGCGTGATTATCATAGAAATATTTTATAATTTTTTATTTATTTTTTTATATGCAAGTTAAAGTTTGAAGCAGGATCCCACATAGTTTCTCAATTATGTCTTTAAAGCTTCATAACTCATTCATTTATTAATTTTTCTTCAGCTTAGCCCCTTATTTATCAGAGGTCGCCACAGCGAAATGAACCGCCAACTATTCCAGCATATGTTTTACATGGCAGATGCCCTTCTAGCCACAACCCAGTACTGGGAAACACCCACACACTTTTATTTACACACTCATACACTACGGGCAATTTTGTTTATGCAATTCACCTGTACCGAATGTCTTTCTTTGGACTGTGGGGGAAACCGGAGCACCCGGAGGAAACCCAGGCGAACACGGGAAGAACATACAAACTCCACACAGAAATGCCAACTGGGCCAGCCGGGACTTAAATCAGCAACCTTTTTGCTGTGAGGTGACAGTGCTAACCACTGAGCCACCATTCCGCCCAGCTTCATAATTAAAAACGATAAGAGACCACACAAAAAAAACATATCTGACACAAACACTGGTCATGTTTAATTTGCCACAGTACAACTTTTCTGAAGCCGAATTTGACTTTCAAAACTACCGTTTATAGAAAAAGCACCCATTTCAAAGAACAACCAACTCATCTCTTCTGAATCATTATTCTAGATCATTTCCGATTGACTTATTCTCATTCATCTTATCAATCAAACCTAATCAAGTTGAGTGTCTGCAAGCCACACTTTCTGTTCTCCTCAGTCATTTCCTCTAAACCACGTGCCCACAGCATGTCCTCTTTCAGTGCACCAGCTCATTCAGAAGTGCTTTTTCAGGGAATTAGCTTTCAGGTCTACATTGGGTTTCTGCTCATGTTCCTCAGGTTATGATAAGCTTCAGATTTGAGGAACCGCGGACAAGAGTCTTCCTCCATCAGTCTGTACACAAGCTTTTCTGCTTTGTCAAAACATCCAAGGTCAGGCTTGGCCAACGATCTCTTGATCTCCTCACGAGTACAGTGGTCAATGTTAACCTTTCAAAAAAACAAAAATGTAACATTTACATCCCAGAAAGATTATTGGAGCAAATTTAAATCTGCAGTGACATTTACAATGGTGTTTAGCTTGAGAAGCCAATATAGCAAATGCAAACATAGGGATTTGTTTTTGACCTATATCGTTAAAGGGATAATTTACAAACAAATGACACAGTTCACACCATTTACTCACTTAGGAGGTTCTGAACGATTATGAATTTCTTCTGTTGAACACAAAGCAAGATTTCTGAAGAATGTTGGAAACCAGCAGCAAGTCAATGGCTTTTTTTTACCCAACATTCTTCTAAATATCTTCTTACATGTTCAACAGAAGAAACAAAGAAGTTAGGAACAAGTGGAGGATGAGTTAATGGTGACAGAATTTTCATTTTGGGGTCAAATATCCCTTTAAAGTCCATGTGCCAACAAAATTTACAATGTTTGTTTTGCTAGCACACATAGTTATTCTTTAGGTGAACAATTAATCCATGCAAGTTAATCCACTGACAAAAATGTTTGTTTTGGTAGTCTTCGTTTGGAGTGGCGGTCCTTCTGTTGACATCAGTTTGACTCTTCAGCCACAATATTTTTAACCACTCCTCTTTTACCGCATAATAAATGATAATATTTATAATGTATTAATAATATTAATTAATAAATATACATTTTGTAAATATTAACAAATAAAGATACATTTAATTTAATTTATCTTTATCGCCTTCAGTTTTTTCGGTTGAACAAAAAGGATATATTAAGAATGTTTGTCAAGTCAATGGTTTCCAACATTCAAAAATATATTTTGTGTTTAACAGAAGAAACTTACACAGGTTTGGAACCATTGCATCTTTAAATTAGTTTTTATTTCAATACTTGTCAGTGTTCTGTCATGTCCATGTGCTTCTGTTGTCATCATATGATCCCTTTGTTCTGTTTTTCCCGCCATGTTCAGTGTTAATTTATCCCACCTGTGTTCATCCCTGTGTCTCATCAGTTTAATCATCTCCTCTTGTATTTATACCCTTCTGTCTGTGTCCCTCGTTGTCCGGTATTGTAGTGTTTCAGTGTCGATGTCCTGTCTGCGTGCCCTGTCTCATCCCAGTGCTTGTACCTCGTAAGTGTTTGTTCAATAAATCCGTCTTTTGTTAAATCCCATGTTCCTGTCTCATCATGTCCAGTGTCGAGTTGTTACAATATTATTTTCCAACACTACCTGTTCATTTCCGTTTAATTTTACTTAATTTAATTAATGGTTTTGTTCCTTTTTAGTTGAGTTTTTATTTTGTGAAGACATTTCTATTTCGCTTTTTATATATATAATTATAGTTAGTTTTATTAATGATAGTATGTCAGAGTTAAAGGTCCCGTGAAGTGCGTTGAAATATAATTTTTTTTTATTCCACATTTGACGTAATCTCAACTGAAAAACAAAGAGAGGGCAGGGCATATAGTAGCTCCTCCTCTTAAAAAAGCAGCCAATAGCGTTTTGTTTTATCACCGCTCTGCCAGTGAGAATGGTTGAGCTCAAGTGCATCAAATAATAAGAAAATGAGCAGTGTCTTGAAGGGGGCAGGGCATGTCAGATACTAGAGAGCATTTGATTGGTTAAGATTTGATAAGAAACTGAAGTAGGAGGTGACGTGTAGTGTTGTCCCGATACTGGAATTCAATACCAATAGGCCTTGATCACACTTTCTGGTTCCGGTAAGCATAACAGCATATCACAACATCCAGTTCCAATGCAACGGAGTAAGAAAGAATGGCAGAGTCATCTTGTCGCTGTTATTGCAGCGTTCCCGGCTGCTCCAACTCTAAAAACGACACCCTTACCTCAATTTCCATGATTTCCCAAAAGACGAAGGACAGAGGAAATCATGGGTTAAATTAATTAGATGGGATAAATGTCCCTTATTTCAAATTATTGAATTATTATATGCGGGAGTACGTTTGTGTGCGGTTTGCACTTCAAAGCGGAGATCATTATGTTTTTTCAAAAATTGGTGGTCTTGGTTTTAGTTTGATGTGTAATTATAATATAGACAAAATTCCAAAAAGTTATCTGCCTTCCACAAACAAGTGCTCTTTTCATGGTCATTTATATACAGTTTTACACATTCACCAAGCGAACGTCTTCTTGTCCAAACTTTGGCATAGTTGACACTGAGGATGTCATCCGATGTCCTGAGGCTGCCATGTTTATGCGACTGCTAGCGAAACCAGACAAAGCGATACATTGTTTCTAAGGGCACCTCCGGTGTTCAATTCCGCTGTGATAAAGGTCTATAGGTAGTGAATTTAAAGAAAATGTCCATTTTAGTCTTAGATGTGGTTTTCATTTACTGTAATAACCTTGTTTGGAACAAGTGACTATATGATGATAGAATGTTTTCTGTTTGGGTGAACTCTTCCTTTAAAGCAATTAGTTTCCTCAAATGGTTTGAGTTTCCTGAACTGGTTGAGTTTAACAGTTTGTGATGCAATGGTATTTCCTTTCGTCATAATGTACTGTCACAATTTGAAAAGATCCTACTGTATTTAATTCTTCGGTGTTTGCACATACCGACCTCTTTTTGAGCTGTAGGATGGAGGAAGGTTTTGTAGATTTCTGCTGCTTTGCTTGAGAGTTTTCCAGATGATCTGATCTGCTTGTATTCTCTGCAGGCAAGCCAAAACTCAATGTTCTCCGCACTAAACTCAGACTGTAGGAAGGAATGAAAGGCGGCAAGGTAGTCTGTTGGGGAGAAATTATTAAATTAGGAATAATAAAGAATGCATTCATCCATCTATGGGTTAATGTTCATGTGAAGTGTTTATTTTGCTAGTGCACATTTTTATTCTTTAGGTGAACAATTATTCCGCGCAAGTAAATCCACTGAATAAAATATTTTGTTTTGGTAATCTTCAATCAAAATCTGAGCATTTGCTACCATGTTTGGAGTGGTGGTCCTTCTGTTGACGTCAGTTTGACAGCTTCAGCCATAATATTCTTAGTCACGCCCCTCTTACTGTTAATTTGATTAGATTCTGTTACATTGTGTCCTAAGATTGTGTTTAATTGCATTTTATTTTGAGCAACAAAAAAAACATGTGATTACTTTTATTATGAATTGAAGAAGATAAGTTTCTAAAGAAGATAAGTGCATCCGGTAAGTATTCAGAGCGCTTCACTTTTTCCACATTTTTTTATGTTACAACCTTATTCCAAAATGGATTAAATTCATTTATTTCCCCAAGATTCTACACACAATACCCCATAATGACAATGTCAAAAAAGATTTTTTGAAATTGTTGCAAATTTATTAAAAAATATCACATGTACATAAGTATTCACAGCCTTTGCTCAATACTTTGTTGATGCACCTTTGGCAGCAATTACCGCCTCAAGTCTTTTTGAATATGATGCCACATGCTTGGCACACCTGTCTTTGGGATTTTTTGCCCATTCCTCTTTGCAGTACCTCTCAACCTCCATCAGGTTGGATGGGAAGCGACGGTGTACAGCCATTTTCAGATCTCTCCAGAAATGTTCAATAGGATTTAGTCTGGGCTCTGGCTGGGCCACTCAAGGACATTCACAGAGTTGTTGTGAAACCACTCCATTGATATTTTGGCGGTGTGCTTTGGGTCATTGTCCTGCTGGAAGATGAATCGTCACCCCAGTCTGAAGTCAAGAGCACTCTGAAGCAGGTTTTCTTTCAGGATGTCTCTGTACGCTACTGCATTCATCTTTTCCCTCTATCCTGACTAGTCTTCCAGTTACTGCTGTTGAAAAACATCCCCACAGCATGATGCTGCCACCACCATGCTTCACTGTAGGGATGGTATTAGCCTGGTGATGAGCGGTGCCTGGTTTTCTCCAAGCGTAATGCCTGGCATTTACTCCAAAGAGTTCAATTTTAGTCTCATCAGACCAGAGAATTTAGTTTCTTCTGGTCTGAGAGTCCTTCAGATGCCTTTTGGCAAATTCCAGGCAGGGAGTGGCTTCCGTCTGGCCACTCTACCATACAGGCCTGATTGGTGGATTGATGCACAGATGGTTGTCCTTCTGTAAGGTTGTCCTTCTGTAAGGTTCTCCTCTCTCCACAGAAGAATGTTGGAGCTCAGACAGAGTGACCATCAGGTTATTGATCACCTCCCTAACTAAGGCCCTTCTCCGCCGATCATTCATTTTAGATGGCCGGCCTGGTGAATTCCAAACATTTTCCCCTTACGGATGATGGAGGTCACTGTGCTCATTGGAACTTTCCCCAGCTTTGTGCCTCGAGACAATCCTGTCTCAGAGGTCTACAGACAATTCTTTTGTCTTGGTTATGCTTGGTTTGTGCTTTGACATGCACTGTCACCCTGGGACCTTATATAGCCAGGTGTATGCCTTTTCAAATCATGTACAATCAACTCAATTTACCACAGGTAAACTCCAATTAAGCTGCTGAAACATCTCAAGAATAATCAGTGGAAACAGAATGTACCTGAGCTCAATTTAGAGCTTCATGGCAAAGGCTGTGAATATTTATGTACATGTGATTTTTCAGGTTTTTTTATTTTTAATAAATTTGCAACAATTTAAAAAAATCTTTTTTCACATTGTCATTATGGGATATTGTGTGTAGAATTTTGAGGAAATAAACGAATTTAATCCATTTTGGAATAAGGCTGTAACATAACAAAATGTTGAAAAAAATTAATAATTTGAATACTTTACGGATGCATTGTAACAGTTTATGTGGCAAATATATCTTGTCAAGCAAATTCTGAACAAGAATCAATTTATGACATATCAAAGGACTCTGTTTAACACCACAGCCCCAATAATAGGTTATACCCATATGATAATTATATGTTAAATGTACATATGTATATATATGTATAAAATAAAATAAGGCATTATTTCAAATATTATTTGTGTCATTGTGTCATTATTTCACACACACACACACACACACACACACACACACACACACACACACAC
>CAIGQW010031024.1:8394407-8423268 GCA_903798125.1 Danio choprae
TTTCGGCTTAGTCCCTTTATTAATCTGGGGTCGCCACAGCGGAATGAACCGCCAACTTATCCAGCATGTTTTTTTACGCAGCGGATGCCCTTCCAGCCGCAACCCATCACTGGGAAACATCCACACACACCCATTCACACACATTCACTACGGACAATTTAGCTTACCCAATTCACCTATAGCGCATGTCTTTGGACTGTGGGGGAAACCAGAGCACTTGGAGGAAACCCACATGATCACGGGAGAACATGCAAACTCCACACAAAAATGCCAACTGACCCAGCCGAGGCTCGAACCAGCGACCTTCTTGCTGTAAGGCGATTGTTCTATCCACTGCGCCACCATGACGCCCTAGACATATTTAATTCTTTAAAAAAATATAACATTTTGTATGATTTTATAATTATTTGTCATATTTCATATAAGTACAAGTAAAAAATAGTAAATTGTTTCATTTTTACATTATTGTTATGCTGAATCATTATTTAAACCATTCATTCATTCATTCATTTTCTTTTCGGCTTAGTCCCTTTATTAATCTGGGGTCGCCACAGCGGAATGAACCGCCAACTTATCCAGCATATGTTTTACGCAGCGAATGCCCTTCCAGCTGCAATCCATCACTGGGAAACATCCATACACACTTATAGACTACGGACAATTTAGCTTACTCAATTCACCTATAGCGCATGTCTTTGGACTTGTGGGGGAAACCGGAGCACCCAGAGGAAACCCACGCAAACACGGGGAGAACATGCAAACTCCACACAGAAACGCCCACTGACCCAGCCGAGGCTCGAACCAGCAACCTTCTTGCTGTGAGGCGATTGTGCTACCCACTGCGCCACCGTGCTGCCTTATTTAAACCATATTTTGACTTTTTTTTTTTCCAAAACACATTAAAGTATACACTTTTATAGCATGTAATATACTATCTGAGTATACATCAAAATAAATTCTATTTGATTCAAGGAAAAAAAACAGGACATCTCGTCTTCGTTCCCACATAGATGTACCAGTGCAATGCACAAAAGTAAAATATTTACCTAAAACATCCTTTTCTTGAACAGGCATGACATTTTTCCACAGCAAAAATGCCAAAATTTTACTCTGTATATCTGAATCATCCTTCGACTGGAAAACCTGGTTGACTGCAAAAAAATGGAAAAACAGGTTTAAATTTTATTCATTCATTTATTTTCGTTTCGGCTTAGTCCCTTTATTAATCCGGGGTCGCCACAGCAGAATGAACTGCCAACTTATCCAGCATATGTTTTACGCAGCGGATGCCCTTCATTCACACATACACTACGGCCAATTTAGCTTACCCAATTCACCTGTCTTTGGACTTGTGGGGGAAACCGGAGCACCCGGAGGAAACCCACGCAAACACGGGGAGAACATGCAAACTCCACACAGAAATGCCAACTGACCCAGCCGAGGCTCGAACCAGCGACCTTCTTGCTGTAAGACAATTGTGCTACTCACTGCGCCACCGCGTCGCCGGTTTAAATTTCATTCTTCTTCAGATTTCATTCTAATCTCAAAAAAGGGGGTTGGTTTAACTTTATTTTTGGTTCAAATAACCTATAAAAATGGGTTGGTTTAAATAAATCTTTGGTTCAAATATAAAAAAGGGGGTTAGTTTAACTTTAATGTTTTGGTTCAAATAGCCTATAAAAAGGGTTGGTTTAACGTTTTGGTTCAAAAAATGTTTTTTAATTGTTGGTTTAACTTAATTTTACATTCAAATATTAAAAACAATTGTTGGTTTAACTTAATTTTTGGTTCAAATAACCTATAACAAAGGGTTGGTTTAGCTTAATTTTTGGTTAAAATATCAACAAACCCAACAAATATCAACAAACAGCAAAAATAATCGAAACAATGTTTGTCAATATTTGAACTCAGCATTTTTTTGTTGTATGAACGAATCGACTTACCTGGACTCTCGAGGCTTCTTGTATGAACGCTGAAAGCACCGACGAGAAGTAAAAAAGCGATTCGTAGAAGAACACTTGAAGTTGTTCTGTCCATTGCACTTGTAAACTGTTGGTTTTTGCTCCTTCCTGACCAAAATCTCTTCTGCCGGACATTCACTCGCCAGGACCCTTTTAATCAGCCGTTGCAGACGCGTGAATGTGTCACGGCTGTAAATCAAAAGTGTGACGGAGTTGGTGGTGCGTCTGAAAGTGTCTGTTTGACAGGCCGGACTGATGTTCTGATGGGCTTTCAGGGCCAATGACTGTAATCAATCACAGGCCTCTTCAATACCACTGAAATCATTCATCTCTTTTCATTTCGCTAAAAGTGTGCAGTGTCTGGAATAACAGAACCGTATGGATAGTGTGATACGTGTCGTTCTGTAAATGTGCTGACTTCTGCATTTTGAGAAATTGGATTAAGATTTTAGCTCTATTGCGAGGCTGACAAGCATGATGTAGGCTATTTGAGTAATATGTTATGCTATTTTTTCTTTTTTCACATTTCTCTTATTAATAACATCATAGCAATAAAAAAAGAGGACAAATAAATAATAATTGATATGTCATGTAAATATTCTACTCTAGGTAGTATTTAACTTCTATTGAAGCATTTGTGTGGCCTCACGGTGGCGCAGTGGATAGCACGATCGCCTCACTGCAAGAAGGTTGCTGGTTCGAGCCTCGGCTGGGTCAGTTGGCGTTTCTGTGTGGAGTTTGCATGTTCTCCCCGTGTTGGCGTGGGTTTCCTCCGGGTGCTCCGGTTTCCCCCACAAGTCCAAAGACATGCGGTATAGGTGAATTGGGTAAGCTAAATTGTCCGTAGTGTATGAGTGTGATTGGGTGTGTATAGATGTTTCCCAGAGATGGGTTGCAGCTGGAAGGGCATCTTCTGCGTAAAACATATGCTGGATAAGTTGGCGGTTCATTCTGCTGTGGCGACCCCAGATTAATAAAGGGACTAAGCCGAAATGAATGAATGAATGAATGAATGAAGCATTTGTAATTACTGCAATATTTCTAACTATATAATATAAATATTCAATCATTTATTTTCAGTTACATTATTTTAGGCAGTATGTAAATTTTATCTATAAGTGTGTGGAGCAGCACGGTGGTGCAGTGTGTATGGATGTTTCCCAGTGATGGGTTGCAGCTGGAAGGGCATCCGCTGTGTAAAACATATGCTGGATAAGTTGGCGGTTCATTCCGCTGTGGCGACCCCAGATTAATAAAGGGACTAAGCCTAAAAGAAAATGACTGAGTGAATGAATATGTGTGTGTGTGTGTGTGTGTGTGTGTGTGTGTGTGTGTGTGTGTGTGTGTGTGTGTGTGTGTGTGTGTACTGCAGGATATACTGATATAAAAACAATTGTTGTTTAGTGATGTTTAGTATATAAGGTGTATATATCATAATAAGCAATAAACATTTTGTTTTCAAATCATGTATTTATTTGTAACATCAGTGACATAGTTAAACATTAATTTCATTATGTTTTTAAAGTAAGACATTTAATAAAACAATATGAATACAATTAATCCAGTAAATATTTACAAAATTATTTATTATTTAAATATCTACAAAAAGTAGGCTAGTTATTTTAAAATATTAAAAGTAAGGTCAGTTTTTATAATATACATCTATTTTATTCATTCATTCATTCATTTTCTTTTCGGCTTAGTCCCTTTATTAATCTGGGGTCGCCACAGCGGAATGAACCGCCAACTTATCCAGCATATGTTTTACACAGCGGATGCCCTTCCAGCTGCAACCCATCACTGGGAAACATCCATAGAACTCAATCCAAACATCCATACACACTCATTCACACACACATACAGTATGGACAATTTAGCTTACCCAATTCACCTATACCACATATTTTTGGACTTGTGGGGGAAACCGGAGCACCCGGAGGAAACCCACGCAAACACGGTGAGAACATGCAAACTCTACACAGAAACGCCAACTGACCCAGCCGAGGCTCAAACCAGCGACCTACTTGCTTTGAGGCGAATGTGCTACCCACTGCGCCACCGTGCTGCCCCACACCTATTTTAGTGTTTAATTATTTGTATTTTTTTTTTACAATTTGTTTAACATTTCATTTAAACATTTTAATGGCAGTCTAATCAGGATTCACTTTTAAAAATAATTTTAAGAAACAACGTATGCCAATAAATATAAACGTAATATATACGTATAAATATAAATGTAAATATATAAATATGCCAAAAACTCAAATTGCATTGAAACATTGCACTATCAAATAAAAGATTCAATTGATATTTAATTTTATTTTCTATTTGTGATTTCAGCTTTTGACTGTAGAATCAATGACATGATAATATTACAAAATAACATTTCTTAAAATTGCATTAAAATAATAACATACATTTAAACAATTATACTACTATATATGGTACTTTATTTGCCATATTTTGTTGTTTTAACGATTATTTTCCCATAATTATATTAAAAATACCTTTAAAAATGCAGATTCATATAATAAACAAGCTCTGGTTTTAAGCATGTTTGTTGTTGTTGTTGTTGTTGTTGTTGTGTTTGATATCGTCAAATATTGTAAATATTTTAAATTGTTTTCAACTTTCTTTTCTTTCTTTCCTAAATGATTTAATGGTCTTTTATCATTTCCAAATTGAGCATTTGTTCCCAAAGCAACAGAGACATCAGTGTCAATTTAAGAAATTAGTAATCTCAGATGGTTTAGACTGCCCTTAATTAGCCATTTAATAACCGCAAACCATATCGGATTTCTTAAAATATTGCCAGCCCATGTTTCAGTCGGTCTGACTGACTGATAGGACTGTTTATTGACTGAAACTGCGCAGGTTCAGTGGGTGTGTTAACGTTTGTTTGCTCACGTGCGCGCGCTTCTCTGCGTGCCAGGAGGTGAGCGCGCGCGTGCATTGCATGTCCCGCCCTGCCTTCCGTAGCAAACACACACACATTGCTCGGCTTTTCCTCAGTGAATTGTGTGTGTGTGTGTGTGTGTTTGTGTGCGCTCGTAATTTTCATCTGCTCTGGGTACAGAGGGAGGGACAGACAGAAACCTCGGCTGGCGACAGAAACCAATCAGAGCGACACGAAGCCATCGATCGGGATTTATTTATCTGACGGAAACCGCCATCAGTCTGTCAAACAATAACCTTCAGAAACCCCAGAGAAACATTAAGATGGCTGATTTTAGTATTGATCAGAAAAACCTGCCTGGCGTAAAAGAAGGTGAGTGGAGAAGAAGATGAAGATGATGATGGTGCGCGTGCATTGTGTGTTTCTGCGTTAAAATAAATGGGCGACTGGCACGCGCAGCGAGAAACGCGTTTAAAAGAGACGAGCACGAGCCTGTCAATTCCTGTCAGATGACTTAAAACTGTCTTAAAGGTTTGATATGAATCACATATGGTAAATTATTAAGGTAAACTGATTATTTTGGTTGGTCGTGAGTGAAAGCGCATAGAAAGTCAAACAGCCATTGAATATTAGCTGCACTGGGTCGTCAGAAACGACGCCAATGATATATTTGTTATAGGACTTCTATCGCTTTCTCTTTCGGTGTGTTTTGATTCATATGTCGTGTAATGGATGTCGTATGATGTCTAGCATTAGCTGTAGGTGTTTTAGTATGTATTGGCTGCTAAGCATTGTGAATATTGGCACGTGTTGTCAGATTGGAGCAGATTCAACATGAAATCTTCTGCATACTGAGGGTGACTGTAGTGCAACACAAGCTGTTGGTGGCTAATCATGTTGTTAAGAGAAAAGCTAGCTTTGCAGGATTTCAACCCAGCATTTCTAACCCTATTTGATGCTTAGGGTGAATTAGTGTGGTAGTATTTAAAGACACGTCATTTATTGGGCAATATCCAATGTGGTGCTTTATTTATTACCTGAAGTAGATGTTGTTCAGAATCAGGTTAAGTAGTTCTGGCTAATCATTATGATTTTTAACGTCATAAATGCTGGCATAAAGGTTGAGACCTCATTTGTGACAGGCCAAATACACAGTAGTTTAGAAAAATCAACTTTTTATTCATATTCAGTCCTTAGTCAAAAAAATTAAAATATGAAATTAGGCCATTTTAAGCGAATTGTGAACTAAGTGTTTCTTGCTATTCGTTTAGTAGAAATCTTTATTTTCAGTAAAGTTTATATATGTATGAATGTATATTTTAAGCACATGTAAACATGTAACATACATAAGCGCAGTTTTAAATGTGTCTTACATCAATACATGCCTTAGAAATATTCATCCTTGTCTAGGGTTTGTGATTTTTTTTTTTTACCCTCCAAAAAGTTATAAGCCACAAAAACTGTGGGTACTTCAATCCCCTCAAACAAGCACTCATTAATGTGGGCATTGCTTGTTTTTGCTGTTATAAGTAGTTTGTTGTCGTTTCGTTTCAACTGTTAGGCTATGAAACAGTGGCTCAATTCAGTGCTGACACTTTAACAAACTAGTGTAGATGTGAACTGTTTCTACACTGTACATGCAGATAGATACAGAATTAGGAGTTGTGTGTTGTGTTCTGACAATGATCATTTACTTTGCACACTATATGCGAGCTCTTGCGTATACTCGCATATGGTTTCACAGACAAGACTTAAAGGAAAAATTCTGTCATCAATTACTCGCCCATTGCTTGTCTTAAACATTTATGAGTTTATTTTGAAGAATTCTGAAAACCTGTAACCATTGACTTTCTTAATATTTGTTTTTCTTACTGTGCAATTCAATGGTTAGAGGTTTTCATCTTTCTTCAAAATACATAATTTTATGGTAAGCACAATAAACAAACTCTTAAAGGTTTGAAACCACTTGAGGGTGAGTAAATTATGAGGACATTTTTATTTTTGGTTAACCTATACTTTTAAGCCTGGACCCAGACAAGTCTTAGCTGTTTTGACTGAAAAAAAAACTGATCTTAAAATATATCAGTACCTTTGTTTTATCTTAAGATGGACAGCAGCAGTTATGATATTTCTAAGGCGCATTTATAAAAATGGCTTCAATGTCTTAACTGAACTATGGCCTAATTTTGGCATAGTCTAAGCCATGTCCGGCAAACCTAGCCCTAAACTATAGCTGGTGCTTAAGACAGGTGGTACAGGAAAAATTTATTTAGTTTTTGATAATAAAAATGTGAATTTGCCATGTTAACCAATATGAAGTTGCCTAGTTTAGTAGAATATATCAAATGTCTGTGAGCAGCCTATATATTAGACATCTGCTTACCAATTAATGCTGCTGTCTGATATTTAACAATTTAGTTTCATAATTTCACAGTCAATAAAATGCATAATAATTACAAAACATTATTTAAAAAAAATATGTAAATATTTCAGTTATTAGAGTTATATATAGAGTTTATAGATTTATCTGAGTACTGTACTGCATGTTATATTTAATATAAAATAATCGTTGATTTAATGATGCGTAATAATAACAAAATGCTAAAAGAAATGATTTGATTTGTAATGAATACATTGAAATATACATCTGATGTTAAATTAACAATTTAATTTCATGATTTCATAGTCAAATTATTATTATTTTTTTTATAAAACTAACATCTTAAACTGTCATCTGTGGCCTTCTCTTGATAATGCATTTGTGCTTGTATATCTGGCGGTCATATAGCCCACAACACATGCTTTCTTTGATCCAGACATCACAACAGACGCTTTCACATTTATTTTTTAATTTATTTTTGGGAGAAGTCAAATTTACATGTGTGCTTTCAACAACCAGATGCATTTAGACCTGTCCAGTTTGGTCTGAAAACCACTTCTTGAAGTGGTCTGAGCAGTGAATTGTAGAAAAAAAAGTCATAGCTAATTGTGATCGTTTTCCATATAAGTGTTACTGTACCTTCGTTTCTATTTATTGTATTATCTGTGCAAAATGTTGAGTGAATAATTTTTGTGGTATTTCCTACCGTCATCATTTACCCATGCTTTACTTGTTCCAAACCTGTTTGACTTTTTCTTTCTCCTGTTGAATACAAAAGAAGATGTTTTAGAGAACGCTGGAAACCTGTAACCATTGACTTCAATAGTATTTGTTTTTCCTACCATAGAAGTCAATGGTTACAGGTTTTCAGCTTTTAAAAAAAACATCTTGTTAGTGTTTAACAGAATAAAGAAACTTTTGAACGTTTGGAACCACTTGAGGGTGTGTAAATGGTGAGTACATTTTTGGCTGAACTATCTTTTTAAAGCTAGATCAGAATGTTTTTGTCTTTATAACAGGATGAAGACAAACAGCATACCGCGTTTCTCACTCTTACAGGTTTCTGTTTGTCTTTCCTTGAAGAATGTCCTTGTGGTTTTCTGTTTTCAGTTGTGTTGTGCGTGTGGATTCAGCATTTTGTTGTTGTGCTTTTCTTCGTTCATGCAAGCAACATTGGGGATGTTTGTCTGGAAATGTGCAGGCTTAAAAAATGTGCAGTATTTGCTGACTTGGGATGCGTTCAGTGCTGGTTTTTGTGTTTGCTTTGGAGAGTTTTGAGCTTTTCCTTGTGTAGGCTTGCCAGTTGCTGCTCAGATGGTGTTTAGTAATGCCTGGAGTATCGTCATCCCAAATGAATCAGACGTTTTAATTAATGTCGTATTGTTTGTGTCACTTCAGGCTGTATTTATTGTATGCTCATTTTTATGTGACATTGTGTGTCAACACACAGTTAATATAAAAAAATAGAAGTCCCTGTTTATATATTTTAGTTTTACGTTTCAGTTTGAGGTTTAGATCTTTATGAAAGATATTTTACTGAGTTAAGATGCATTAAATTGATCAAAAGTGGCTAACATTTCTGTAGTTTTCTGCAGTGTAAAAAAATCTATTTCAAATTAGTGATGATCTTTTGAACCTTGTAATCATTAAAAAAATCCTAAAAACATTTCCATAAAGATTCTACATTTACAAATGTACTTTTATGAATATTTTTTAAATGAGCACTAAAGACTGAAAGCTGGAGTAATAATGCAGAAAATTAGACTTTCATCACAGGAAAGTTCATTTTATATAAGTTAATTTAATATATACTGCTCAAAAAAATAAAGTGAAGACTCGGAGTTGCATTGTGTTGTTTAAGTGTTCCCTTTATTTTTTTTTTTTTTAGCAGTATGTATAATTCTTGTTATAAAATGTTGCTAATAGGTTAGCACATTGCTAACATGTTTCCAAAATGTGAAGAAAAATTTAATTGCGTGTATTAATCGTTCACCTAAAAAGCAAAATAAACATCACACAAATTTCACAGACACTTTAAGAAAACATTATTGATTTTTTTCCCCCACGTTCATCCAATCCACTTAAAAACCACAGCTAGCAAGATTCAATACATTCAAAATCATCCTGTTAATAAATGTTTCTTTAAAGTGCACCACATATGAAGTATATAATATAGTGAAAATGAGTGCAATGCAGAACGAATGCAGAAAAGATGCAGAAAATGTGGTCAAATGTAAAAGCGTAAACATACTGTATATATTCAGAAATATTTTTAAATATGTCAAATAAGAGGCCAACTCAAAAATGCATTCTGAGTGAAAAGCCCTTTAGGATTTGCAATATGTTATAGACTGCGGTCTGTCAAGTCACTTGGTAGTGGTTAATCTGGTACACTGTCACGTTTTGTTTCAAATGTCATTATCGTTGCCGTGTAGTCATAGTGATTAATTGCAATATTTGCTGACATTTGATTCCTCAAAGAACATTAATCAATTAAATCATTAATTAATCAGTAAAACTAAATTTGTTCATTTATTTGAGTAATCAAACAACTAAAGATTTTAATCTCATTGTATCTCAAATTTGCTGACTAATAACCTGGCCCACATACAGTACTGGTCCACCACTAGTGTTTTACTGCAGCATGTAGTGTCTGTCCTGTCTGGCCTCATTATTTGAAATGGAATTCTGCCTCTGTTATTCAAACACAAACTTGTATGAAAAACAAATATGTCTGGAATAAGTTGTAAATTGCTTCAGAACACCAGCGTTAGCTGACAGTGTTATTTAGAGGACAATTTTGTAACGATTTTGATTGTTATGGTAGTTGCATAGTTTTATTGACAATATGACAGTATTTCTTCCAGAAATGGCTAGGGCTGCACGATATTGAAGAAATTGGATATTGTGATATTTTATTTTTCTGCAATAAATATTGCGATAGGAATTCATTCATTCATTCATTCATTCATTCATTCATTTTCTTTTCGGCTAAGTCCCTTTATTAATCTTGGGTCGCCACAGCGGAATGAACCACCAACTTATCCAGCTTATGATTTACGCAGCAGATGCCCTTCCAGCTGCAACCCATCACTGGGAAACGATAGGAATACAGTTTATTACAAATAATCATTTGACGGTTTTCTGTGGAGTCTTACAGTATTCACCTACAGATATTGTATAATTACAATGCCAAAAAGCTGCTTTTCTTACTTTGCTTTGTCTCGTTTCTAGTCCAAATATCTAAAAATTGAGCTATAATTCAGACTCAACATTGCATATCTTGCGACGTGACTATTGCGAATGTTCACATTGCGATATCGATGCTGAAACTATATATTGTGCAGTAGGCCTGCACGATATTGGAAAAATTGAATATTGTGATATTTTATTTTTCTGCCATAGATATTGCGATACAGTTTCACAAAATAGTTTGAACAGCTCTATTTGACAGTTTTCTGGGGACTCACAATGCTAAAAATGCTTTTCTTATGTTGCTTTGTCTCGGTTCTAGTCGAAATATCTCAAATTCTTAGATCAAGTAAAAATATTGTTTTGTTTTCACCTTAAATAAGTCAAAATTAAGAGTTTTTCCCTAAAACAAGCTAAATTATCTGCCAATGGGGTAAGTAAAATAATTTTGGTCTTTGAAATGTACATATTTGGACTAGAAACAAGACAAAAATCTATGTATACATAATTGAATACAATTAATCTTTGTTACAACTCCGAACATAATTTTTTGTGACCAAATGTTTTGAAATGAAGGACTTACAAACATAAATTTTCAATCTATTATGGTTAAACTTACCAGTGACTCTACAAACCATGTGTGTTCTGTGGCTCCTGGTCAATTATAATTCAGACTCAACAGTATCTCAGCAGATCTTGCAATGTGACTGTTGCGAAAGTCTATTGAATTGCGATATCGATGCTGAAACGATATATTGTGCAGCCCTAAATGGCTTTAAAGGAGGTTGGTGTGAAGAACTTGTTCCCTTCGGGTGTACATGCGCATTTGCTTGGACAGCCAGTATTTAATTTCTTATTAAAAGATGGCTGCCGAGTAACATGTTTTGCTTTAAAGAGACTTTGAGTGAAGGCAAGATTCTTGTTGTCAGTACCATATGTTTTTGGTTCCTCCTTCTAAATCTTTACTTGGCTATTCTTTTCCAATTCCAATTCTCCAATTCATACAGAACCATGTCGTATGATGCATGAAAATGTCACAATAACGCTTCACCAGCCAATGCGAATAGTTCACGAATGCAAATTTTGCTCTTGGTTCCTCATTTGGTGCTATGAATATCTAACAGTCTCGGTTCTGCAGCTCCTCAGCTCAGCTAAAGTTGCTAATCAGCAGCAGATGGACGATGTCTTTAATCACTGATCTGCAGCAGTGGCTTAATTTTATCCTCTTGCAATGTCTCATCCAAATGGAGCAAACAAACGCCAGTTGCAGTGTGAACTGCTAATTACGTTTGTATTACGTGCTTAGTTTTGGGTGCGAAACTGGGGCATTTGGTTATTAATCGTGCTTAGTTCCTAAAAGCAACAATCTTTATTAGTTAGCAGACTGAAATTCAAATGTTGCTTTTATCAGATTTGTGCTATCAAGGCATGTGTCGGTCGGTGGCTTGAGGGAATTTGTTTATTTTATTCGTAGTGAATGAAGTGCACTCCGACGACATCATCCACTTTATGAACCATGTCACAACAGCTGGTTGTTTGCCAAGTGCAGAATCAGGTCAGCGTAGGGCACATAAGAGCAGATATGAGCGTATTAAAAGAGACTGATGTGGACGACAGTTTTTCAGGTTGTATTTATAACTGAGGTGAAAATGGTCTGATGCACTGCGGTTTCAGTTGAAAGCAGACTTTCTACATGGTTTCATCTGAATCTGGAATCGCTATAAAAAAAAATCGAACTAACTGGACGTTTACAAAAATGCCGTTTTATGAGTTTTGCCTATTTGTTTACGCATCAACATCCCTGTTATTCAAAGCTGCATCTTCAAGTTTTCAGTGTCACATAATCCCAAATAAATCATTGTGTTGCTTATTACATTTTTGTAATCAATGTAATCATGCTGGTTAATATTTTTCTGAAAATGTTGCAAATTTTTCTTTTTTGATGAAAAATGTTAAAAACAACATAATTGATCTGTTATGAAGTTTTGAACATTATTTATTTATCAGTCACTTGCTTGATTTTATGCATAGTTGTTAAAGTATGAAGACCTACCTCATAAAAAATTAAACAATTAAACAATTTAAATTCAATTAGGGGTGGGTGATGTTGACCCCAAAAATTTCTTTATTTCTTACCTACCTACCTACCTACCTACCTACCTACCTACCTTTCTTTTGAGAATAATTGTAGTTGTAGAATTGTAGAATAATCGTAGTTGGCAAAATTTAGCTGTGTTTCTATGCTGCTACCTTGGCTAGTTCAGACCTGTCGTGGATAAATATGACACTAAAGCCGACAGTAGTTGTTGGCAAGTTCCTTTCTTAATGAGGAATTCATTAAATCAGTCATTCAGATGTTTCATTCAAAACTGCTCATTCATTTTAAAAACTAAGCAAATGAGTAAAAACAGTTTTTGTCTGAAAACAGATTCAGGAATGAAACGCCACAATGCTGCTCTTAAATTCACAAATGTTTGAGACTATTTTTAATGGTGAAAAAGCAGTGTCCGCTGGGTCTTAAAAAGTCTTAAATTTCAAAAACAACATTTTAACATTTGAAAAAGCCTTAAATTCACTGAAATATGGTGTTGTAAGTCTTAAATCATTTTAAGCAGGTCTTAATTTTCCTTTGTCCATGTGAAGTTACTCAATTGGTACAACCAACAATCCATCAAAAAAAAAAAGGTTAACAAAAGCTTTTTTACATTTATTAACTCTATTTTACCAATTTGGTTTAATTATCTTTCTTACAGTAACATTTGTTTATAAGTATGTGTTTGAAAAAATATGTGTTTTTGAATTTTTATGTTGCAAGTAAAAATATTTTCCACTGGCCATTAAAAAAAAACCCATTGCGTTTTGCCCTAGAAGTGTGAAATTTCATCCATAATGGTTTTAAAAAGGTCTTAAAAATGTCTTAAACCTTGTTTATAAAATGGAAAAGTCTAATAACTTGATTTATAGGGCCATTCTAACTGTATATTTATGGGCTTCAACACAGGGAATGATACTCAGCTCACACATTGTAAAAAAAGCAAAACTATAACAATATTATCAACAAATACCACACACTCTTTAATCCAATACAAACCTAATCTTGTTGTACATTCAGATAAATACCATAATGTGTGTGCTGTATTTAAATAAGCCTGTAAATCTGAGGATTGTGCTGTGACCTAAAAGTGTGACGTCATGTTTTGTTAACAGTAAATAATGTGGTTTACATCTTTCTTTGTGTTTGCAGTGTGTCGAGACTTTGCCTTGCTCGAGGACCACTGTTTGGCCCACAACCTTCAGGAACAGGAGAGTAAGTCCCTGTGCTTTTTATTGCTTTATTTTGAATGTGAAATCAACATGTATCGACCTAATATCCTGAAGCTGTTCGTTGACACTAAATGAGTCATTCATACAGTTACGGTTTTCCCCTGTCCTCAAGAGAGCATGCTCGATTATTCAGAATTGAAAGAAAAGTCCAAACTAACCATCTTCCCCCTTTACCTATGAGTGAGGTATTATACTTTTGGCTACAGATCAATACATTTAACTATGTGATAAAGCACATGCAGTCACATCATGTGTTTGGGAATTTTGTGGAAGAAATTTTCCCACCAACAGATTTTGTAACTGGTTCAAGTTAACCATGAACCCAAACCCATCAGAAAGCTGCTTGCTAAAAAGCTGCTGCTTGTCTTTTTATTCCCTGTGTCAAGTCAAGTTGAGCTTCATTGTCATTCCATGCGTGAGCATATAGTGAAAAGACATGTACACTGTATGTTACACCTGCTAGTTTTGCCGGATAGATATAAGCCTGCACAATTTGGTGAAAACTTTTCATTATCATGATAATAGTATATGCAGGGTATCTATAGGTCGGTGTTTCCCATACATGTTCCTGGAGGCACACCAACAGTACACATGTCTCCCTTATCTGTCCCATTCATTTCAGGTTTTGGAGTCTCTTCTAATGTTCTGATGAGTTGATTCAGGAGTGTTTGAATAGGAAGAGGTTGAAAATGTGTACTGTTGGTGTGCCTTCAGGAACAGGGTTGGGAAACACTGCTAGAGGTCATGGAATTTCTGGCATATCATGAAAGTTTGATGGGTCTATTCCAGACATTGAAAATCAAGAAATTTTTGTATTTCTTTTTGTCCTAGTCATGGAATGTCAGGGATTTTTGTTTGTTGCTAAAAATTGTAGTCTCCATTTATTAAATATTAACATTTCTGTAATTTATCCATAAAAATAGGCACTCCAGTTTTTAATAAAAACACCTTTTTTATTCCTTTTACACTCATCAGCTGGTAATAACTGAAGTCAAATGCAGTCCCTACATGGTAACGGAGTCTAACATGCCAGGATAATACAAATTGTAAGAGCTTTGGCTTCAAAATGACTTCTTCAAAAACTTGTTGTAAAAAAGTAATGACTGAAAAGCTACCTATAATGTAATATATCTAAATGTAATCTATAATGTAAAACTATCGAGCCATCAAGTATTGGAATAGGAGCAATTCACAGCACCACAAAGAAAGAACCTCTGATTTTTTTCCAAAACCAACGAGTACAGTGGTCCCTCGCTATAACGCGGTTCACCTTTCGCAGCCTCAGTTTCGCAGATTTTTTTTGTGCAATTTGACATGCTTTTTTTTTGTGCATTGTGTTCTGTGTCTTAATTGGCTGTAGACCATTGTCAATCAATCTCCTCCATGTCTCCTGTACAGTACAGAATGCGTTCAGCTTGCCAAATTAACATAAATCTTTGATTGCTAGCAGTGTTCCAACAAGGATGAAAAAAGGTTTGTAACTGTCCGCAGTAAGACCATCGTAAAGGGGGTCGCACACCAAATGCGCCGCGGCACGCAGCGCCATGCATTTTAGAATTGTAAATATAGATTTATATCAGGGTACGCACACTGGCCGGCTGTCTGCGGTGCCCAGCTACATCTCAAGACTCTGTTCATATTTCTGCCACGCCACAGAGTGTCATCTGAATATTTCATTTTAAATAACGTGAATATGCGCCTTCGGTGTGTGTGACTTTCAACTGTCATGTGCGCGGTGCAGTGCAACCCCCTTAAGGATGGAGTCTGCTTTAGTTTTGTGGATCAGTGGCTGCAGGAAAAAGAACATTACGCTGGATGCCAACATTATCAGTACAAATGCTAAAAAGCTTTATGAACCTTTTGCTGACAGCAATTAATGTTTGCACTTGACAACAGGTTTTAATCTTTGGTTTTATTTGACTGGGCTTATTTTTCTATTAAAGCTTGAACTTTGAGAGTGTTTAAACGAGAGAAAAGTGTGAAAAAGTTAATGCCTGTCTGAAAAAAGTGTATAAAGTGTGTAGTGAGGGGTTTTACAGCCTTAAAACATCTATGATATTTGTAAAAAATAAAGCTGACTGCTTCGCAGATTTCACCTTTTGCAGGTTATTTTTAGAATGTAACTCCTGCGAATAATGAGGGACCACTGTACTCCTTATCGGCCAATACTCAGAGCCCAGGAATCGGTAATGGGGAAAAAAGGATCAAAACAGCTGTTTGTTTGTTTTTTATTATTATTTTAAATGTTTGGTCTAGGGTTGCAAATACATACTGTATCCCTTTTAAACTAAGATGTACTCATCTTTGGTTAACATTATTTAATATACTGAGTAAATGTTCATTCATTCATTCATTTTCTTTTCGGCTTAGTCCCTTTATTAATCTGGGGTCGCCACAGCGGAATGAACCGCCAACTTATCCAGCATATGTTTTACGCAGCGGATACCATTCCAGCTGCAACCCATCACTGGGAAACATCCATACACACTCATTCATACACATACACTACCGACAGTTTAGCTTACCCAATTCTCCTGTACCGCATGTCTTTGGAATTGTGGGGGAAACCGGAGCACCCAGGAGGAAACCCACACAAACACGGGGAGAACATGCAAACTCCACACAGAAATGCCAACGATTGTGCTACCCACTGCGCCACCGTGCTGGCCACTGAGTAAATGTTAAAGCAGTGAAATCAATTGAATATTGAATTGAATAATGCTAGGTAGAGATATATATAAACATAAATTTCCCTGTCATTATAAGTTCCTGCATTTATGCTGTATTTATACATGATAGTCTACTTTTAAACTTATAAAATAACTATTTTTATAACATTGAAACATATAAAATTTGATTGTTTTTATTCGACTTTAATTATTATTACATCCAAGATGTCATCATGCGAAAATATTTGACTGACAGAAATTGCGTCTCATTATTGTTTCTTTGCGTACACTAAATGAACAGCGCATGAATAATTGTATACATTAAATAAAAATTCACAAACCTGTATTTCACCAAAAAACCCTATGAAAGCTGATTTTTGAAGATCATTAAGAAGGCTGTTTTTATTACATTTTTAGCATTGAATAAAGCAGCTTTTTTGATCGATAAATCAACTGATTTGACCGTTCACCAAACCACAGGAGCAGTTTATGTCCTAAACATCAACTTTTCTTCAGATGGTACTGAATCGTCTCGACTAACAACATCTCAAGTGAATGAAAGTCTCGTTCTCTCTTTGTGCCATTTAAATGGCTCCACGTAACAAATGTTGCCGGCTTGACTGACGTCAGCTAAATCTGTCACATAAATCTGTCAATCTGTTTCAATCTGTCATTATTTTTTTATATCTTTTTTAAAGATAGCTGGTGCTCACAGTCCCAGGGTCAATAAAAGTGTTCAGACTTGTGTTCAGATGATGCACTGCTTCGGCTAGAATTGCGTCAGTGTCTGAGATTTACTGCCTTGTTGTCCACATTGCACTTGGCCTTGAAATAGCAACAGGTTTGATGCCATTTCTGAGATTTCAGTTGTTTAATATAAATGATTTACTGAATATTACATTTGTTTTATATTTTTAACAATAATAAGAAGAATATTAATTTTAGCCATTCATTTTAATTGTGTCTTCAAACTGAAATTAAATATTATAATTGGGTTTTTTTTGGAATTTGCTTTTTGAAATAAATGTAGTAGTATTATTATTATTATTAGTAGTAGTAGTAGTAGTAGTAGCATTACAGTATATACACAATAGTAGAATTTAAAACTTTTAATTCAGCCACTTGCTTGATTTATATAATTTTTTATATAAGTTTAGTGTTAAAATACGATTTTACCAACCAATTGTGTCTGCTTCAGAACAGTGCACATGCAATTTCGGGCTATTCATTTCATCTAATTTATTTGCATTAAACATTCTCTTGTTTGGTGGAGTTGTTCTTCAGTGTTTCGGTTTTCAGCAGTGACATTTGCATTGCACTGAACTAAACTGAATTCAACTGTGACATCTGAACAGTTTTAATTTACTTTAACTTAATCTATGTTAATCTGCTTTGACACAATCTGTATTGTGAAAATCACTATAAAAATACAGATGAATTGAATTGATTTGTTTTACTCTTCCAGTTGAGAGCCACTTGGCATCCAATGTGTACAAGAGCCGCCTGGCGCAGCAGGACCTTCAGGTGGCCAAACGTCTGCAACAGGAGGAGGACCTGCGGGCCAAAGCCGAGAGCCAGCGGCAACACCGCCGCATGTAAGTGACCTCAAACCAACACATCACTACCTAGAAAAAGCTAGGCTAGATGTTGAGGTTAAAGGTCGGACTGTACTTTGCTAGTTTGTGAACTAACGACAACTTAAAAGTGCTTTATTACTTTATTTTAAAGATTCCTAATTTGGTTTTGGAGTCTTCTAGTTAGTTTAGTTAGCTGTTTATTTAATACACTCACACACTTTTAAACACACACAATCACATGCACACAGAGAGAAAAGTGTGTGTTCTACAGATAGTTTGTCATCTAACTGGAGCACACTCAGAATTGCAATTGTGTTTTCTCAGAACATGGAGTGTTTATAAGAAAGTGTCTGGTGCATACGCAGAGGAAAAATGTGTCTTCTACCAGTGGTGTGACTTATACTTCTCTATTCCGGGTCAGATTTTCTGATTGGTCAGATGGTCCAGTCTCCTATGATTGGTTGACCACTGTATCAAGAGTCAGAATTCAAATTGGCATATATTGACATATATTAGAGATGCACCAAATTTCAGCAGCCAAAAAAAAAGGGCTGAAAAATAAAAAAGGGGTTGTGCTGCACACAAAACAACATGTGTTGTCTTCTCAACAAGTTGACAAACCAAAAACAAACCACTGTAGACTGGTATAAAGCCAATTTGTTTCAAAACGACCATGAACGTAAGACTGGAGTTACTGTTTTGTTCCGCGCAGTTCAGTATCGCTTTTTTCTTTTAAGAGACAATGGCTTAATTAACCTATGAAACTTGCAGATTTTTTACATGCAAAATAACAACCTAAATAGACACTAGACAAAAGTAATATCCAAAAAAGCATAATGAAGACAGAAGACGGCCCAAACTGTTAGCAGTAGCACGGAAATGGCATGTCATTTGCCATCTTTAGAGATAAGAACTGTGAGCAGAAGTCGTCTGAGTGCTATCAGTCTTGATAACTCGTGTTGTCGGTCGGATCTAGACAATGTTTAAAGTCTTGTCTTCAGTTTACGCTCAGATGGAGTTTAGTTTGTGCTTCTGCCTGAATGCGAAGGCCTTGTGTTGTCTCGTATTTGGCTGTGGCAGTAAAATGTTTTGACTTGAGCTCATGCCACATGCGGATAGAGTGTTCTTCCTGCTGGGCGACATCTCAAGGTCTCAGAGCTGATGGTATCGCCAGAGTTTGAGCGAGAAGAGCCTGAGGGGAAAAAAAAACTTGGTTCGCTGCTCAGAAGCTGTGGTTGATATCTCTGTATTATATTGTTTGGTGTGTGTTTGGTGTGTGTGTGTATGGGGGTATACCCTAATATATACGGGTTAGGCTTACAAGAGGAACCATTTTGGCAAAAAAAAAAAAAAGTTTTCAGCTTTTATTTACATTTGAACAAAAACTTTAAGTCAGAATTTGCCTGGGGTATGAATAATTTCAGGCTTGACTGTATGTGTATATACTGTATTTATGTATGTATGTATGTATATGCAGATACAGAAAAAAATATGCCAAGACACTGCAGGTGAAGAAATATTTGTTTAATAAAATGTATCAGGCAAATTATATATGAACTAATAGTAAAAATCTGCAGAATGTAGATATGAATAAAACTTGATGTATGTAAAACTGCTTTTTACATAGATTTATGACATTTTGAGAAAACAGCCCTTAAAAATTGTAGCAGTTTACCAATTTTAACTTGCTTCTGAGCTTGTGCTCCCATTGCATTTGTTGTTGCTACGCACCCATCAACCGTGCTCTCTGAGGATCCACCACTGACAAACCCTTGCTGTAGCTCTGATACAAGTTTTATTCATGGTGAAAATGAAAAAGCACTGCAGTTTTTGGGTGCTCTGCGTTTGTCTGAAAGTGTGACGCTGATTGGTTAGTTCTTGTCACTCGACTCATAGTGCGTTAGCGGCATTCTAAAAAAAAAAGAGAGAGATGTTTTAAACTCGCTGCACTGTTGGCAGAACTGGAAAATGCTAGCTCATTGCTCCCTATTTGTGAAATAATGAACTAGCCCACACAAATCAGGTGATGTGTGAATGTCCCCTTAAGCAGGATAAAAGTATGCACTGATAAAAATATTACTTGAGCAGCAGATTCATCATATTTGGATGATTTTTGAAGGATCATGTAACAGTAATGAATACTGAGCTTTGAATCACAGGAATAAATTACATTGTAAAATTTGTACAGATTGAAAACAATTGCTTTAAATTGGAGTAATATTTCACAATATTACTGTTTTAACTGTATTATCGATCAAATAAATGAAGCCTCGGTGAGCATAGGCACGAAAAGGTTGTCCTTTTACACATGGCTTTGAGTCAAACTAATTACATTATCTAGGTTGTAATGGGATTGCTTTACTACTTACTCTCTGAACAGTAATCACATGGCTAATTATGTCTTAATTAATCTCCCAAACTGCTGTAAATCTAGACACCGGATTGTCATTCCTTGTAATATGAAACACATTTGTAACGGCTTTTAGCTAAAACAATAGCTCTAACAAAAAATAGCAAGACTATTAGGAGTACACATGTAAAATTTTCATTATTCGTGTTCAACCACTGTGCATAATGTATATCTGGAAGTTAAAAAAAGGTCTAAAATATTTTTTTCTGTGCCGTTATTAACGAAACCTGGGTAAAATACTGTAGTTTTTAGTCTTTGAAATCAAGCTGTAACAAAATATGAGCTAAACTTATAGTAAATTACAGATTAATTAATTATTATTTATTATTTTATATACAATTACTTAATTTATTTACAAATTAAGCACAAATGGAAGCTAAAAATAGAAAAGCAAATTAATTAATTCTGTAACGGCAATACAATTATTTGCTAATATTAGACTAGTAAACAATTATTATTATAATAATTATATACACATTTTTTAAAGCTATTTTATATATAGTATTTTTTCAGTGTAGATTTTCTTACAGTTTCATGTTACTGTTTGTTAGTGCTTTCATGTTTTGTAAAGCAATATAAATAATAAATGGTTAATGCTACCAATTTTAACAATATTACATGAACAATGTAAACGTGGAATTGTTACTGAAATAGTTCAAGTAGAACAATTAAATTAATTAAAATGGGGGGAAAACAAACCAAAACTAAAAATTCAAACTACATTTAAAAGTCAAAAATACAAAATATAATCCAATTCAATCTATGAATAAATAAACATTTAATACAAAACCAAGTGAATTCAACATGTGAATAAAAATATAGAAAAATAGTAAATAAATACATAAACCAAAATAATATTTTCGTGTCCACGTTTTCAAGTTTAACATGAATTAACTTCCACGTCTTTTGCCATTTTAAATCATTAACGACAATTAATCCTCAGCTAAAATGTATGAACACAACAGCCCTATTTAATACTGCCCCCAACACCTTTATCTGAGACACAGGAAGTGAAACCCACACTGGATGATGTGAGGTCTGGATGTGTAAAGTAAACTCAAGTGCTTTCCTCTGTCCCTCCAGCGAACGCATTGACAATGAAATGGCTCAGGAGATTCAAGACCAACTGGTCCGACAGGCTGAACAACAGCGGCAGCAGGAGGAGAAAGATGAGGTGAGAGCCGTCTTTCCCAGCAGTCACTTGTGCTGGTCATCATTGCTTTAGCCTCGCCCACAGCGGTCACATGACAGCAGCGTGATTGTGTTTGTAAAACAGATACTGGGGTTTCCTGTAGGGCATAAGTATTCACACCCTTGTCTGATACAGCAGTTCTTTGTTGACTGTTTTTCAGCATTTATAAAGGATGATGTAAATTAAATACAGTTAAACTCAAAATTATTAGCTCCTGTGATGTTATGTATTTATTTATTTATTCAAACATTTCCTAAAGGAAAGTTTTCACAGTATTTCCTGTAATATTTTTTCTACTGGAGGAAGTCATATTTTGTTTATTTCGGCTAGGATAAAAGCAGTTTTTAATTTTTTGAAAACCATTTTAGGGTCAATATTATTAGGCCCTTTAACCAATGTATATATTTTGGGTTTTATTGTTATGTAATGACTTGCCTAATTAAACTAACTTGCCTAGTTAACCTAATTAACCTAGTAGCTTTAGAAATATCTAGTAAAATAGTATGCACTGTCATCATGGCAAAGATAAAAGTTAATTAAGAAATTAGTTATTAAAAATTATTATGCTTCGAAATGTATTGGAAAAAAAATCTTCTCTTCATTAAACAGAAATTAGGGAAAAAATATAAAATAATTAAAATTGAAAATAATTCAAACAGAACCGAACCGAAACGCTAAGTGGAAACAAGGCATATATCTTCCCTCATTGTCATCTTTCAGAGACGCAAGTTCTGTGTTCTTGAATGTGCCAATACAAAAGTATTGCTTTTGCTTCCTTGTGATGCGACGACAGCTAAAGTCTGAGTTTAGATGGTTGGTTTGGTGTGATTGACTTACATGCAGTGAAAATACAAATGTAAGGGAAAAAAATGTTATGAAGAGCTTTAATGATTATTTGAGACTGGTGGAACCCAGGTCTGCAGATCATCTTCTTGATGGAAAAAAAAAAGATGCTGTTCCAGTTTTTGTTTGTTTTACCGTCGTGTAAGTGTAAGCTATAACTGATATTTTCATGACATTTTCATTTATGTTTCTATGCATTCAAATAGGCCATTGCCCGAAAGCTGCATGAGCGAGAGATGAAGGAGGAGAGGAAACGGCAGAAGCAGATGGATACAAACATTGAGGAGGAATTCTATGAAGACAAAGGTGTGTAGACCAGCAATGCCTGCTGGAAGGGCTGCAGTTGGGTAAAGGTGGAAGTTTGTAGTGGAGCATATTAGGATTATTGATAGCTGGAAAAATCGGTGGTTGTAGGATTTCCTGCAAATGTTTTGAAATGCCATAGTTGTGTGTTTGAAGTGATACAAAAACAGACAGCATGACCTTGTTAGTAGCATGCAAAGACACCGTAAAACCAAAGCAGCATAATTTACACACAAAAAGGTCTTTCAATGAACCAGTAAAGAACACACAGGTTATCACACTCATCCAGGCTTTTATTAAAATACTTGCTATAAATTGAAAACAACAACAAAAAACTATAATATTGTTTAGTATTTATGTAGTCAGGACCAGTTATAGGAGTCAAATGAAGATAGAACGTTGATGTACATTTTCTATTTTTACACATACTCTTACATTTGTATTTTCCTGTTTCAGCTTTTTCTGAAGTATTTGCGCTCTAGGAGCTGATTACAGTCATTAACGCACATTTCATGCCCCAAGTACTCCAGATACTTTGATCTGTTTGTTGTAAAGTTAAACAATATTTCGAATAACTTGACCGCATGTTAGTGCGCATCTGATGTTTGTTTAAACAACATTAGGGATTTCTGGAAAGGCTTTCTTGACTCATATTTAAAATAGCACCAGCAGACCATCTTGCATTCGTAATGGATTACCATTTAGCAACAAATGCTACAAAACTGGACATGCCAGTTGTTCATGTCAACACTGCATCTGTTAACCCTATCCGCCCTTGCGTGCCAGTATTTGCATTCTAACAGTTTGTTTTCACATGTTATGTAATCATTCTCTCATGCAATCATTTTGATGTGTTTAGGGCCTCTTTCTGGTTGACTGGTATTGTTCCCATAGGGTCTGCTTGCCTTCGTTAAACACTCACATCTACCATTCATAGGTGCTTAATGAAGAGTGCTTTTCAATGAAACCCAAACCCTAAAGAATGAAACTTTGGCTCGTAATGCGTTTCTTGATGGTGTTTATATTTTGTTCGCAGTGACCCTGCCATGGTAAGCACAGATTAGCAACCACCTACAGGGCACAACATAAAAAATTCACCATCTCTGAGAACGCTTGGGGGAGTATCTTTAGCTCGCTCCCTCTCTTGAACCATGACAGAATAGCTAAGCTCCTTTCTCACGCCAGGATGCAAACAATTAGGCCTGTGCTGCATTTCTGCAACGAGGAGGAGATCAGACATGTTTATCTGTACCTACCACTTCAGAATCTCTGATGAAATTGCTGTAGGAGGGTTAACAAGCTATTTGTGTCTCAGAGTCTTGGTTTGTTGGCATACATCGGAACTGAAAAGCATGTGGGCCTTTTATGAACACCTACAGTGTGCACTAATTTGAGGTTAGGTTGTAGAAAAGGGATTAAGGTTTTAGGATTTTGAAATCTGGAGAATTTGAATGAGAAACAAGCTGGTTTGCAGCCAGATAGTCAAATCGAAAATTAACATTTATCAAGTTTCTTTCACAGGCTTTCAGTTGACGTTGTTATACTATTGTATGTATATTTTACAATAAAAGATGTTTACATGTTTAATATTTAAAATTATTTCTATACATTTTGAAATGTGTATGCGTTTTTATATTAAAAACAAGTATCAAATATGGCAAAATGCAGTTTAATGGCTTTCAAAGTTCAGTTAAATTTTGATCACTTTTGCATTTGTGGCAAAATTCTGGATTCTGGCTGTACCACCTTCATTTGAGTGAGTTGGTGGTACTAGTCAGAAAAAGCTTTATTTACCATTTTGCTTCCTGCATTGTCCATAGTGTACTAACCCTTGTGTACTAATCCAGTTAAGTTTTATTTCCCTCCTTGTTCTGCACTCCACCTTTTCCCATCCCTCACACTCACTTTCACACAGCCTCCCGATTTCCATCAGACCTGCGGGAGCCAAATCCCCATTCCACTTCTCCAGGTTACAGAAAAGAGAAGCACCGTGACTACCAAATGATTTCCCCTTACAACTCTCCCAACCCAGACAGAAAAAGATATCCTACTAGCCATAGTCGTTATCCAGAATATGAGCCTGTTGAATTCAGACAATCTAAGCATCCAGAGAGTTCAAATAAGGGAAGGGAGTACTACTCACCTGAGCGACAACCAAAAAACTCTGAAGTTCATTTGAAAGAAAGAAACAAACCTCTCGATCTGGATAGCACAGAACCCCGTAGAAAGAAGAAACCGAATCAAGGGGACAACTTTGAGCCGGTGGTGCGGCGGAAGGAGAAGCCACATAGGGACTACTCTGCTGACCGAGACAGGGTTTGGGACAAGGAGAGGAACAAGGATCGAGAACGAGAAAGGGATGGACAGAGAACCAAGGAAAGACAAAGAGACCGTAACCGAACAAAAAGTCAAGATCGTTTGTTTAGCGGCGATGTCAGGGGTAGAAACATGGACAGGGCAATGGACCAAAATATCGATGGACATAGTAGCAGAGATAGACAAAGAGAACGAGGCAGAGATGGGAACAGAGAGAGGCACAGAAGTAGAGAGCGAGTACTGGACTACAGTCTGTCCCCCTCTAGAGGAAGGTCAGAAGACAACCTGGAGTGGGAAGATCTCAAAAACAGGCCTAGGCTTCCCATTGGTCCCAATGAGGTGTTTGAAGAGCCTACTTTCAGAGGCCACTCAAATGATGGCCTATCCCCTGGCTATTCCCCCAAAGAGAGAGGTATGGACTTGTGTCCATGTGTTTGAGTGAGCCTGCGGTGCTACTGGTGGTGGGAGTGCTGTCAAGGGATACTCTTGATTTCCTTTTTCCTCTTTATTGGTGATTTTGGTTTGCAGGAATCTTGTGCACTAAAACTTTGCAACTTGCATTTTTGATCATCTCCTCTCAATCCCAAAACAAATCTGAATGCTGTTTGAATATATTACTGCAGAGGTCTTCAACACTGTTTCTGGAGACACACTTCTGAAATCTGAAATCACATACTTTTTAAGTAGATTATACATTAGGTTTGGAGCCTTCTTTGCGACTGTGAAAAAGTATGATCTGTATCAGGGGTGTCTAAACTTGTTCCTGCAGGGCCGTTGTTTTACAGAGTTCAGCTCTAACCCTTATTAAACGCACTCGAACCAGCTTATTAAGGTCCTCAAACTCTATAGAAAGAACTATTCTGGGAAAATGTGTTCGAGCTTACTGGATATTGCAGACCAGTATCTTCTTGCAGGATAATAGTCTTCCATAATGTATACTTCTAATCTATGTAGTATGAATGAAATTTGGTTTATTGCACTGTGACCCATGCCATGTTGTGCGTCACGTCACTCGCATTCATAAATCCTCTTCAATGGCTTCATAGAACAGTAAAGTGTCCAGTGGATGCACACTTCAGAATCTTACTAGAAGGATTAGGTCAAGTGCATGAAGGTCCTGAAGGGGTATTGAGTCTCAATACTTCCATCTGGAAGTTTCTATTAAGCCTAATAAGACCTTTTATTAGACAGTTCAGATATTTAGGGTTAGTTCACCCCAACAAAAATGAAAATGTTTATTAATTACTTGCCTTCATGTCTTTCCAAAACCACTGAGACCTTCATTGGTCTTTGGGACACAAATTAAAATAATTCAGTTGTTTAATTAGGAATATTATCAAGTTACAAGAATTATTGTGGTTTGTTTTGAGGAACTTCTAACAAGTCTGGAACCTTGCTGTCTATGGAGGATGAGAGAGGTCTCAGATTTCACCTAACATATCTTAATTTGTGTTCTGATGAACCAATTCCTCAGAGGTTTGGAATGACATGAGGGTGTATAATTAACATCATTTTCATTTTTGAGTGAACTAACACTTTAATTATGGTAGGAGCTATAATGTGCAGGATTGGGCACCCCTGGTGCAGGTGTACTTCTCACCTACTTTTATAAAAACCTTTTTATAAAAACCTTCTACATTTTTTTTCATGTACTAAATAGTATGGAGGTAGGCATATTTTGCAAATCCTTGCAAAGTTTTTTTTTTAGCTGTGATTCAGGTGATACTAAAGAATTTGTTTAGCAGGTTCCAGTTTGTTCGATTAGAGTTGGAACTAAACTCTGCTGGAAAGTAGGTCCCCAGGAGAAGTGTTGAAGACCTCTGAATTAACATGGCAGAAGCGTGTTTTCCTGTGGACTGATGGTCTTGCTGTGCCCCCTGCAGGCCGCAAGGTACGAGGAGAGTATGGCATGAAGGAAGCAACACATGGACTGGCCCAGTTAGACCTACATGACCAAGAGTTCAGAGACCTGGAGGTGGCACGCAAACTACAGGATGAAGAATTAAAGGTATCTCGACTTTTTGTGGTTATAATTATTAACCATCTGTAGTCCAAAAAAGTAACCACCTGTCTTTTTTTTTCAGGCTATTCAAATTGACAAACGAGCAGCTCAAGTTGCACAAGATGAGGTACGACAAATTGGAATTTTTAGTTTTTGGTAATTGGTTTTGGGTACCTCCCAGATCTGATTATTTTGTGTTTTATGATTTAAGGATTTAGCCCGACGGCTAATGGAGGAAGAGAAAAGGGAATATAAGAGATCAAAAGATAAGGAGAAACAAGTGATTGAGAGAAGGCAACCTGAGCTAGAATACAAAGTAAGCAACATCCATTCCAACGTATAAGATGCATTGTTCTGAATACTGATTGGTCAAACAAGCTCAACCTTTTTAAAAAGATCAATTAAATATATTTGCAGTTTTTACAGTATGTATCAGAAATGAGACACTTTAGCAGCAGGGATAGCCAAGTTCAGTCCTTGAGGGCCACAGTTTTGCTCTGACCCTAATAAAAACACTGAACAAGCTAATCAAGGATTGAGTCTTACTAGAACTCTACAGGCAAGGTTGGATCAGGTTCTGCAGGACTGTGGCTCCACCCACTGGTCAGACCGACAATATAGTTTCTCATGAAACCCACAATGTTCTGATCACATACATGGTCTCTGTCGAAACAACTAATGTCTGTCTGTCATCTGCTCCTATATTTTAGCCAGTGCAAGAAGATGTAGTACGACCACGAACACGAGAAGAGGTGCGTAGTAGAGAGGAGGAGTACCAGAGAGCACGCAACCACAAACCTACAAGGTACAACATCTCCACTTCATCATTACTGATGGATGATGTCTTACTGTTTGCTATACACCAATAACAACTCACTCCCACTATAAGAATTGGTATTCCTGCAGTGATAACAGTAACCCTACAATGGGCCTGTGAATAGATGTACTAAAGTAGAATGTGTGCAATACAGTTTTGCGTGTATGAGCCGGTTCAGAAACTGATTTACTGACATATTTTACTCTAAATTCACTTTGTAACATCAGTCGAGTGTTTAAAATCCAAAAATTAGTTCAAAATGAAATTCTATACAATGATAAAAGCTAGGTCAATTAGCATCGCACTATAAACAGGGCTGTACTTTTTGACCTTTTTGGTGTGGGTTTTCAGAACAGAACCTGGTACCCACATACTGTCATATTCATATATTAATGCTAATTTTCGCAATAATGTTGCATATATGTAGATGTATATGGCAGATTTTTTTATGTCTTGGACATCTAAACAAATTTAATCTACATATATTTTCATATCTCAGATTTCTGTATGTGGGACCAGACAGTCAGCTGATACTTTCACATTTGGCTCGATTGCCCTGCTCGTACCCAAGTTTTACACACCCTCTGAACTAAACTATAGTTAGGTTGAACTTCACAGACTGACTTGGGTAGAGTTTACGGATGCGACTGCACACAGATTATCTTTGTTTTACATTTTTCCTTCAAGCCACAAGCATGGGAATTTGCATGAGTCTATGTACTGTGCCCTGCGCCATTAAACCCACAAATCCAAAAGTAATTTGTTTATTTAGTAATAAACTTTATATAGAACACATTATTTTACACAGTTAACAACACACATTTTAACATGTTAATACACAAAAGCGCTTCTCTAGCATTGCATCTGCTCTGCATTTTTACATGTGTACCAGTTTTGTTTTGTTTTGTGCACTCTTGATTATGACTTACGTTTACAATTACAATTTACAGTTATCGTCCTTTATATCATTATCACAATA
>CAIGQW010031024.1:8423668-8436290 GCA_903798125.1 Danio choprae
CAAGTCCATATCATCCATCCCTATTCATCAGTACATTTATGCTCCCAAAAATCTTGCTGGGTTTCATATTTTTCTTGTTTCTTCACTTCAGGCCTCCACCTCCTACACAGCATTATGAGAACATAAACCCAAGCTATGCCTACGTTGAGAGCCCATACTCACCTCGACCTCCATCAAGGCCAGAAGCAGCGTACAAAGGTTCACATTTGCGCAATACACCTGCGGTACCACACTTCAAATTCGGGTGACTGTCTAACATCTAACTTGGTCTCTTTTTAGGTGCCTACTACAGACAGTGACCGTAAGCCTCCACTGCTGTCCAATCTTAAGTCCATTCGGCCCTTTACTTTGCGAGGAAGTGATTCAGAAACTACTTTGAGTTCACGAGGCTTTCAGCAGAAGCTACTGACACTTTATTTGATTTTTAATTTTCTTCTTGAATTATTCGGCCTATCATGTCAGGTAAGCCGGTGTTGTCTCTTCATGTTGCGAAGGAGTCTTTTATCCTGGAACTATGAACTACTGGCCAACAGGGACGGTTCCTGTTTGCTTCTCATGTTCTCGTCTTATTGTGGACGACTGGACAGGAAGTGATCTACTGCACAGCTCTTTTTTTTTCCCCATCCCTCTTGGCATCTCTAATCAAGCCTCGTCTTGATTCCATGTTGCGTTGTCTATCAGGTGTTTTCCACATTTTGTTTTTATTTAACCGTGCTTGAGTTTATATAAATCATTTTTGTGCTGCATATTTATTGATTTATTTTTGAGAGGATATATTTTAATTTATAATTCATATTTTAAAGTTCTACCTTCTATCATCGATCTGAAGAGACTGTTAAAATAAACCCGGAAGTGGTCGAAATTCTGGAGATCTGATTTTAAAAGTTCAACCAAAATTGAAAATCGGCTGTTTATTTACTCGCTCACAGGTCTTGTTTTACATGACTCTTCAATTGTTCTTAACTCATTAAATGCAAGTATATTTACAGGCAAAACAAATGTAATGGCCGACGATACATTATTGAGGTTTCATGTTACACTTCTTGCGCAGAGTGATCATTTTGCTTCTCCATTTATTGTCAGGAGGCACAGTAAGTACGTTTTGACTTGCATTTTGTGAATGCCCCATGTTTGAGAGCGGGTATATTAACAGCAAGTTTTGATTTTGGGGTTAATTATCATCTTTAACGCAAAGCTCCAGCCCTTGCTCTGTTCTCCAACTAATCAGATATCAATATTTGTTTCTTCATTTTGCCTCCATATCATTAGTGAGAGACTCGTCTCGAACCCTGTGGTACACCTAGGGTTCGAGACGCTTAGCCTTCGGGTGCCTTTGTTTTTGCGCTAATTACTACAGTGTCCATAATAATTCTTCTCAGATTTTCTTCGTAGGTTTTTTTTTTTTCTTTCCGAGACCTGCTAATATGATGCTCCATCGTTCAAATGCATGCTGGCTGAATGTGAACAGTATGGGCTCTATATAAACATTATCATCCAGAAAACTTAAAAAACAAAAAAATGGCCACAAACACATCTTTACTCTTCATTTTTTAATTTTTATATATATATATTTTATTTTAATTTATAAGTCAATAGCAATTCCAAATACAAGTTCTAAGGCATGTAGTAGCATTGCTGTCAGCACAGATGTAAACTGTTTTATTGCTTGCATCGTCATATGCAATTCATGCTAATATCTCTGTGTTCGGAGTTACAGTGCTTTTGAATCTGGTGGCAGACTTACATTAAGCAGGGACATAAGAAGTGACCAGCAAACCCATCAAAGCAGCGAGCAAGTGACAATGGCAGCGTTTATCTGGCACTTTCTATAAATAGTGTACACATTAGGGGTAAATGTGTTGTTTGTTTGTTCAGTGAAGCATGTAAGCTTAAGAAAACGTTTTTGCTTTCCCTTTTGTTTTGTATTTTGTGAGTTTTCTGTTTATGCATCTTTTTTTACATCGCAGTTTTGCTTTTGGTTTGCATTGTTTTTTGCTTTCACTTAATTTTATTGTGCTTTTTATTTGGATGCTTTTCTTTCCTTTCTTTTTTTTAATGCTGTTTGGATTTTGGCTTTTGTATTGCTTTTTATTTGCTTTATTCTTTGTCCTGTCCTCACAAAACAAGCTTATTTTTGTTTTGTAGAAGTCTATTTTCATTTTATTTATTTATATATTTATTGATTTTTGCATACATTAAGGCCTTCGGCTGCTGCCAACCTCTTTGAGACCAAATGTTAATTCAGTTTTGTCAATGAAATACATTTAACAGTATTATGACACCATTGTGTGATTATCAGACATTTAAATGATCTTTCTTTTTCTTTTCTAATACTAAATAAAATCCAGTATATCAAATAGTCCTCCCTTTAGAACAGTTTGTGCATTTATCGCCTATACAAA
The DNA here is from genome assembly GCA_903798125.1 of Danio choprae. Classification (NCBI taxonomy): domain Eukaryota; kingdom Metazoa; phylum Chordata; class Actinopteri; order Cypriniformes; family Danionidae; genus Danio; species Danio choprae. The sequence goes on from CAIGQW010031024.1 coordinate 8,426,071, forward strand.
CACTAGTTTTATTACTCTATTAATGGAAAGTGCCAGAAGCACATCACTCTATCAGGGCTTTTTTTAATTGTTATCATTTCCTTACAACTTAATTACTGCTAACATTCCATCCTTCCCATCAAAATGTGTTAAAGGGATTTCAATCCGCTCGGCTCATGGCAATGGGAATATGATTGTGCGAGCTTCATGTAGCATCCAGTACAGTTACAACTAAAGGCAGCAGCTACTTTTGTATATCGCATTAGTGCCTCTATTAAGACCAGTGTTGGATTGCTAGTGCTAATCGCTCTCAATAACGATATGCTAAGTTTGTGTTTGTGCATTTCTCTGAAAGGCATGGCCTGAAATAAACTTTTAGGGAAAAATCTCCTCTGTTGCCATGATGCTGCTGTGCTTAACAGGTGATTTTAGGTCTTTTTTTTTCTTGTGCAACTGTATTACTGAATCGGTTTTGAATCACTTTGTGAGTGTGTGTGTGTGTGTGTGTGTGTTTGTTTTAGTGATGAATGTGCATATATATATATCTCTCTCTTTCAGTGCTGTATCAATCAGTGCGCTGTAGAAAAGACAATTATATGTTACGATTCTGATACTAATTGGCTGGATGGTTTTTGTGCCAAATTTGTAAGATTCAGGGATTTTAAAAACATAGTATTGCTGTAAAACTGACCAGTGATCTGAGGGGGAAACGAATCTGGTTTACAAATGTTTTTGCTGGAGGTTGTAACAAACAAACTGAATTTTTAGCACCCGATGTGTTGTTGTAAATGTGTGTGTGCGTGTGTGTGGCGGAGCGTCATTTTTCATTTTTTTTCTCTCTCTTATTGTACGGAGATGATGTTCATGCCAGTTTGTTTTACAATCAGCTGCTGCTGGAAGCGTTTTTGTGACCGGCGAAAGTGTTTGTATCTTGCACATTCTCATAGCTTCCACTGGCCAACTGTAAATACCAAATAAATGACTTTTAAAGGGTCCGTTTGAGCCGCTTGAGTGTATTTGTAAATCCATGTCAAATAAACAACAACTCTCTGGTTAGAACCTGCACTACTGTCTATTCATGAAGTGTTTTATTTGATATTTTAGGCTAAATTGTGTGTGTGTGTATATATATATATAATTAAAAAAATTAAATAACATAATTCAATAATTAGTCATGCAAAATTTTTTAAAGTAATTTATACAGAAATTAATGTCAAATTCATGTTTCACTAACTACAATTTTAAATTTTGTGCGTGTTAATAGGCATATAATTAATTTTTTAAATATAACATATTTAGCATGTCAACAAAATATTTTTCGTTTTTTTGTTAAAAACCTGTCAACAACATTTATGACATTTAGAAAAGTTATATTTTAGAAAAGAATAGTTATTAAATGAGATATTTATTGATATCAGTTCAAATGAATACCTATTTTTCATTAAAGTATTTTAAAAATGATTATGTGTGGCCTACTCTTTAAAAGCCCAACTGTAACTGTAAAAGGGGTCATTTACACTTAAGTGGAAAACAAATTAACCCAATATTGTTTGTCCACATTTGACCCAACGTTGGGTTATGACAATCCCAACATTTATTTAGAGCATGAACCACTTTTAACTAAATCTATTTATTATAGTATAGTCACAAAATATGGTTTAAACATATCCTGAACCATTAATTGAATAATTATATTTATAAAGATATTGAATAAATATCTACCATACACTTAAAAAATGACTTTTGCTGCTTGTTCAAACTACTTAATTAAAATGAGTTGAAACGACACCATTCTTAAGCTTTTTTTGGGCGGACAACTTGATTGTTTTATGTTCAATCCACTTAAATGGTTAAAAACGATTGAGTTGACTTAATTGATTTGTGTTGAGACGACATGTAGGAACTGTGTGGAACCAAGCATTTTTTACAGCCTATACATGTTCTTAAAAATGATAATAATTAGGTTTAGGGTATACTTTAATAACTTTATTCATTAATCAAGCACTCAGAACCATTATACAAGGTACAGCTTTCATTCACACAGGTGTATTTGTCTGTCATTTTCTTTATTTGTCGGAGTCTCAACAATCCCATACAGCAACCCAACCCAAGACAACAGAAACTGAAAGCAAGCTGTAAAATGAATCACTTTAAATGGTCAAATGCAAAATTTGTGGTGTGGTTTTCATCTTCATAAAGGGCTCAATCACTTATGAATGAGGAAATGCCCTCTCTGTAAATGCCAAACAACCGCCAGTCGAGGGCAGGTTCACCGACATGCCGAAGATGTTCACGGTTAGATTGCATGTTGAAACGCCACAGATCTTCACAGGTGACAGAAACTCTTTCCTTCAGCTGTACTGCCATCCAGCGGGATACATGAGTATTTCATGTATATATTAATCCAGATTACACTTTTTTTTTTTCCTTCTCAGGTTTGTGGATTTGAGTTTGGGAAAGCTGAATATCTGCAGCGCGCACTACTAGAAACAATGACTGAAATCCTGCTCTTCATCTCAGCCACGATTCCTAGCAATGTGCACTGCAGGTCAAACGTCCAGGTAAACATCTGGAATAAAAATGACAGTATGAAATTTAATGCACATGCCCACTTTAAAAGAACTTAATAGCTTTTTGTTATAGTAAGTAGATGTTATGATCCAAGCATTCATCTAAAACTAGGATACTTCAATTTATTTCAACATGTTTATTAACGTTTTTTAACATTTTCCCAGTTTGCCTTAATCATATGACATTATTATTATTATTATTATTATATTGAATATTTGCACTTTAAAAAAAAAGGATGTCACAGTAAAATGCAACAAATTTAATAAAAAAAACTAGCTAATTATTCACCTTACAAAAATTAACCATATCTTAAAAAAAAAAAAACATGGTTGGCAAGCGAGTTTGTTTTTAATAAGTTAATGACAAATACTACATATGAGTAATATAGAGCATTTTTGTAGCCTATACAGTGTATTCAGAAACTTTAAGGCTACTAAATCTATCAAATCACAACTGTCATTTCAACAGGCTAAATGTTATTCATTTAAAATTAAAGTCAATAAAACTTAAAGGGATAGGTTTACCCCAAAAAATTACATTTCTTGTCATTTACGCACCCTTGTATCAAACTTTTGAGACTCTTTCGTCTGGTGAACACAAAAGAAGAGATTTTGAAGAATGCTGAAAACCTGTTATTAACTTCCACACTTGTTCCTACTGTGGAAGTCAGTGGTTACAAGTTTTCAGCTTTATTCAAAACATCTTCAACAGAATAAATAACTTATAAAGGTTTGGAACCATTTGAGGGTGAGTAAATAGTGAGTAGCTATTTTTTATTTATTTTTTTTATTGTTGGGTAAACTATCCCTTTAATTCATAGTCCCAAGTAGGCCTATCTGTTAATATTAATACCGTTTCTGTTTTGTTTTTGCAAGTTTTATTTTTTTAAATTTCACTTTTACCCACAATATAATGTAGCAGCACTGTCTAACTTAGAAAAATCACTATTTGAAATGAATTTTATGGGTTTCATAAGCCATTTAGCTTCGTGAGAGCCACAAAAATTAAATATGAAGATCCACTTGCTTTTATATTAACATTAACGTTACCCTAAACTTGACGCGCCATTTTAAAAACGCAACGCACAGATAAACGACGTCAGACATACGTTTAAAAAAAAACAAAAACATAAAACGCTAAAAAACAGCTCACGTGTGAACGCCTAGACAGCATATTCAACCGTGACTGTTTATTTCTATCACGTTTAATATCACACTCAACAACACGTCACTCAAACGGGCTGTCAGTCACGCAAACGGCTCCCCTCAGAAATGACAGTTGCTTACCTGAGAGAAACGCCGCAGCAGCAACGGTCCAAACGCGAGATGTACACACCTAATACTTAAAACTTAAAACATCCAGACAGCTTTACACCGTTCACCTCAGCACCTTCTCCTCCGAGAGCGTAAACTGAAGCGTTTAGGTGTGTCGGCGCGCAGGTGTGAGTGCAGCTCTTCAGGCTTTGCTTTAATTCTCGTCGTTTACCCTTTTCGGGCCGATGAGCCTGCGGCACATCTTCAGGAAAAACCGGTACAGGTGGTCACATGAGGGTGTGGTGAGTCAGTGATAATTAAACTCAAACAGGTTGGATGTGCGTGTAAAAACTTATTCTGGTGAATAAAAACGACTACCACCGGGCTACCTGAAAATAAGTTCGCTGTGCTGGTTTTGTAGTTTTGGTTATTCCAGAGAAGGAAACGCGAGTGCTGAAACCCGAAGCTTGAGACGCGAACTCGAGTCAGGCTTAAAGCTGAAGTGTGTGGTTTTGGGCATTTTTGAGGCTTTAATATGCAGATATATCTATAAGGCAGTCGTGTAGTTTAACACATCAGAATTCCTTTATTTGTTGTGCTCTTGTTATGTAATGTAGGCCTATGGTGTAGCGTCTAGTTCATCTCAAGCTTAAAGCCAAAGTTGTTTATTTAATATTAAAATGCCATTTTCCCTCCATCATAATATACCGAAATTACTAAACAATATAGGTATACATACAAGCAGTTTGTTGTTGAGCTTTCCTGAACTCCAAATCTGTGGCACTCTTGCTGTGCACCAGGACATAGCCTAACTTAAATGACACTTGAAGCTGTAGTTTTGTGTGTTAATTTCACAGATCAATGGTAAATAGACTTATTCAAGTCATGCCTCAAAGCTGAAGTGTGTTTTTAGTGCTTAAATATTGCTTTGATACTTAATCTAATATGAAGATAAATCAATAAGTTAGTCATTGGTAGGTTAATTTATTAGAAAAATGTAAAATCAGTGGTGCCCATGCTCTGGTATGGCCTACCTAGGTTTTATTTTGAGTATTGCTGTGTAATAGGGACTAACATTTAAAACTTAAGTGTGTTTTATTTATTTATTTATTTATACATAGGTTTAACTGTCTTTGTCTGCCTGGTTGACCATTTGTGCATATATTCTAATAATAAAAAATATATATTTGACTGGTAACAGGAACACAATTAACCAAAGAAATTGGTTTAAAAAATTAGAGTGGAAGTTAAAGGGTTAATATGCAGAATATAGATCTATGTGTGCCATTTGTTGATTAATATGCAGAAGCAAAATTGAAATGTGTGGCACCTCTGATCTGTACAGTCTAATTAGAAGAATCACACTTCAAGCTAAAATATATGTTTGTTTGTTTGTTTGATTGTTTGTTTGATTGTTTTTTAACCATGCAGCGACTATATGTGAGTACATTGTAGGCAAGCTTTCCAGAAAAGTCAAATGTGATTAACATGAGTCATACTTGGTGTGTGTGTGTGTGTGTGTGTGTGTGTGTGTGTGTGTGTGTGTGTGTGTGTGTGTGTGTGTGTGTGTGTGTGTTTTAACTTTTAAATGCCCTAATATGCATTTATCTCTACAAATGAGCCATTTGGTGTGTCAAATCTGTGACGCACTTGCCTTGCAATGTGCAATGCAATGTACATAGTATGGTGTAACTGCACACTTGAAGCTAAAAAGTTTGTAATTTCTGACATTTATAGGTCGATTTTGTCTTGATTCGTGTAATTAAGTGCAAGTAAGTTAGAACTGCTCCCTCATACTCACTCCACACATGAATGGTGCACGTCTATGTGTGTATGGTTTAAAAAGAGTGAAAGCCACATACAGTACATTCCCATAGTAATGTGTCGTTGGGCCTCAGGCTTTCTCTGCAGGAATGACATCTGACAGGTTTGAGAGCGGCAGTCCTAGGGCGCAAATACTGAGAGTTTGAATTGAACATCTAATTGATGTTTGAGGATTATGCTGGTTTTGTTTTATAATGTCTGTAGTAGCTTTTAAAAATGAGTAAGAACAATATTGTGATTGATAAGCGGCCCTTTGATTGCAGTACAGTCAAGTAATTTAAAATGTCAGAAAACTTAGTATATTATAATTGTGAGGGGAAAAGTGTTTAAGGTATAAAAAATGTTGGATTTAAATGTGTTCTCTCTCTCTCTCTCTCTCTCTCTCTCTCTCTCTCTCTCTCTATCTCTCTCTCTCTTTCTGTGTGTGTGTGTGTGTGTGTGTGTGTGTGTGTGTGTGTGTGTGTGTGTGTGTGTGTTTACATTAGAATGAGAAAAAAAAACCTTATACATGTTTTCGGGGTGCACAATAAAATAATAAATGCTATTTTTAATGTTATCGTTATTGGTCCGATAACAAAATTAGGCTGATAAAGCCGATCATTTGTGTACAGACTGGTGGAATGGGGAACCACTTTTTTTTTGTATTACTGTTTGCTTAAATAATAAAAGAAAATCTTCACATGACTTGAAAAAAGGGAAAAGAATTGTGAGACTAAGAGAGAAGACGTCAAATTTACTGTCCTGCACATAGACGCTGCATTAGAAACACCTTGCATAAGCAGTAATTCATTAGTTTTTTGGATGCTATATGACATATAGCTTTATAAATGTACATACATTTAAAACAATTAAGATATTTAAAACTTTCAAGATATTAAGATGCTAATGATGACAGTTAAGCGCATTATAACAATCTTGTGAAAAGGGAATTGTTGATTTTGATTCATGTTTAGTCACTTGGCTGCTTTATTTATGCATTTATTTTCGGTCAGGCAGTAGATTTTCAGGAAAATGGCCATTAAAAAAAAGAATAGTTGATTAATGAAGTTCAGAGATCAGTTCAAACTTTTCTGAAGTTAAGGTTTTAAAATAAAATCTGTTGTGTTTGCCTTTTGTCTTTGCAGTCATTCAGAAATAAGTAGAAATATTTATATTTATATGTTAGCTGTTGGCCTCCAAAACTAAACAGTCTGCATCAGTCAGTAAATCCATATCGGTGCAACCCTAAGGTTTTTAACCATGACAGAATACTACAACTAAAATATAATTCAGTGTTACAGTATATAATACCAAAACATAAGGCATCAGTCATATTTAGGACAAGAATCGTTTGATGAAAGTGTTCACAGTGGAGCACCAAAATACTCATTTATTGTTATTTTAAATCTTTAATCTCATTTGAAATATTTAGCCGTTTCCATCAAATGTTTGCTCATTATTATCTCATCAAACTGATTGGGATCACTTTTAATTTTATATCTTCAGTACAGGTCAAAACAAGTATGTTGTTTAATTTTTGTTATGGTGAATTTCATTCATATATTTTGAAAATTTGTTTTCACAAATATCATTTGAAACATTAAAATCGCCACTTACACTTTACATGATTTTTATGTAAATACAATAACTTACTAAAATATAAATCAAATGAGTATATGGGTAAAATATAAAGTACACATGGGCATATAGTTATTATATAATGAGAGTCATTTTCATTGAATTCAGCCACTCTGTAACACTTAAACTAATAAAGCATCAAATGTAGAGATTTATTTGTTGATTCGTTAATGATTTGTTAGTATGCAGTGCTGATATTTTGCTTTCCAATCATATGATATATTAAAGAACCATAAGATGGCGTTAGACTCTGCCAATACGCACCATTAAATATATAACTTTTTTTTTAAAGACCATATTAAACTGGGGTGTTTGTGCCCAAGACATGAATGGAATTTCAAATCATGTAGTATATTGAGACATATAGGGTTTTTCTTTTCATCAGAATCAGAATCTAGTACAGCAATACATGACTCATGCAATGAAACAAAGCAGAAAGTGTTTGTACACTCATCAGCTTGAGAACTGGAAAACATTTTTGTGTGAGAGCCAAAACATACAACACAGACTGGTGTTGTTGGCACATTTTATTTGTTAACATTTCTTTGAACAGCAAACTTTAATATGTCATGAAAAATTATTATGTTAAGACGACGAAAAAAAAAAAAATATATATATATATAAACATTTTTATTCAGAAAAGTTGCAATACAAAGATAGTTAATAGTAATGTGTATCATTTATTGATAAAGTTTTAACTTTATATCTTTACATTCATTCATTCATTCATTTTCATTTCGGCTTAGTCCGTTTATTAATCTGGGGTCGCCACAGCGGAATGAACCGCCAACTTATCCAGCATCCTACCAGAGACAATAATATTTTGGACCATTGTTACACAACAATAAAGGATGCATATCGCTCGGTCGCCAGAGCAGCTCTAGGACTCTCCGACCACTGCCTGGTTCATCTTCTACCAACTTACAGGCAAAAACTTAAAACTGCTAAGCCAGTATTAAGGACTGTTAAGAGATGGACCAACGACACAGAACAGGACTTACAAGCTTGTTTTGAATGCACTGACTGGAGTGTTTTTGAAGCTGCTGCCACCGACCTGGACGAGCTCACAGAGACTGTAACATCATACATCAGTTTCTGTGAGGAGTTATGCATCCCTACCAGGACTTATTTATCATTTAACAATGATAAACCATGGTTCACACCAAAACTTAGACAGCTTCGTCAGGCCAAAGAGGATGCCTACAGGAGTGGGGACAGCGTCCTGTACAATCAGGCCAGGAACACACTGACAAAGGAGATTGGTGTGGCTAAGAAGAGCTATGCCAAAAAGCTGGAAAACCAGTTTTCTGCCAACGACCCTGCAACAGTGTGGAAAGGCCTGAAGGACATAACTAACTACAAGACACCGTCCCCCAGCATTGACGGCAATAAAGATCTTGCAAACGAGCTGAATATGTTCTATTGTAGATTTGAGACAGCCGTCCAGACACCTCACACCCGCCATGACCATCTCTCTACACGGCCATTAACACCTCCAGCCATCCCCCTCTCCCCCCCTGCACTTCAGATCAGTGAGGATAATGTGCGTCAGATCTTCAGGAAACAGAAGAGAAGGAAAGCACCAGGCCCAGACAGTGTTTCACCAGCCTGTCTGAGAACCTGCGCTGACCAGCTGGCCTCTATTTTCTCACAGATCTTCAACAGATCACTGGAACAGTGCACAGTTCCAGCCTGCTTTAAGCGTTCCACGATCATCCCAATCCCGAAGAAACCAAAGATCTCAGGACTCAATGACTACAGACCTGTGGCCTTAACATCTGTGGCCATGAAGTCATTTGAAAGACTGGTGCTAGCGTATCTGAAGGACATCACTGGACCTCTGCTGGACCCTCTGCAGTTTGCCTATAGATCAAACCGGTCTGTGGATGATGCAGTCAACATGGGACTGCATTATACCCTACAACATCTAGACAAACCAGGGAACTACGCAAGGATTCTGTTCGTGGACTTCAGCTCTGCCTTCAACACCATTGTCCCATCATTGCTCGAGTACAAACTGACCCAGCTCTCTGTTCCTAGCTCTGTCTGTCAATGGATCACCAGCTTTCTGACAGATAGACAACAGCTAGTCAGAATGGGCAAAATTACATCCGACAGCCGCAGCATCAGCACCGGCGCCCCCCAGGGATGTGTCCTCTCCCCACTACTCTTCTCTTTATACACCAACGACTGCACTGCAAAAGACCCCTCCATTAAGCTCCTGAAGTTTGCAGATGACACTACTGTTATCGGCCTCATCCGGAACGGCGACGAGTCTGCATACCGACAGGAGGTGGAGCGGCTGGCTTTATGGTGCAGATGCAATAACCTGGAGCTGAACACGCTCAAAACGGTGGAGATGATAGTGGACTTTAGAAGAACCCGCCCGGCACTCCCCCCACTCACCATCATGAACAGCACTGTGGCTGCAGTAGAGTCATTCAGGTTCCTGGGCACCACCATCTCTCAGGATCTGAAGTGGGACATTCACATAGACTCTATTGTGAAGAAAGCACAGCAGAGACTGTACTTCCTCCGTCAGCTGAGGAAGTTCAACCTGCCCCAGGAGCTGCTCGTACAGTTCTACTCAGCGGTCATCCAATCCATCCTCTGCACTTCAATCACCGTCTGGTTCGGCTCAGCTGCCAAAACCGACCTCCGCAGACTACAGCGAATAGTCCGGACAGCTGAACGAATCACTGGCACTACCCTTCCTACACTTCAAGAACTGTACTCTTCCAGAGTGAGTAAAAGGGCTCACAAAATCACTCTGGACCCCTCACACCCAGCGCACTTCCTGTTTGAACTGTTACCGTCTGGTCGGCGCTACAGAGCACCAAGCACAAAAACAGCCAGACACAGGAAAAGTTTCTTTCCTCAGGCCATCTACCTCATGAACAGTTAAACATTCTACTACTGTGCAATAAATGTGCAATACTTTCTCATACGCACTCGTACACAGCACCTTATAACAAC
>CAIGQW010031024.1:8451512-8483651 GCA_903798125.1 Danio choprae
ATTATTTTAAGCTTTATAGGTAAGAAGCAATAGTTTATAATCAATACGGAACTTAACAGGCAGCCAATGTAAGGAAGATAAAATTGGGGTGATATGGTTTTTATTTTTATTTTCTTGACCTGGTAAGAACTCTGGCAGCTGCATTTTGCACTAACTGAAGTTTATTAATAGAGGATGCTGGGCAACCAGTATCAGAGTATCAGAGCATTACAGTCATCCAGCCTAGAAGTCATAAAAGCATGAACTAGCTTTTCTGCATCTGAGATAGATAGCATGCTTTGTAGCTTAGTGATATTTCTCATAAGTGAAGTGAGTATTAACCAGCATGCTTACCAATATTCAAAATGGGTCCTCTGGGTTTTACCCATTCAACTGCAAACACAGTGAGCATACACCCGGAGCATTGGGCAGTGGGCTATTGCTTCCAGCGCCCTGCAGAGCAATTAGGGTGTTGGTATCAAAGATGGAGAGAGTGTGGTTTCATTTACCAGTAATCAAACCGGCAACCTTTCGATTACAAGTCCAACTCCCTAACCATTAGGCCACAACCTGGCACCTCTATCAATTTATAATCAATATTTTACACTTTTTTATCCCACCTAGGTAACTAGAAAAAGTCAATTGTTCAGACATGGCCTCCTGTTTCAGGAGGGGTGTGAATATGAGGAAACGCAAAGCCAATCTCACTCAGTCATTCATCACAAAATTGAAAGTAGCTTTAAAGAAATGTCCACCATCAGGGCAATATTGAAGAAATTCCAGTCAACTGGAAATGTTATGAATCGGCTGGAAGAGGATTTGTGTGTCTTGTCCAAAAAAACTATTAGGAGGACAGTTTGAATGCATGGAATTACGTGGATCTTGAGTTCAGAAAGTCTCCAAAACTTCAATCCAACATCTCCTACAAATCTCCACAAATAGTTTGAAAGGGTTTTAAAAAAGCCTCTACTCTTACCGTAAAACAAACTCAAGCATCTTTGGGTTTTTTTTGTTCATATTTTGATCAAAAGATAAAACAATAAAGATTTTTTTTGCTCATATTTACCATATTAGTGAATTCATTTTATTCAATAATTGAATACTAAGCAAACAGTGCCCCTGCATCTGCCAGAAAGAGCCAATCGGCGGGGTTTGTTTTGTGCCCATCACTAAGCTCATCCAAGACAGCATGGCACGTCCTCTGCCAGACTTCTTCTGCATGAGTGACTGTATGCGGATAACAGCGCAGCAGGAATGTGCGGGCATATTGCCTTATTTCATTGCACAATAAATGTCCCTGGCTGGGATTACCTTGAAGAAAACCCGACCACCAAACTATGTGTGCTTCCAAAGACTCGAGCAGATGCGTATCCCTCGCCTTTATTTTCCAGGAATTTTTACACTTGACAAATAGTGCAGATAAACAACAGCTCTTTGGTTGAGCTTGTTACGTCTTGATTTACATCGCATATTTCATTCATCTGTGATCTTCTTTGATTGAGTCCCTCGTAAAACCATGTCAGATAAAATGCAACTCCATAAACAGAGAAACGGCTGCTTTTAGGAGTCCTGCAGGGTCACAGGAAAGACCCAAAGCTGTTGGGCAAATCCCGTGAATGAAGAGACTCTTGGGGAGGCTTTGGCTTGGTTTGAGAAAGAGTGGAAAACGGGACGAGGCAGCCAAGCGAACATCTGTTGTCTGCTGTTCCTCTATCGCTCTTGGCTCCTCTCGCTCTTGTTTTCAATGAAACGATGGCTTCCTTGTATAGGAAAGCAAGGTTGAAAGTTACAAATATTTATCTAAAATCCTTGAGACCAAACTTGTGGTGTAGTCGGTGAAGTGAACGGTCGATTTCGGCATCTGAGTATATTTATTCATATTTAGAGCGAGTGTAATGTTTGTAGGCTTGGCTGTAAACTTGATCTCTTCCAGTCGCATTTTGAAGTGACAGGAAATCCATCACAACAATGGCTCTGCGGGTGGTGCACGTGTGTCGCTGAAGAGGAAGTGCCTTCTATTCTGGACTTTTGGAGTCATGGGGAGCGTGTTTTGCAGAGTTGTAGATTGAACCCTACATAACCTCATGGCTTTTTATAACTTGTGGTTTGGCAAATTAGTGGCCAATCCATATTAATATGCAAACCAATCAGTTCCTTCATGCTTGCTTTTGCTTTTTTCAAAAAATTGGATTTTATTATGAATGAGAGTGTACAAATTATTCACAAATTTGCCAAAATGTCTAATTGTTGTTTTCTTGTAAGATCAAACTGACTCAAAAAACAATGTATGCTACTTGTTCAAACTACCTATTGAAAATGAGCTGAAACAACACAATTCTTGAGATTTCTTTGGGACAACTTAATTGTTTTATGCTCAATCCACTTAAATTTGTAAAAACGATTAAAGTAAACTAAATCGACCTGTGTTGAGACAACATGAAGGAATTGTGTGGATCCCAGCATGTTTTACAGTGTATACAGTTTTCAATCTTTTAAATTAAATGTCACAGACCCCTTAATATGATCAATGTCTTACAAGGGACCCCCATCTTAAAATCTTAGGGTTTTAACAGTATTTAGAGCTCAAAATCAATGAAAGATTTGAGTATTTTACAGTAAAACCAATAGTAACGATGGAAAAAGCAAAGCAATTATGTTCACTTTGTACAAGAATTGTCCTAAATTCATTCATTCATTCATTTTCTTTTCGGCTTAGACCCTTTATTAATCTGGGTTCGCCACAGCGGAATGAACCACCAACTTATCCAGCATATGTTTTACGCAGCGGATGCCCTTCCAGCTGCAACCCATCTCTGGGAAACATCCATACACACCCATTCACACTCATACACTACGGACAATTTAGCGTACCCAATTCACCTATACCGCATGTCTTTGGACTTGTGGGGGAAACCGTAGCACCCGGAGGAAACCCACGCCAACACGGGGAGAACATGCAAACTCCACACAGAAACGCCAACTGACCCAGCCGAGGCTCGAACCAGCGACCTTCTTGCTGTGAGGCGAACGTGCTACCCACTGCGCCACCGTGAGGCCCAATTGTCCTAAATGTCAAGCATAAACAAATTCATTTATAGTGAAAGTGAAATTAACGGTATGTGAAGAAAGCACTATACTAATACTATAATTTCTCTGAATGTGTGTTGTGCTTATATTGCGTTTAACGTTAATTACATTTCTTTAGAAAATCGTAGCATTTTTCAGTTGATAAAAAATGTGACTTTTAGTATTTAGAATAAAATCTTTTAGATGTCACAGACCCCTCGATTTGTTTTGTTTTTTCATTATAGAATTTTTATCAACATTTTAGTCTAGTTTTTTTTTTGTTTGTTTGTTTTCATTCATTCATTCATTCATTTTCTTTTCGGCTTAGTCCCTTTATTAATCTGGGGTCGCCACAGCGGAATGAACCGCCAACTTATCCAGCATATGTTTTACACAGCGGATGCCCTTCCAGCTGCAACCCATCACTGGGAAACATCCATACACACTTATTCACACACATACACTATGGACAATTTGGCTTACCCAATTCACCTATAGCGCATGTCTTTGGAATTGTGGGGGAAACCGGAGCACCCGGAGGAAACCCACGCCAACACGGGGAGAACATGCAAACTCCACACAGAAATTTTGTGTGATTGTGCTACCCACTGCGCCACTGTGCTGCCCCTATTTTCCTTTATTTGATTCCTTATTATTAATTATATAAAATGTAGTTTTTCAAATTTTTTTTTTTTTTTTTTTTTTTGCTGTTGTTGCTTTTGTTTTTTCTCCAAACATTTCCAGGGACAAACCCCTAAATTAAACCATATTAACACCAGGGTCACCCATTAAAAGGATAGTTCACCCAAAAATGTAAAACTGTCATATACTCACCCTTGACTTGTTCCAAACCAGCTTCTTTTTTTTGTTCTGCTGAACACAAAAGAAGATATTTTGAAGAATGTTGGAAACCTGTAACCTTGTAAATATACATGAACATTTTCCAGAACATCTTTTTTTTTGCGCACAGAAGCTCGTAAAACGACCTGATTGTCACAAAAGTTGTCATGGGAAGTGAAGTGTGCATTGTTTACGTACATCCTTTTATTGCAAGCAGTAATTCAACATAACCGCAGGGGCCACACAGAAAGAAGACATCAACACTTTTTTCCAGCACTCCTTTATCACCTCTGTCATACACCGTGAGCATAGATTGGCTTTCATTTCGACGACCCCACACTGACCTAGAACAAACTCTGCTACATGTCTGCATCTGTTTGTAACGGGACACCTCCATAGTAAATTACTGGTCACATTGGTGTCAACACGTACCTGAGCGGCATTCCAGTGTGCTGTCGAACTGCGATGTAGAAATCCTGGAACGAATGCTGGATGTCAGGAGTGCAACATGGAAAAACGATCAGTCATATTGACTTGGAGACAAACATAATCTTATTCAAGTCCTTGCCCAGTTGTTTTGGCAGATGGGACCATTCTTTCCATTTTATTGACATATGTTATGTGCTTATTGCTTATGCAGTTATTGACTGGGAACAAGTTTTGAAGTCCTTTGAAGCTTCTCTTGTTGATTGAAATGTACTATATATTCTGGGAAAGCTTAAAGACTGGGGTTTTCATATGCGAAGGACTCTTTCTGTGAATTGGGGGGGTTATATTGTTATTGAGAGGAAAGCATGCAGCGCATATTTACATATTCATATAAATGTTGCTCTCATCAATGCGGATGATCATTATTAGTATATGACTGGAAGAATATTTCAATCTTTTCTTTGCTTCTAGACCTGGGTTTCTTTAATTTGAAGGAATTAAAATTTTTTAATGATACTTTTACAATTCTTAAAGTAGCCATGAAACAGAAGCAGAAGCATCTCATGACGTACATTCACTTGAAACAATCTCTGAAATGAAAAAAAGTAGGGCGGTGCTTGATTTCGTTCTTTGGGAAGCGATTGGATCTTTGGAAGAATAAAAGGGATGAACAAACAAAACAACAACAAACAAATCAGGATGAAGGAAACAAAATGAAGGAAGATTGACGAATGGACAAAAGCAGGGCAGAAACGACACACGCACCTTTACATGCGGTCAATATATTATTTATATATATATATATATATATATATGCTATTAATAGATTGAATTTATAGAAATGGTAATTTATCATGATATATATCATTATCAGGATATGAGAGGATCGTGATACGAGATTTTTGTCATATCACCCATCCCTTAGTGATACCATGTCTAAAACTGATATTTTATACTACACTCAAAAAAAAAGCTGCTTGTTCAAACTACTTATTTACAATGAGCTGAAACAACACAATCATTCAGATGTTTTTGGGACAAGTTTTAATTTTTACTTTTGTCAATTTTTGGGACAAAAGTTAACTTGAACATGAAGGAATGGTGCAGATCCCAGCATTTTTTAACAGTGTGTTTTACATTTAGATAAATTACTTGCTAATTCGTATGAATTTGGCATGGTGGCTCAGTTGTTAGCACTGTCGCCTTACAGCAAGAAGGTCGCTGGTTCGAGCCCTGGCTGGGTCAGTTGGCATTTCTGTGTGGAGTTTGCATGTTCTCCCCGTGTTTGTGTGGGTTTCCTCCGGGTGCTCCGGTTTCCCCCACAAACCAAAGACATGCGATATAGGTGAATTGAATAAACTAAATTGGCCGTAGTGTATGTGTGTGAATGAGTGTGTATGGATGTTTCCCAGTACTGGGTTGCAGGTGGAAGGGCATCCTCTGTAAATTTTGGTGTGGTGACCCCTGATGAATAAAGGGACTAAGCCGAAGGAAAATGAATGAATGAATATATACTCCTGTTCGAGTCTTAGTGCAGATTATATATAGATATGTGCTGTTAGATCAAACCAGCGTTCATTTTGAAAGCAAATTTTGATTTAGTTTTTGTCATATTTAAGTCTTCTGAATTAGTTCTAGCTTCAGTCTAGTTATAGTCAACTAAATTTAATATGATTTTAGTCAACTTCAAGCATTTTCACGTGGACAAGGTCATGGAAAAATCTACAGGATCAGGTTGTACCAACGATATCTCACGGCAATTCATAACATTTTTGGTGGCTAATTCGTATGAATTCCTACGATCTCATTTGTACAATTTAGTATGATTTGCTCATCCCCCAATGACGGTTGGGTTTAGGGGTGGGGTTTGGTGCCATACCTCCTTTTAAAAATCGTACATTTTCGTACTACTAAACTCATACAAACTCGTATGAATTAGCCACTAAACTGACAAAAATTAATTTAGCTACATTTCCTCATGAGATCAGTCTGGGTTGTACACAAGCAACAATTTTTCTCCTTTCTGTCTGTTTTTCTCCCTCAGTTGTTCAGTATGAGGTCTCCTGAGGAGAGGCCTGATTTCAGCCTCAACTCTTCAGACCTCTACTGAAGGTTATTTGTATGGTGAAAGGGGTAAAGCACACTACTCTATTGTTGTTCGATGGTTACATTGGAGAGATTATTGGCCCTCTAATCACTTTGCCCTGCACTTTCGCTCTCTCTTGTATTTAATCTTGTGGGATTTGCCTAAAAGCTGAAGAGATCTCAGGTTCGCTACACAAATAAACCTCACTAGCCTTTCCAGTGTTGGAATGTATCAAGAGTACTTTCTTGGAAGGTTTGCCATCTGAACACAACACAACTGAGTGATGTTTCATTGTTTTCTGCAGGACTTATTTGTAGTACTTGTTGAAACAAATATGATAACTTTTTTTGATTGTCAAGGTATTTAAACCTTTTAAAATATTAGATAACTTGATATCATTTTTATTTTTTAAAGCCATTCAGCTTGTAAAATGTCATAAATGACAACCAAAATAACAGCAGTTTGACATTTCAATGTTAGTGTTTATTCTCTTAGTTATACCATCATAGACACATAGTGCTGAGTTTTTGGTTGTCTGACTAAGCTGGCTGAGATATGTGCAAAGTACATGTGAAAATCATCGGGGGTTTGGTATCATTTAACAAATGAAAGCACACAGTCCTGCGCTTGTGGTAGACCAAACTTAAACACAGACAGTGTGTAGTCTCAGCATGTCTGTGGAGATGATGATGTCTGCTAACAGTGGAGATGATGTGGAGTCTTGGACTCCCGCAGGATGTGACTCATCAGTATAATTGCTAAAAGCCACAATTTTTGACCTGCTGGTTCAGTAGTCAAAGAAACAGGGCTTCCATTCATAGATCTGTGACGTCGAGAACTAAACTGTGGAAACTGAAGTAAGTGTGATCTGTGAATGTTCCTTATTATGTGCCCTAAACACTGAACATGATTCCCATATCATTTCCAGGACTTAATGCATATGGAAAAATCATTTTGGAATTTCTTTGTATCTTGGTCTTGTACGTTCTTGTCATGGGTGTGCTCAACATCACTTTAATCATTGTTTTCCCCAACTCTGACATGGATGTGTTTCTCAACAGAAGTTTCCACCAATAATTTCCAAGCTTTGATATCACACCTCTTTACCGCAAATAGTTTAATGAGACTTCTGTGGAAACCTCAGATCACCTCAGTAAATTGCAGAGGGGGAGTTTCCTACATTCAAAGGATTTTAAAGTCACTTGTTTGAGCTTGAATTCTGTGCAATACATACATTTAAAAGTTTTTCTCATGCAAAATTGGTTTTCATTCTCTTGGCTACTCTTGAGTGGCCTTCAATATTAAACGGTCACACAGAGAAACTTCATAGGGGCTTTTTGGCAAGGCAAAGTATTGAGATGCAGGTTAAACCTGCCTTTTTGTTCCGTTATATCATGTATTTTCTCTTCCGCCGTAGCAGTGGAAAACCGCAGGCAGTTCAACAGAACAGTGATCATTTATATTATTCAGCCATGAACTCTGAACATTCGCTGTGTATTAATTTTTGTAAACACAATTTGTGTTTGTTTGAACAAATAGAGACTCTATTCAAAATGAGTGATGTATACAGATGCAGTTGCAGAACAGAACATCAGTTATTTATCAGATCATTCATTTGTTTAATTTTTGACTCATTGCCCCTGTAACTAATTTATTCTCATTTAAGCATTAAGAAATAATAACAGCTAATTTTCAGTTTCAAAGGAAACTGTGCTAATTCTAGCTAATTCGAGTTATGATGATTGATGAGACCCATGCTAAGCATGTTGCAAAATTCAAATCAGTAAACATAGCTTGGAGAACCCTCATTTAAATCATACTGGTGTTTTTTCTTTCGTCCGAATGTCACTATTACAGGAAAAGCATTGGGAAATGTGTTTATTTTGTGGAAAATAAAATAATGTGGAAAAGTTTATTTTGGGTCAAAACCAATCAAAATACATAATCAATAGGCATTTAAAGTTATGTACACTCTTCATAAAGCCTCGCAACTCATTATAAGGGAGAGAACATGGACATTTGGCTTGATATTGGTGATTTTATTTGGACCATCCCTTTAAGATCCTTCCAAAGATAACCTTACAAACAGTTACTAGGCCAACG
Organism: Danio choprae; assembly: GCA_903798125.1. Taxonomy (NCBI): domain Eukaryota; kingdom Metazoa; phylum Chordata; class Actinopteri; order Cypriniformes; family Danionidae; genus Danio; species Danio choprae. The sequence continues at coordinate 8,460,016 of CAIGQW010031024.1, forward strand.
GTGATACAAATAAAGGTCTTAATGAGTGGTTGGAAGCTGTGCGTGGTGGCTCTGGGGATATCTTCATGAAGAAGGAATTTTTATAGACGGCACTGATGAAATTTGCTCCGTTCTGTGGGCATTTGAAGCAGATGGCATGCTGATAGTAGTCGAGGTCTGGATGAACACATGAAGGCGGATAGAAGGCGCTCTTAAGAAACCCCGCAGTGGCTTCATGGGTTACATTTGGTACATTTGGCATGCGGTAATGATTAAAGAGCGGAAGCATATGAAATGACCAATTTGAGACTACTTTGTTTTTTTACAAATTAGGTAGTCTCATCTATCTCTGGTCTCTTAATATTTGTTTCTTATTTGGCTCAGTGTATGTTTACACCATTGTAGACATTTTTTCTGATCGCCTCCTATATAAAAATGAAGTAATGCATCGGCCTGCCAATATGTTTTCTATGAGCCCACAACCAAAAGCAACAAAAGGTTTACTTCTATCCAATTTCTGACTTTAGACGCATGGTTCGGTTGCTCAAAAAATGTCATGACCTACCTTCATCTCAGGATCCTACTGGAAAGGTTTGAAAAGAGTCTTTGTGATTTTAATGATACTGCAGACAGTGCTTTTTTCACTACTTCGTAGCACTGGTGCTGCACATCAAGTTTAGTGCTTATTCTCACACGATGTTAGCACAAAAGAAGTGCTGGAACCCATTATTTCATGTCCTGAGTGTGTTTTCAATCACTGCACTGTCAACTGGGAGCACACACCAGGAGGAGTGTATGCTTTACCTTAAATTCATTCTCAGGCCTTAGACTTCTGCAGTCCTAATGAGATTTGACATGTTTGAGAAAGCCATAATACCCTCCTGCAACGCTCTGAAGATCACAGACAGGCTAAAGTTTCAGTCTTTTATTTTTGCCATTACTTATATTTGAGAATTATATTCCCAGTTCTGGCTTTGTGTAACCAACAGACTGAATTTTAAGGTGTTATCCACTGAAACTCATGCCCACTGAGGCTCTCAATTTTTTTTGTATCACTTCAATGATTGATTGTCATTGACGTGAAATGTGGCATGAATGTGCTAAATGTTAATACGACCAAATGAGATTTCAGAGCTACAGTGAAGTGGAAATCTATCCTTTAAGTCTCACCCAAGAACTGCCAAGGCTTAACATTGAAATTTGCTTTGAAAACAATTATTGATGCCCCATGGGCTTTGCACAGAAGCCAGGTATTATGTCAGTCTGTGACTATAGCTTACATTACTTACTCTTTGGAGTGCCAGTGAAAGTGGAAGCATATAAAGTCAAGCATTCAGCTGTCACTTGCACTGTAATTAAGTACACCCTGCTGCAATTGGCCTAGTGGGAACATCAGCCATTACCTCACTAATGCTTTTCCTGTATGTTGCTTAAGCTTTAACAATGGGTTCTGTCTAGATTCCACTTTTTTTTTTCCAAAACCACAGACCAATTATCTCATTCCTGAATCTATCTGTCAGCCTTTCCATATACAGTATTCCCAGATCTCCTTTCAGCCACTCGGATGGGGGTTTACTTTGACCTTATGTCAACATGAAGCATAGGGGCAGGAATTACACCAGAGAGTTGCATGAAAGGTTAGTTGCGTTATTCCTTCCCATCTATGCCATGCCAGACAAATCTTACTTTATGCACACCATCATACTCATTATTATGACATCTTGATGTTAAAATGACATCTAAAAACATGTCAAAATGCAAATCGATTTGATGTCGATTGACTGACAAATTCTTTTTTTTTTTAATTGACAACAAGACAAATAGATACCAAGGTTTTTGACATCAAATTGATTAGCATTTTTTACATGTTTTAAGATGTTGTTTTAACATTAAGATGCCCACTGGGATTCATCTAAACTGGGATCTGAACTTCTTAGGATATGTGACATGCAACTACTTCATTTAATTTTGGGGGGGAAATGAAGCATCAACTGGCGAATGATGAACCTAACTTTAATCACAAAAAACAAAATGAATGCTGCATTGTTTCATCCATTTAAGTGTCCCAGGCCTGGTCCTGTCCTATCTTCCTGTTATCACTCCTGCTTTTATCCTTTCACAGCTCCTCTTTGGACCTTAGACCAGTGTGGCACATGTGTTGCTCCCTACCACTTGCATCCCGCCACAGCAATAGATGAGCCTCCAGCTCACTGGAGTGCGTAATTCAATACTCCCATTTGCACTTCCCACAAGTTGGCAGTTCTGCTCTCAGAATCTCTTCATATCCATCTTGAAGCACTCCCAAGAATCAAGTGGGAAATGTCTTATATTAGCAGTCATCGGGAGTGACGCTGATGGGGGAAAAAGGGGGCACAGAGTGCATAGTGCCTAGAGTCTTGGACGGGACAACAGTAGTAAAGTTTGGGGAAGCCTGAAGTATGTTTTTTCTTTTAACCCCCCCTCTTTAACCTCTGCATAGAGCCTAGAGTCTGTGGCGACATCACTGGCAGTCATTAATTTGGATGTCGAAGTTATGAATTCAAGAAAAGCATAATCCTTTGAAACATGCTACTTTTCCTTGGACTACATCCCTTGAACCTTGTAATGCAGTTGAGTGGTTTATGTGAACTATATTCAAGGCCAGGTTCTTGGAGCTTATGAGGACACTCTGAGAGGTTGGTACTAGAAAAACATGCATGACACAAAATCATTTAACCTGCACCACCATCAGTTGACCCTAGGTATACCATGGTGATCTCATAATTAAGAGAGCTGTGATGTAACTCTATTTCCAGCACAGAAACGTTTTCAACTAATTTGACCAATCATTCAATCCTCCTACCATTGCAGCCTCAATGTTGGTTATGGTTTAAAATTTGCTTCTGAAGAAGCACTTAAACTGAGGTCTTAATTGCATATTGTATACTAATTATACCAATGATGACATGCCTTCTGGTATTACGTCACTCTTGGCTTCTTCTGGAAGCCTAATTAACCCACTGACCAGGCCTCCGGGTGTGCTTACCTTAATGCCAAGGAGCAGCACCAGGTGCATACAATACTTCCATTCTGTGGACATTTTTTAGAGATTGAGAGATTCTGTGTTTTCTATTTTCCATACCCGCTAATAGAGTCCATGTTTAAAGATGGTTATCATTTAGGATAACTTTAGACGCACTCAGATGCATCATCATGCTTACAGTCACGTTCTCTAATGGAAACACTCCAGTGAATCACAAAACCATTAGGAAACATGGTACATTACTTCCACCCGAGAAGTCTATATTGAATCACGATGTTACGTAGCACGCTTTTCCACTTTCTATTATTACAGATTATTGGCCACAGCAACTACTTGTTTTACAGCCCCTAAGGGCAACATCCCAGAATCAACATGGAATGAAGCCAAGGGGTCGTTTTTATATTTATTACCGCTGCGTTTGAGTATGGAACATGCTCCCTCTTAAAGCTGCACCTGTGAGGAAAGCTCAGCCTGTATTTAAGTCTTTCCTGTCGAACTGGCCAGAATGGAAACAGCACTGAACCGCCAGCACTTTTTCATCTGTATCGTACCTTGCTGTCAGAAATGGGTGGCGGATGATGTAAACGCATGCTAGTCTGTTTCTGCAACCATAGACATGTGCTCTCTCAGTTCATGCATTGTTTGCCAACAGACTTGCGTATGACCAATGGTTGATCACAAGCCGCCCAGAAATTGCTGAGAGCATGGATTGTGTTTGCAGTTTAAGTGCATGAAGCTGGAAAGCATTTGCGTTGAATCCACTGTCACACTCACTTAAGTGCAGACTGAACGCAGGTCTGGTAGAGTCTTTAAAGACTTTTTATGGGAGATCTTCTTTTTGGGGGGAGTGCAGTCTTTTAGAGGCACAAGAGACAGATAAGAGTTCTCCCCAGGCTATTTTAAACACATGCTTGTAGTACATTTGAAGTGTTTGCTTGACGTGCTCATAAATGTTCTGGAACAAACAACGGGGATATTATTGGTGTCTTGACACCTTTTTTATGGGGTTCACCTGTCAGGGTCCCTGTTAGAAAGAATAAACAAATCTATGGTGGTTTGCCGGTCTTAGCTAATTCAAGCTGTTGAGCAAGTGCCCAAAACACCGTCCACAGCGATTGTCATAAATCACAACCTTTCTGTGTTTTCAATCACATAACATTTACAGTATTTTAGGTTTCAGATATATAAATAAGCAAAAGTACTAGGGGGAAAATATGTATGGTTTGTAAAATACAAGCTGATGTCTATTGGAGACAGCACCGATAATAACTGTATGTTAAACGTAATCTGATGATGTGCTTTATTCACACCAGACACACACTATTAATGAAATTAAAACATTTAGTCTTTTCTTCTCCCAGGTAAGCTGCCACTTACTTTAAATTATTTTTATGAGACGTTGATGAATTGATGTGTTATAAATCCAGCAGCTCTAATGTCTGCACTTCAGCAAAGATTAACCGTGTGGTGCCCGTCATAGATCAAATAATAATATGATTATTAAGCTGTTTAAATGACTACACTTATGTTATTACATGTATTTGAGAATCAGAATATCAGATATTTCAAAACATATTTATGAAGTTTGTGAGCAATTGGAAAAAAAGAAACAAAAAACACTGTTATTGCTATAGTCAGCTGGTGAATTTAAAACTTACATGTGAAAGGGTTAATTTAGCAGTTTCTTGACTTCATGGAATTCACCTGTCATGATCCCTGTTAGAAGGAATAAACAAATCTATACTGGTTTTCTGATCTTAGCTAATTCAAGCACTTTTGAGCAAGTCTCTTAAATTTCACACCAGCAAAACAGTCCAAGCTCAAAGGCCTGGGAAACAAGCTAAGCTATCAAAGTATTTTCAGTTATTTTTGTCCACCAGTTTTTGATCGAACCCTCGTTTGAAGTTTTTGTAATCAAGCATAAATTTGAAGCAAATACCAGTGTTTTAAACATGCTTCTGTTCATGCTACATTAGCAACTTCTCAACATGCTCGTGCATTTTCTAGAGCACCTTTGACACCTTTTTTTTATGTGGGATCCACCTGTCATTGTCCCTGCTAGAAAAATAAACCAATGTTTGAGTAAGGTTTTCAGTAACATTTACACTGGGAAACCAGACCAATCTCACAGGCCTGGGAAATAAGCTAATGGTTTGCGTTTTAGGTTGTTTTTTTTCCTACTCGTCATTGAGTTGTTTGTAATGAAGCAAAGCAGTAAAGCAAATAACAAAGATGATTACAGTATAGTTTGACGTAACGTGTTCTCAAGCAAAACTTGCAATGCTCTCAGCAAAAATACATACCCACACAAATATTTAATTGCAAATGCAAAATGATCTCTTCGATACTTGTGATTATATGCTAAATGAAATCACCTAATAGCTTGGGACCTCTGTCGCATTGAGTGAATATTTACAATGAGCTTTTTGCTGATTTTCAACATCAGGCCAAATGTTCCTTCATACATTTGAAACAAGCTTTGTGTTGTAAGCCCGTAAAATAATAAGTAGGCAGGTTTTGGACCAGAACTCTGGGATTATTCTTCCTTTACATAAAGATTGTAACATAAAATGCATCCATTTCCCTCAGGAAATCCAAATCTGCGTTTTATTCCAGAGTATGAGGAGATTGTGGCATAAAAAATGAAAAGATTTACCAAGCAAAAGGTTGAGCTGTGAATTTTCTCATGAAAGCAGCTCTTTCATCAGCATTTGCCACTGGTAAAACCACAGGCTCTTAAATGAAATTATAAATAGTCTCTGGCAGCACTTCCCGATGTTTTCAGTAGGGCACATATGTGTTTAGGCTTTTATTAGAACTATTTAGAATTTCGTAGTTTTGGTCGAGTGGAAAATCTCCAGTGCTTTTTGTAAATGCTTTTAAACCTTCAGGAGTGTAAGCCAACACCTCAAGGGTGTTTTCGAAAGGTGTGTTCGTTCCGCAGACCTGCTCAGTGGCCCGTTTTGAAACCAGAGCCCTATTTACAGATTGAGCTCTGTAGTTTATCGACTTGGAATAAACCCCCGACTGACGTCTGAGGTTTAATAATCAAGGGCTTTGTACTCTGGAATTGTGTTTATCCGTTATATAATTACACTTTTCCGAATGGAACAGATGTGTAAAATCCTACAGCATTTCTGCCGCAGTTTCTTTGAACACGAACAAAAGGAATTTTGCTTTACATTTGACAGCTGTGTAATTGTAAACCCCCAGCTTACAAAGGCCATGCCAGTTTATATTCTGCGCTGTGTAGCTAAGGAATGTCGTGGGATGTTTATTTGGTCATGCAAAGTCTTGCCTTTTGGATAAACAACTCAACCCCCCAAACCCATGGATATAATATGTCCAAATCTTTATACGTGTATGTTTTGATAATGTAGTTGATTCTGTTATTGCTTACATGTATATAAATATCTAAACCAGACATAACCCAGGAAGGTCCGTCTTTGCTAAACAAATTTGCCATAATAACTGAGAGGTCTTGTTTAAGAGTTAGCATAAACATGATAAACAAGGACATTGAACATTTCCAGCCTTCCAAAGTCTGTTGATTTACAAAACTTGGGAGAAATCTTTATATTACCTAATATATCAATGCTTTCTTCCCAGATAGACAGGGAGTTTGTAACACAAACCACGTGCATCTAAAGTAATTTTGGGCTTAAACATACAGATGTAAAGTTTCACCATATGTAAAAAAAATACTTTTCTTACTTATACATTTTGTCCCATTTGTAGTGCAAATATCGAAAGATTTTTATACCACGAAGCATTTTCTAGACCAAAGGTTCCCAAACTCGCAACCCCCAAAAGAACAATGCCAGTGACTCACAACCCCCACTATCCTCTGAGGTGGTTATAAATACAACCTTGTACACACACCAATACGTATAAAATCAGTCTGCCATAAAATCACCCTGCTGCATCTGACGCTATTGCTGTGTCTTTAATATAGTGTAAACACCCCAGGGGTTGCTATCGAAAGGAAAATTAGAAATCTAATGGCTTTTTATTTGCATATTGTTGGTTTTTTTAATGTAACTATTAACTACTGTTTTTACCTTCTGTAGGTTATGAATGAAATAACTTCTCTAAAACTCTAAAATGAATTAGATTTTTGGAAATCACCAAGTAGTCCACCATCTTGGTTGTTAAATATTTCCTCAAATATTTGCTCACAAATTCACTTTTTTTAGCTGTTTTTGCTAAATTAACAACCAAATGGGGGCCTCACAGTGGCGCAGTGGGTAGCACGTTCGCCTAACAGCAAGAAGTCGCTGGTTCGAGCCTCGGCTGGGTCAGTTGGCGTTTCTGTGTGGAGTCTGCATGTTCTCCCTGTGTTGGCGTGGGTTTCCTCCGGGTGCTCCGGTTTCCCCCACAAGTCCAAAGACATGCGGTATAGGTGAATTGGGTAGACTAAATTGTCCGTAGTGTATGAGTGTGAATGGGTGTGTATGGATGTTTCCCAGAGATGGGTTGCAGCTGGAAGGGCATCCGCTGCGTAAAACATATGCTGGATAAGTTGGCGGTTCATTCCGCTGTGGCGACCCCAGATTAATAAAGGGACTAAGCCGAAATGAAAATGAATGAATGAACAACCAAATGCTTTTTAAAGCTAGCTTTCCTTTTTCACTTCATTAAAAATGACCATATTCATGATGAAGAATAATGAATAAAGAATTTTATTGTTAACTGGGTTTTGGTTTCAGTCTACTTAGTCCTCTTAAGCATCTGTTAAAAATCACGCTTTGCATCACCAGACCTGCTTCAAGTTTATTTTGGCAAAAAGTTAATTGAGAGGAAAGACATCTTACCTCTTTTGATTGAGTCCTTGTGGCTTTAAACTCACTCATTGAAATCAGTCAAATTTATAGTCTCGGCATATAATGTTTCTACCAAGGAGTAGGTGATGCTTTTGATGAAGAAACCAGAAGGCCTTTTAGCCACAACAGAATGCTAGTGTGTTAAGGGTTCGTTTGCTTTTGAAATCGAACGAGTCTGGTTTTTATAAATGGTAGAATGAAAACCAAATGTACTACATGAAACATGGCTCTTTCTCTCAGTGTCTGCTTTTGTTGATAGTCTTTTTTCAACAAGATTGTATAGCTAACAAGAAACAGGTATTTTAAATGGGGATGCTCAAGATCCTTGATTTCTCATGAATCATTAACATATGGATCGAATGAGTTTCGTATTGGTACATTGACAACCTTGTGTAATGTGGGCAGTACAAAGTTGCACAAGTACAAAGGCTAGATATTTGTGAAAGCAAGACAAAGCCAAGTAAAATATCTGTCATCATATTTTGCACATCAAGCATTAGCTGACAACATATCCCCTGTGTGGATTCATCATCCTCTGGATTCAGTTAAATATTCGATGCAAGAAGCATGTGCAAGTTTTGGTGGATGACAGAAAAAAAATGTTTCTTTTATAGCTATGAATTGCAGTGAAAATTATGCTTGAATCCCCATTTTTATTACATTTAATTTGTATGAACATATCCTGAATAAGCTATATTAAAGAAATATTGATATTGGACATAAAATAAATTGTACTAAAGTACACATTTGTCCATTTATATTTATTAGCATTAGCATCTCACTCAAAATTTTTTTTGAAAACGCTAAGACAATTTTCTTATTCGAATTTCACTCTTCTGTAGTTACATTGTGTACTAAGACAGACGGAAAATGAAAAGTTGCTATTTTATATGTTGATATGGCTAGGAACTATACTCTCATTAGCCAGGCTAATGGTCTAATTCGATTCAATGATTTATCCTAAGCTAAAAGTGCTCACGCCAGACCCAGGGATCGGCTGATTACCAAAAATTGTAAAACTAAAATGTTTAACTCTCGGAGAGTTGCAAAATCAGCCTATTTCCAAAAAAGTTTCTTTAATGTCAACAAACAACAAACTTTGTAGTGCCACTTGTTAGCAATATATCTTTAAAACAGTTAATGGCGTATTACTGTATGCCGTAGAATAAAATGTAAAAAATGATAAGCTGGTATTAACCACAGACCTATTGTCAGTGTTCGTCCACGTCATCGTTTGTTGTCGTCACGTGCCTTTTGTCTTTCTCCCGCCACCGTCATTGTTAATCTGTTTCACCTGTACTCATCCCTCTTGTGTCATTAACGTAATCATCCTTTCATCCATTTATACCCTTTCGTCTGTGTCCTTCGTTGTCTGGTATCTTGAATCGTGTGGGTCTCGTCCTGTGTCGTCCTGTCTTCACGTATCCCATATCTGTTACCCGTAAGTTTGAATAAACCCGTTTTTGTATTTATATCCCGTCTCCGTCTCGTCATGTTATCCTCCGCCCTCCGGGCGTTACACCTATGTATCAGGCATTTAACCAAAAACTATTTCTATGTGCCATCAATCATAGTGCTAAAATGCTAGTTTCTGTGGTTAGACCTACAAAACCTCAAAACATGTCATCCCTGCAGCCCTATATTTTACAAAAAAAAACTTAATTAAAACAAATAAAATAAAAATGATAGTGATGAAGTGATGAAAGATGACGTTTGGATGATAAATATCTACTCCACGAATGAAGACAAACAAGCCCTTACGATCACTTGTTTTCCTTTGCTCTGCAGTCCATATGATCAGTGCGATCAGTCTTTCTGTTTTTATTTAGCAAGATGAATGTGTCAGATCCTGCCAGGCATGATCTTTAACCTTTCACAAGCATCCCGGATCAAGCGTCAGTGGATTCCTGACTGCTACAGACTCGTGGCACCAGTTGGTCAACAGCTGGCGGGTTCAGGACCCCTGACCCCTACTGACTCACGCAGTGTAATCAGAGATGACCTGTTGTGTTTTCTACTGCTACCCTCCATTATCATCTCCACATATATGGCAGGTCAAACTTAACTTACGGCCCAGGCACTGACCCCAGTCTACAGGTCATCAACACAGTTTAGTTTTTGTTATTTCTGCTCTTTTTCCCAGCTCTCTCGAAGCGGATTCTGTTCCCTCAGTCGGAAATCATGTCAGATCTCCTGTGGCTCATGTGAATTTTGCTGTTTCACTGATTGCATTAACATGCACAATCACTGGTTATGCTTTGCAAGCGAACATCGTGTTAAGGTCATGTGAATGCATTCAAGATTCTTCTTTCATTATGGAAATAGTTCTCCCAAAAATGAAAATGTTATAATTTTACTTGTTGCTCTCTTCTGTTGAACACAAAAGAAGATATTTGGAAGAATATTGAAAACCCATAGACATTGAATTACATAGTTTTTCCCTATAATGCCAATAGCTTTCCATCTTCTTTTGCGTTCAACAGTAGTAAGCAACTAGTGGCCTTAACCACTAGGTTCTTACATAAAAAAGTAAGTTAAATGTAATTATTGTGCTATTTACATATTGTATTGCACAACATTTATGCTGCTATTGAGATGGGACATGGGTAAGGTTAGGAGTTTAAAATTGCCTAAATTTAAATGTAAGTACATGGTAATTAAGGTCACTTAATATAAAGTGTGCGGAAACTTTTCATTTTTGGGTAAACTTTAATGGGGCGACACAGTGGCTCAGTGGTTAGCACTCTCGCCTCACAGCAAGAACGTCGCTGGTTCGAGTCCAGGCTAGGCCAATTGGCATTTCTGCGTGGAGTTTGCATGTTCTCCCAGTGTTGGCGTGGATTTCCTCCGGGTGCTCCAGTTTCCTCCACAGTCCAAAACTAAATTGGCCGTAGTGTATGTGTGTGAATGAGTGTGTATGGATGTTTCCCAGAACTGGGTTGCAGCTGGAAGGGCATCCACTGTGTCAAACATATGCTGGATAAGTTGGTGGTTCATTCCGCTGTGGCGACCCCTGATGAATAAAGGGACTAAGCTGAATTGGATTATTGGATTATTACTGGTTTATTTAAGCAACTATTGTTAATTTAAGCAATTAGTTTTGTTACAATTTCGGTTGTTGTAATGAGACTTTGTATGCAAAATATTAAAAAACCCCCAGATTAAATTAGTCATAAATTATATTAATTTATTTTAATTAGGGGCAGCATGGTGGCGCAGTGGGTAGCACGATCGCCTCACAGCAAGAAGGTCGCTGGTTCGAGCCTCGGCTGGGTCAGTTGGCATTTCTGTGTGGAGTTTGCATGTTCTCCCCGTGTTTGCGTGGGTTTCCTCCACAGTCCAAAGACATGCGCTATAGGTGAATTGGGTAAGCAAAATTGTCCGTAGTGTTTGAGTGTAAATAGGTGTGTATGGGTGTTCCCCAGTGATGGGTTGCAGCTGGAAGGGCATCCGCTGCGTAAAACATATGCTGGATAAGTTGGCGGTTCATTCCGCTGTGGCGACCCCAGATTAATAAAGGGATTAAGCCGAAAAGAAAATGAATGAATGAATGAATATTTTAATTAGAATTTTAGGAAGTGTTTACAATTTTCGAAAACAGGTCCAAAATGGGACAGTCATTCATATTTTTTGTACCTGAAAATGCAAATTTAAAAGTCATGTACATGTGTATTGGGTATTCAGTCTATAGGCAAATACTTCATCAAAACAAAGGGGTAGACTAGAGGACTGTATGTGTGCGGGCACGTGGTGTTTCTTTACAAAGTAACATCGCCATCTACTGGTCTGACGTAATATATTGTTTTTGTTTGCATGCAAAACTTTACACAATCATAAAGGAAAGCTTTTTTTTTTTTTGGTTTTTAGCACATCGTTTTCATGTAAATGTATCCAACTTCTCTGCAACAATTGTAACAGCCCATGGATTTGTATGTATTTTTCTTACAATATCTAGTGTCTGGCTCCTAGTTGTAAATGTAATTTATAAACAGTTGCTTTTTGGTATGGAAGCATGTCCTCAGCCAAAGTCTTATTAAATGAACCACTCATCATCAGCCATAAATCAGTGTGCTTGTAGAATGGGTATGAAATCAGGCATGAAATATGGCTGCGTTGACCCTTTAACTTTCAAGATCTATAGGCCTATGTATCAATCTGCAGTGCTCTCAAAACACACCGGCAATCACATAATACCATGCTAACGTCCACTCATCTAGTCACTGCGGTCTGTTTTTACAGAGATTTTATTGTTTAGAATTTATTGAATGTTCACAAGTTTAAATTACTCATTGACCTGATTTATTCTTCTTTGTCAACAACTTTGAACAGCAACCAGAACTCCAAAAGAGATGTTCTTTCCAGCAGTGCCTCCTTAAAATAATTTAAAAAAACTAATTAATAACAGTCATCCCAGTCTAATAAAACAGTCATCCCCTTTCAGAACAAGGTTAACTCCCTGAATACCCCCAAGTTATTTATTCCCATTTGTGGGGTGTTTCTTAAGTGGGGAGCCAAGATGAGTCTTTAAGGGGGGATGCTGTTGGCGGCTCCTGAACTGCAGGGGGCTTCCACTTGGCATGTTTATCACAGCTCTCTGCCTGCGGTGTTGCAAGCCAGGCTACTGTCAAATCTCAAGCTCCCCAAGCCTCCAAAGATAACAGGCCCCTGCACCTCGTCTGCTGTCTCCTTGGGTTAACTAACCTGCCTCATGCAGTGATCTGGAGCGAGGACCCATGCTTGGTGCACTTGGGAAGCATTTAAAGTTGGCCTGTGCTAACATCACTATAAACCAACAACGAATGGGTTTTCCAAACCTCATAACACTAAACTTTTTCGCAAACCTCATATTTTAGCTCGTTATGCTTCTGCCTTCTAGATTACATAGTTTTCAAGAGTTCACACTTAGCTGATGATTGAAAAGTAAGCGTATTTGGCATGCTGTCCCGGGAGAGAGCCCTGAGCTCAGAATATCCTTGAGCCCGGGGCTTCCTCCCGTTTGAGGGCGAGAGGGGAGTTTGAGCTCAGGTAGGTCTCCAGAACTCCCCTGCTGTGAACGTTCTTGAGATATGTCTTAAGATGTTATTTTTTGATAAGTCAATTTACTTATGGTGAATGTCTTTGGACGGTGGGAGGAAACCGGGAAGCCCGGGGAAAACCCACGCGAGCACGGGGAGAACATACAAACTCCGCACAGAAACGCTGACCGGCCCAGCGAGGGGAAAAGTCGGTGGTGTTCTTGCTGTGAGACAACAGTGCTAGTCACTGGGCCGCCGTGCCGCCCAGTTAGAAGAAAGGAAGGAGTAGGGGTGGAAGGGGGGATTCTTCAAGACGAAGATGTCTAGAGTGAAAAACTCTGGTTATTTATAGTGTGTCTGATTGGTGCAATAAGCGGAGCTGATGCGATGCCAGCTGCGTTCAATCCTAATCACGTGATCCTCTCGAAATTAGTTTATAACTAAACCACACTTAGTAGTTTTTTAGTGCCAAGATCTACTAAAGTAACTTGATTTAACAAACATCACCACTATGGCTGCATGAATAATTGAAATGAAATCGAGATTGCGATTCTGCAATTCTCCTACAGATTTTGTCAGGGAGACATGGCTCTGTGATCAGTAGTAAATTTCCTCCAAAAGGTTGCTCTCTTGCAGACACTTCAAATATGCCTCAATGAAGGGAAACTGGAAATTAAACAGAGCAGAGGATTTAACTGCTTTTATTGATTCAACGTGACTAATAAACACAACTACGGAATCATCTCACAGAAGTATTTGGTTCTTGGGTTGTAACAAAGACCAGTATACAATACCAATGTGAATGAAAGTGAATGAGAAAAAGTCTTCCATAACAAAGGCTGCAAAAAAGTAGGGGGATACTATTGTGCTATTGTCAAGTCGATCAAATCCATTGTGATTGGCTTGTTTTAATTGCGTCACACAAGACAGAAGATTCACATTCGTTGGAAACCAGGCAAATTGTTTGTTGCTGGAAACTTGCTGCATCGCGCCCCCAATGTTCATTGCGTGGGAAGTTGAATCCAGACTTAATTCTACAGACATCAATCATACTTTTTAAGCTTTTCTGTCTGGCAGGATGTTTATGTTGCTTGTGAAAGTCTTCAAAGCAAATAAAATAAAAAACGACAATGACGACTGCCAGAAATTTGTACAACTTTCTCCTGTCTGATCCCATAGACTTAGAGAGACCAGAGGCATACCTAAGGGTTCAGCTTTAGCTTGAATTAAAAGTCAACAACACTTTGGACAGATCATTCATCCCTTGGCACTCAGAACCTGAGGGTTCCCAGAATTCCTTGAGGCTTTTTAGGAGCTTTCACACCTGACAGAGCCAATACAGTAGCCTTTGCTTAGTTTCCTGCACTCAGTACAGTTCTTAAGATACAGATGGGCATCTGCAACATGACAAAATACAGTGCGCAGACCTCCAGGGAGGAAAATCAAGGTTTCTGGTGCTTTCGTAGGAGAATGAAAGGCAGCATTGTGAAGGCACAGCAATACCAATCCCACCGTTAAAAAGCCCTGTTGTGTGTGAACAAAGTCCAGGCCTGCTTTAAATTTAACTCCTTTACTACAGCTCCCCAATTCTGCTGTTTCCAATCCTTGCATTTAAGCTGTGCACTGATATGCCTCAACAAGAGCAGTAATGGGCTCTTTGACCTCTAAAGGAACTCATTTGTAAACATTGTCAAGAAAAAGTGCTTTGTGATGTATATTGAATAAAGCTTCAGCAGTTGAAACCAATTCAGCTCGTAAAATGAGAGTGAGGAGGGTGACTGTAAGTTCAAAACGGTCTCATGTTTTTTGAGATAGAGATAAATGACGTTGTTTTTTTATCAAATGTTCCCGGCTCTCTCTAGCGGGGAGTCTGTGGTCATTAGGAGGCCAGCAGGAGTCCGGGTTGATCCTGCCCTCTCTCAGGCCGAGGGCTCTGCAGGAATGTGGAGGGAGGGTTGACTCAAGCCTCTGCTCTGGGCCAAGAGATCCCACGCAGTGACATGAAAGACGAGATGCAGGAGCCAAAGATGTTGAGGACTATTAACCATGTGCATTTATCACATTTTTGGAACAAATAGTCTTTCTTTTAAGTGGTACGTCATCCCATATTGCAAAACCATTTTTCCTGATGCAGTAGGCAAGGAAAGTTTGGAATGTTTAGGTGAGATTTTTTTATAAGTTATAGACCTGTCACTATTTTTATGCACATCTTAAGACTTTAATGGGATTGCTAGAAATAGAGAAGCGAACGGAAATGGTGGGATGGGTTTAAACCAACCAACCAATAAATTGGCATTAGATTAATAAGAATGTTAGAATGCCCATTTATCCAGGTATTATAAACCTCTAACTGTCTAACATTAAAAAAAGCAACTTTAATTCAGGGTAACACTTTATTTTCATGGTACCCTACATGTGAACCAATTCTCATTACAGCATTATCAGAGTATTAGTAAACTGTTAAGTTGTGGTTAGGGTTAGCAGAATCAATTGGCAACTTTAGGAGATGTTTACATTTTTTATCTAAACATTGAAAAGCTACATTTAATCAGATTAAAAATGGAGACTTTTCCAAATGTCTGTAACGACAGTATTATTTTTGCCTTTTCTGTAAGCAACAAAAACATAATGTATTATATTACTGTATATGTTCAGTCTATATGTATGGGTGAGTACCCGACAACCAAAGCAACAATAGTGAACTACAGGACTGTATTATGGTCACACTGCACTTTTCGCCCCATTGACTTCCATTCATACGCATGCGAATGCACCCGACCGGAAATGCAAGCTCGCTTGGTGGCACTCACAAACAGAATATTTGGTCAAGAGAATAGCGAATAGTGCTGCCCTACATATACTATTGTTTAGGGTTAATTCATGTTTATATGAAAAATGTATTTTATATGATTTTATTTAATTATTAGTATCTATATACACACACTATGTAGCTATACTATATAGCATGAAGTATGTATGTAAAATTTTTCTGAGTGGAAATCCATTGTATAATCTAGACTAATAAATGCTGAAAAAGTATTATTCATTCATAACACCCAATTCAGTAGCTCATTGTAATTGTGTTTAGCCAGGTGTATCTACAAGAGCATGAGATGTTATTGTCTGAAGGCCTTCATTCAGACACAGCAAAAGTACTGTTTACCAAACAAAAAGCCTTAGAATTTAGTCCTGACCTTTAATTCAACTACTAATCTTTCGATTCACCCTCTTATTACATACAAAACGAATCAACTACAGTCAAACACCTCATCCAATCAAAAAACCCTCAGAAAACCAGACCTCATCTACACAGACTTCCATTCAGGGGTAGTGTACAGTAGCTGAATTATTGTAGGCCTATTTTTATCCGGTACTTTTTCCAGCTATCCCATGTCTTCACGTGTTCGCTCTAATGAAAGAGACCGTCTGTTTCATCCGCCTTTAAAGACATTCCTCAGACATTACCTTATTAAACCAACATGTGTGTGGAGAAAAAGGCGAGTGTGTCAAGGCTAACCAAGGTGTCAGAAGGGCCACGCCCCCAGATGGATGACATCATCTACAGGACTTCCACAAGCCGGGGGTTGTTTTTTTTACAGCACGTGTTGTACGAGCCCTACAGCCGGCTGACTTTGAGCTTTAACTGCAGTGGATAGAGACTGGTCAACTGGTTCTTAGGATAAATACTTTTGGGTGGAAAAAAGACTTTCAAGAAGCTCACTGTATTTTCTTTAGCTTATGGTTTTTAGCTTATGGTTTATACAGCTGGTCAGGCATGATGAAATTCCTACTATTCATTTGGATTACAGAAACATTTTGTTTACTAAACTGTAAAACAAATTGATGATGGTAATCGGGAATGATGGCTTAAATGAAGTGCATAAAACAACAAAGCAAACTAAACAAGCCCCACTTTCCAAACACTGAATTTAATTTCGAGATTTTACTGCGTTTAAACAGATTCTTGTGGTTTCTCCATTGCTCAGTGTTGAGTGAAACCAGGATGATGGCAGTTTGAAGTCAATAACACTGTTTCACTGGGGTTATAAGTTAGAGACTCAAGTGTTCTGTTGAGTTTTTGTTAAATATTAGCTTATCCTAAATTAAAGTTTAAACAACAAGTCTCTGTTTGCTACACTGAGGAAAAAAAAGATTAATTGGATTTACTAATTATTTAAAGGTAGGTGATTGCAAAACATTTATATGGGCTAAATTTAAACAAACAACTTAAGTTGAACATACCAAATTTAATTTGTTTAGTTAAATTCAGCCCATGTAAACTGTTTACAACCATTTACCCTAAAAAAATGGAGTAAATCCAATGAGTTATTTTTGTCAGTGTACTTGACCAACAAAAGTAAGCGCAATGTAGACGTGAATATGTTACACATGCTGTCAGGTTTATTCATCTGGTCTATTTTTTTCATTTGTAATTCTATGGATAACATGAATAAACATAAGTTATGCACATAATTGTACATTGATGTATGCTCTCTTTCTGAAAGCATTGTTTTAAACATTCATCTCCACTAAACCATGATTTTCTCAGTACATAAAAGCATCTGCAGTCCCATCAACATGTCGCCGATATGTTTCATGTGAAAGAAACATGCGTAAATGGGGCTTCGCCTTGGCCTCGACTGCTACCCACATCAAACGGGATGTTTGTGTTCTTTACAGCCAGCAAGTAAATGGTTTGTAAACTCTGGCTGGAGATGCAGGGAGAAAAGCAGCGGTGCTGTGTGTTAAAGAGCAGTTATGAGGGCCACAGGTGCTTTCTCTGGAAAATATTTACCCAGAAGGCACAAATATTCACTGAAGGTCTGTTTGTGCAATTTGGAACAAACTTCTGCTTCATGCCGTCAGATTTGTACTTTTTTCAAAGAGTTATGTGCAGTGTGTTTGTCTATGGGGTTGTATTCCTTTGATATAAAAAAAAATGAAGGGAAAATCGTTTTCACGCATACTACATTTTTTTATGTAATGGTTTACTGAGAATATTTGGTAATGCCAACGCTGGATCTGTGTGCAAGTGTGTGTGAAATGAGTGTCTCAGCTGGGAAACCATCTGTTGAAGTCATTCAGAAGTCAGCTAGAATATGTTTACAGAGGACTGTAGTAACATGGCCTTTGTTTGAATAGCAGCTACACTTTCAGCCTTACTAATTAAGCCTAGCACACACTATGAACATTTTAATTGGCTAATTTGTTAGATATTTGTTCAATTGTATTCTAGTCCCTATTAAATAGACACTAATACTTATTCATTAGATACCTGTTCAGTATATGCTTGTATGTATTTTAACTACTTCACATATTCATACTTGTTTGTTAGCTTCTAGTACCTATTTGTTACGTTTACCTATTAAAAGCTACCATTTTAATGGGATTGAAATTGTGTTCAATGTATCAAAGTCTCTTGCTTTAAAAACCCTCTGTAAGATTGAATATTATGTTAGGTTATCATATGGTTTTATGATTATGTTACTATGCTAATTGTATGTTAGGTTATTTTAGTTTCTGTTATGTTAAATCAGGTTTTATGCTCCGTTTAATAAAGTTGGATCTTGTTAGCAAGTTAGCTTATATTTTATACCTTAGGTATTTTAGGTTGTATATTGTTTGGTAGCACTACCACCTAACAGCATGAAGGTCACTGGTTCGAGTCCTAAACTGGGCCAGTTGGCATTTCTGTGTGGAGTTTGCATGTTCTCTCCATGTTGGCGTGGGTTTCCTCCGGGTGGGCTCCCTTTATCCCGTGGCTGCCAAAATGTTTCTTTGTCATGAATAAAAACTTTGAAACAGTTTCTTCATCGACATTGATCCTGGGTAGGTTTGGCTATTTTTCTTTCATTTTCTGAGGGTTCTGAGCTGACATTGGGCTAGAAAAGTTTCTTGGACCTGGCAACCCTGCTTGCGGCGCTTAACTGATTTGCATTTTCAGTATATGAGTCCAATTTGAATCATAACAGAAAAAGTGACAAAATTCTTTAAATATGTTCTAGCAACATTGCAATGTTCTTATTAGGTCTTAAGGGATTACTAACAGTTAAAATTTTTCACATCAATGCTGAGGGTATTGCATGCAATGCAAAGAAAACTAGTTCCATTCAATTCAAGTTTATTTGTTTAGTGCTTATTGTCACAATATTACAATAATTATTATTTCAAAGCAGCTTTACAAAAGGTGCACATTATTGTATTACAATCAAAATGAGAAAAGTTAAGGTTATTAGTTACCATAAATGTATTAGTTATGAATAACTTTAACTAATTAACTAGTAACTAATAGCTTTAACAGTTAGAGATATGATATATGCTGTAAACATAGTTGCTTCTAAACAGTTATTCACTTAAAATATGAATGTTGTAAAACCAGATTTTCAGCTTTTTAGATTTGTGAGGCATGTAAAAACATCAAACACTCACATAACAATAATTTGGTATAAACATTTGAAGTTTTTGGTCCATAAAATTGAGAAGCAGCTGCCTGAGATGAGTGAATGTTAGCTGACAGTAGCTGGACTAATTCCCAGCTGCGATTGAGCTTTTGGGACTCGCTGGGCTATTTTCCAGTCACCTCTTGTGAACTCTCTGGACACTATTCTGTGACGATTACCGGATTTGTCAGGGCATGAGGATTTTTTGACGGGCTACTGTAGCACATGTGGTCTAAACACGGCAGGTGACTGAACATCACAGTCGGATCCGAGGGGCCAGATCGCTTTTTGGCTTCTGCCCCGGGAATCTGACCCGCTTAGAAGAAAATTGGGTAAGTCAGCATTTGGATGGGATGCAAAAAAATACCCCCTAAATCCAGCAACCAGGGGCTTCGCAATTCACTGGCAGCTGAAATATGAAGCAATGTGGGTGTTTGTGGACAAAGACACAGGAATGCAGTCGACGCCAGTTTGCTCTTTGGCCTTTCAGAGGTAACCAAGCATATCCTCCTAAGCCTTTAGCCTCCCTGCCTCATTCCCTCGCAGATAAAAGCCCAAACCTTGGCTTGGTCATAAAAAAGAAGGAAAAAAAAGAGCCACTTGATTCAAGATCATCTTTTCCAGTGTGCAGTGGCCCATCTGTGTTGGTATTTGGAGAAGCTACAAGCTAATATTGTATAAATGTGTGGTCAAATTAGTCAAAATAAAGCCATATTTTTATTTCAACCAAGATTAAAAAAAAGCTTGACTTTTTTTGAAAAGTTTAGTTGCAGGCCTTCAAAAACTGCATTACAGTTTATAGTTATATATAACAACAGTGTGCTTCACTAATATATTTCAGAGATAGGAGTCTCAGAGACACACATACCAATTACATAACAATTAATAGTTTATGCTGGAAAGTTTGAATTGTCAGGCTTTTTCTTTGAAGTCACACTAGTTTGTTCTTCAATAATTTCTTCTCAACTATAAAAAAAAAAAAGGTTTATATTGGTAGCATGATGGCGCAGTGGTTAGCACCGTCGCCTCACAGCTAGAAGGCTGCTGGTTCGAGCCCCAAAATTTGCGAGCCCTGGCTGGGCCAGTTGGTGTTTCTGTGTGGAGTTTGCATGTTCTCACTGTGTTGGCATGGATTTCCTCCAGGCAGGGGCTCCGCTAGGGGGGCGGGGGGTAAGTTAGGACGATTCTAAGGGTCCACGGCGATTAGGGGCCCCCTGACATTATCCACTGAACGTCCACAACATGCTCCCCCCCCCCCCCCCACCCCCCCCCCTGAACCCCTCCCCCCCCCCCCCCACTGAACATCCGCAACACCACTCAAAGCCGTTGTCATAGGGCCCTGCCTTCAGGTGCTCAGGTTTCCCCCACAATCCAAAGACATGTGGTATAGGTGAATTGAATAAATTAAATTGGCCGTAGTAGTGCAGCAAAACACGAGCCACAGTTAATTTCAAACCACACAGTTTTCTCTTGGTCAGCTTGGTGAAATTTAAACCTGTTGCCAAATTAGCTAAATCCTTCACCCTCACTCTAAATTTCCAATCATAGTACATTTTGTAAACAAAAATATACAGAGCAGCGGTGAATCTGACTAAACTTAAAGAGCATGTTTGAGTTCACACAAAACTAAAAAATCTGTGATAATTTACTACTCTCATCTTTGTTCCAAACTAAAATTCAAATGTTCATTTCCATACATCAAAAGCAAATAGTGACCAGAAAGAATAATAAAACTCCAAAGAACTCCATATGAAATATGGTCCATGCAACTTGTTTACCGTAGATAAGGTATTTCAGGATGTTTTGTTGACAGAGAAAGCAATGGTATGCAAAAATGAAATCAAGATTGAACGTGTCTTGACGTTGATGGCATTCTGATGTATTTCATGATTTATGGAGATGAACTTCAGAGGATCTGTGCGATTTTTCCTTGTGTTTGTGTCTTTTTTCCATGAAATCATCATCAACATTTCATCGTTTAAAAATTTGTGAGTCATTTAGTATAGTTTTGTTCTTGCGATATATTGTTCTTTGAAAGGATTAAAGAAACTGTTGACAGTCCAAGATCTGCAGAACAGATTTGGGGTCTGTAATTCATAAAAGCAGAAAAATAACTGCAGACTGCTCCCGTGAACTTGTTTTGACATTTTTTTCTTCTACTGATAAAGCTGAATTTCTTGGAATTGTGACTCAAGCGGTCCCTGGTTTATTTATCTAAATTCGTAATTGCTTTCAAAGGCCACAAGTAGCATCCTTGATGAAAACTAGTTCAGGTCAGAAATAATTTATCCAGTTGTCATTATCAATTCTGATAATAGTTTGTGTATTTTACACACATGGTGTGGTAGTTTTCCTCATAAATAATTGCATTTTTTGTTCATTGATCTCACAAGCACAGCTTTGTTTGGCATACTATTTCTGTAATATATTAAAGCAGTTCATCTCTAAGTCAGTCCAAAACTTTTCCTGTTCTTCCTCTCTTGGAAACAGCTCGGGCAACTGGACAAAGCTGCGTCTGCTGCTCATACGTATTTTCAGGCCAACCCTGAGCATGTGGAGATGGGAGAGGATCTGGAGCAGTACAAAGCCCAAAAGGGTGTACAAGAGGAACATTTTATTGACCGGGAATCACGTCCACATCAGGTGAGTCACTGCTGACCACAGTTACCAGTGATGTGCCAGACTAGGTAATAGTGATATAACTGGTTATAAAGAGGAGGAGATGATCAGTTCACATGATTACACGTGATTTTTTTTATTGTTCTACAATGGTTTCATATCAAATGTAGCAAAGCACAAAATGTATTGTGAGTATTGGATAGTAGAACCATTATCCGCTTGTTAAGTGTGACGTCACATGAATCGGCTTCCGGTTCCAAGCGCTCTATCAAACTGTATGGAGAGACTGAACAAATGGTAATAATAAATGTTTACAAAGCGATTATGCAATATTGCAATATATATATCCATGCCTAATATCCGATGGCCAGAAACTTGATTCATTTTTTTTTATTGTTAAAATAATGGTGTCTGTGATGCAGCAAGTCCAGAAACTGTTGTGTACATAATGATTTTATATCAAATTCACTTTAATGTGTGATATGACTAAAAAGTGGTCATAAATGAATATTTTCTGATTTGAAATAAGTAGCAGCTTGGACCCGGACACAGTATTCCATACGTCACGACTTAACAAGCGGATAAAAATGTTTATAACGTATAAAGTATCAGCTAAATACAGCATGTACTAAAATATCTTGGTGCATTAAAAAAAATCTAATCTGCCCTCTAAAACTTTTCAGAAACTGAAAATGTATATGTACCTAAAAAGGATACGGTTCTGGTTACACTCTATTTTACAGTGAACCTTTAGGTACAGAGTGATGTGAATTAATTATTGCACATAACGGTGTATAATGTATTGTTATTACTGTAGTAAGTACATGTAAGGACGTTGCAAATGAGTCCCTACATGTGATGGTGATTACATGAGATATGAGATTTGTAATTATTTGAGATTACAGTATACTGTGATTGTCAGTGTTCGTCCGTGTCTTCCTTTGTTTTCGTCACGTGATTTCTCTGTATTGTCTTTCCCGCCACCATCAGTGTCCATCTGTTTCACCTGTGTTCATCCCTTGTGTCTCATTAGTTTATTCATCCCTTTATCCATATATACCCTTTCGTCTGTGTCCTTCGTTGTCCGGTATTTTGGTTGCTTTGGGTCGTTTGTCTCATCGTCCTTGTCCCGTCTGCATGTACCCTGTATTGTTCTACATCGATGTCCTGTCTGAGTTTCCTGTTCCATCCCCGTACTTGTACCCCGTAAGTGTTTTGTAAATAAATCCGTCCTTTTGTGAATATCGTGTTCCCGTTTTGTCATGTCCTGCATTGAGTGTTACAGTGATATAATCCACAAACATTTTTATATACAAACTGTTCAGTTGTGAAGGCTAATTCTCACAAAATCCCTAAGTACAAACAGAATCAGAGAGGGGAACTTAAATACACAACAATAATGAATGGCTAAATGGAAAACAGGTCATACAGATGAACAACTAAGGATGGTGGAAAAACTGTCACAGTTATTAGGACCCTTTTTTGCGGAAAATAATTACAATTTTAATTTTGCCAAGTATAGCCAAAATATAGCCAAATTTAGCAAAAGTGTTTCATTATGAAACAATGTATTTGTCAGGGTTCTGTTGTGTTCCATGCGTCTTTGTTGTCGTCATGTGCTTCCTTTGTTCTGTTTCCCACCATTTTTAGTGTTCATTAGTTTCACCTGTGTTCATCCCCTGTGTCTTATCAGTTAATCATGTTCCCCTTGTATTTATACCCCTTAGTTTGTGTCCTT